>JZKD02S0569025.1:94640-125218 GCA_000966675.3 Picea glauca | reverse complement strand
ACAGAGAAGGTGTTGGAGAGGTTTAGAATGATGAATGAAAAACTGGTTAGTACACCTTTGGCCATCCATTTAAAATTAACTAAGGAAATGTGTCCCAAGACACAGGAGGAGATAGACTACATGTCCAGGGTCCCTTATTCATCAACAATTGACAGCTTGATGTATGCAATGGTTTGCACAAGACCAGATATTGCACATGCAGTGGGAGTTGTGAGCAGGTATATGAAAAATCCAGACAAATAACATTTGCAGACAGTAAAGTGGATTCTCAGGTATTTAAGAGGTACTGATACTCATGCATTATGTTTTGGAGGTTCAGACACTTTTCTACAGGGATATGTTGATTCAGATATGGCAGGTGATAAAGACAGCAAGAGGAGCACCACAGGGTATGTTTTTAATATAGGTGGAATAGAAGCAAGTTGGATTTCAAAACTACAAAAGGTTGTTTCACTTTCAACAAAAGAGGCAGAGTATGCTGTTGCTACAGAGGCTAGTAAAGAGATGATTTGGTTACAGAGGTTTATGGAAGAATTGGGAAAGAAGCAGGAGAATAGCAAGTTGTACTGTGACAGTGAGAGTGCAATTCATCTTTCAAAAAACTCAACCTTCCATTCGAAGACTAAGCATATACAGTTGAGGTACCACTTCATACGATCTTCCTTGGAAGATGGACATTTGAGGTTGGAAAAGATACACACTAGCCAGAATCCTGCAAACATGTTAACAAAGGGAGTAACCAAAGAGAAATTGAGTTCCTACTTAGTTTCAGTCGGTCTTCAAGAATGAAGATGAAGATGAGAAATTTGCTAGGTCCAAAAAGGTTCAGATTCCAAGATATACAACAACGGTGGAGTTGTTGAGATCAGTCTCCAATTGGGATATTGTTGGTTGTGGAGCTTAAATATCTTCCTTATTTAGAGGTCTTGTGTTTTCCGGCCATGTTTATACCCCATGAAGACTTTACACCCCAGAAGTATGTACACTCTTCCACATGGGGGAGTGCAGAGGGGGGGTACCCCCTCTGCGGGTCAATCATCCAAAATCTTAAAGTACAGGTTGGAATATTCTTTACTCTTGGTAAAGCCCAATCTCATCAAGAAACTGTCAATTCTACCATACCATGCTCTGGGTGCTTATTTTAATATGTACAAGGCTTTATTCAATCTACACACATGTGTCTGACTTTCACGTGTCTCGAAACCTTGTGGCTTCTCCACATACATGTCCTCTTCTATTACAACATTTAGAAAAGTTGTCTTCATGTCCATCTCATGTACCTTCCACTTCTTTACTACAACTATCATAAGTATATATCTAATCGAAGTGTATCTTTCCATAGGATAAAATGTCTCCTCATAATATATTCCTTATTTCTGGGAGAAACCACGTGCCATGAAACTTTCCTTGTACTTCTCTATACTTTCATTTGTTGAATGTTTTTTCTTCTAAATCAACTTGGAACTTACCATTGTCTTCTTTTTCAGTCTCAAAACCACATCCTAAGCATTATTCTTTACAATGGACTGGTACTATTCAATCATGTCATCCTTCCATTATTTGTTATTCTCAGCCTCTTCATAATTGGTAGGATCAACATCAATAATGTCACTTAAAAATTCCACGTAACTAGAGTATGGTCATGGAATTTTTCTTGACCTTCTTTCCTGAAGGGTCCAACCTCGATCTCTTGTCCTTGGGGACATGCACATGTTGGTTGTGGAGCCTGATTATATTCCTGATTCATAGGTCTTTTGTTTTTCAGTCGTGTTTATACCCCATGAAGACTTTACACCCCATAAGTATGTACACTCTTCCACGCGGGGGAGTGCAGAGGGGGGGTACCCCCTCTGTGGGGTCCGGGGGCGAAGCCCCCGAAGGAAAAATTACGTTGTAAATGAATATTGTAATTTCATTGTAAATCTGGACCGTTCATTATAAGGTCACAGAGATAACGATAGAAATTGTGTTAGGGTTTTTTTCCATAGAAGGCAACCCTCTGTTATGAGGGAAATGTATTGTGGCTATGCATTATGGTGAGGATTGTATTCTGAGAGGAGATTGTGAGAGAAAGAAGAGGAAGTTACAACGGGTTTTGCTGTAGGTTGTATCCCTTCATTTGCTGGATAATAATAAAGGAAGGACCTGGTAATTTCTCTGGTGGATGTAGACAACACTAGGTGAACCACATAAATCTGTGTCTCTATTGTATTGTGTATCTTCTATGTTTTGTTTCCGCATTTGTTTTATTTTATTTTTCTATGGTCCTGTTTTTCTAACATCACATATATTAGACAACCAAATATCCTCTGGTGGATGACCTCTGGATTTTCACCTGTAAACATTTCTTCGGGTGTCTTGTTCCCAAGTACATGGTGGAGAATTCTATTCCACACATATACTATGGTCTTAGATGATTCTTCCCACAGATGCATCAATAAGTCTTGATAATGAATCATGGCCTTCAATGCTTCCATGATTGTATGATTCTTTCATTCTACCACACCCTTTTTTTGAGGATTTGAGGTAATGGAGATCTCCCTCTTAATCCCAACTTCCTTGTAGAATTCCTTGAATTCATCTAATGTGAATTCTCCTCCATTATCTAACCTTAATATCTTTATCTTCTTTTCAGACAGTTTTTCAACAAGTTCCTCGAATTCTTTGAACTTGTTGAATACTTCACCTTTAGCTTTCAAAAAATAAATCCAAGTTTTACATGAGAAATCATCAATAAACGAAACATAGTATACATACCTACTAAGTGAAGTGGTTGACATTGGTCCAAACACATATGAATATATAATGTCCAAGGCTCCTTTGGATTTTCTATCACTTCTTGGAAATGGTTTCTTCATGTTCTTTCCTTGCGTGCATCCCTTGCATATGTCTTCATGATTCACTTGAATTGATGGAAAAATTGTCATGATCTTGCTCATGATCGATAAGGCTTTCTAATGTATGTGAGAAAATATTATATTCCATAGTTCACTTGGAGTAATTGCGTTGTGTACCAGTGATGAAACTGAATGTCTCTTAACTTGTATAAACCTCCTAATTGGACACCAATCAGTGGAGAATTATCAATATATTTTCCTCTTGGCCACATGGGGACTTCACCATCAATGAAAGAAACTCTTAATCCTTTCTCATCCAGAGATGAGATAGAAAGAAGATTTTTCTTAAAACCAGGTAAATACAAGACATCCTTCATCTTCATAGGTTTTTTAGAATCTAACTTGTAGGATGCTTCTCCTACACCTTTAATGGAATACTGATAATCATCACCGATATTCACCTTGTGAGGTGAATCTTTCTGAATTAAATCTGAGAGAGAATCCTTGTAACCAGTCATGTTCTTAGAAGCACCACTATCAATAAGCCATGTGTCACTTCCATGAGAGAATTTACCTGTAAGAGTTGAGATCAATACATATTCTTCACTTGATTCTTGTTCTTTGGTTTTCTCATGATTAGGTTCATCATCTTCTTATTTATGAGCATGATGTCTTTTATACTTTCCTTTTATGACCTGACCTTTAGAGTTTGGAAAATTTCTTGCAATGTGTCCCATATTCTGATAGATGTAACACATGTAATTTGAGAAATCCTTCTTAAACTTGTGAGTCTTCTTGTGTAAGTGAACTTACTTCTTTCTCTTTCTTTTTCTGGTATGTGTTGCTAGGGCTTGATTTTCCTCATCGCCTAGTTTATCTTCTCTTGCTTACAATATATCTTCTTCCTAAGTACAATCATCCCATAGTCTGCTAAACCTTTTTAGCCTTCTTCTTTAACATATATCGTGAATGAATGATTCCCAAGATCTGGGGAGACCATTCAAAGTATTCATTACCAATCTGGCTTCTTCAATTGTGTCTCCAATGGATTCAAGCTATTCTTTGATTTGAGACACCCTTGTAAAATAGGATTAGATAGTTTTTGAATTCTGCATCTTTAAATACTTGAGTTGATTCCTCAAGGTCATCTTCTGGTTTATATTATTTCCTTCATATAATCAAGATAAGGCATCAAACATTTGCTTGGGAGTTGCCAATGATGAGACATAAGGGATCAGATGATACTTGATAGAATCAACAACAATTCTCTTTTCCTTAACCATGTTCTTTTTGTACTTTTCCTTGGCCTCATTTTTGTTTGGTTATGGAAATTCTTCTTTGACGAAATCTTCTAGATCATTCTCTTCTAGAATGAGCATCACTCTATACTTCCATTCTCAAAATTTATCGACACCCTCAAGCTTCTCATCAAGATTGGTAATGGGAGCCATCTTGTCTTTGAACAAAAATATAATAAGAGAAATAAAAAAAATTCAAAGAAAGGTTTTGTGCTTACCACAAAATGCTATGCCAAGGTGATCATATCCAACTTCAATCTGCAATTGCCAAGATGTCTTGAGAAAGGGTTTATGAGGAAATCCTAAATTTTCAAAATATGAATTTTGGAATTCTACTCTGAGGGAAAGTTGTGCCCTCCTTAGGAAAGCTCCTAGGTGTTTTTACCTTGACTAGTGTCCTCTAGAAAGTGGAACAAATAATCTTGTAGGGTTTTGTGTAGTTGCAGAAGTTGCAACAGTTGTAGATTTCAAAAATTCATCAAAATGAGAATATAGACCCAAAAAAAGATGTGTTAGGGTTAGGGGAGTCTTCCTATGGTATCGAATTCTCCAGTGAGTTCTTCTAAACTGTGAAAATGACTCTTTCAAGCCCACTCTGATACCATGATAAAATTTCTCTTAAGCAGTTAAGTGTGTTTAGAATTGTTTAGCTTTAGACTATTAAAAAAACAACTGAGTACATAATGATCACTGAAAGAAAGACATCCATAGTATACATAAGATTTATTCTGGGAAACCCTCTTGGGGGAGAAAACCCAACAAATATTCTTCAATATAGATTCTAAAACATGTATAATGTTGCTACCAAGAGATATCTAACAAAACAAAAGATAAACTAGACAGCCTAACCAGAATAGTGTAGCACACCACTAGACCAAGATATTCCTCCAACAAATAACCAAAACCCTTCACCATAACACCCTTCCTCTATAGCTATGTCTCCTCCTCATACTTGCACACTTTTCTTGTGTGAGAGAGATTGTTGTTTGTTTACCAAGTGAGGCACCTAGCCTCTTATAGATACAATTTGTGCCCCGTAGAATTAGGCTAGGGACAACCTGTACACTTTACCCCTTTTAATTTACAATTGACTTTTGTCAAGGCACAATAGGGACAAATTTTACACATGAACAATAGGGATGACTTAACAAATATAATGTAATATTGTTCTTTAGGGTTTTTTCTTGGTCTAATACAATGTTTGATAATAAGAATATCTTCTGAAGCTACTCAAATTTCAACAGGTATCAAATCAAGTAGGTAGTGATAGAGTTCTTTGCCAAAATTTTGATAGGGGGCACCCACTGAAATCCCCTAAGTTAGATAATTTTAGTGGGAAGTTGTTTGGGCACAAGAAATGGAGACTTACTAGGAAGAACCAATTATATCTACTTTTAGATACACCCTCATATTGTCTTAATTTGTCCCCTTTTAAGTTATAAAAAATTATAGATATGCCTCGGTATCATAGAAGTTTTCTCGGTATCATACAAGCATGGCCCTGCTACCAATGAGAATCCATAGCCCTAGAGGGTTTCCTTGTACTTATCACACCATTGTCAGTTCTTCCAACTTCCTTATGATATTTCTTTATGCATTCACCCTTAAATATTTGTAATATATGTATTGCTCCAACAACATGTGTGTTTTAGGAAGTAGGGTGATAGAAGAGGTTCTTTGATATGCTAGACACAGTCAATACCTTATCCTTATGGGTTCATTTTGAGAACATTCTAATACGATCCTTACACTTAGTGAATTGGGAAAGATGTCATGAAGATTATTCAGGAGACATATGTAACTATGACCTTTCTTCAATCTTTTGAAAACCAATTAACCCTATATGAGAATCATCACATAACTATAGACAAACTGTCATCATGAGTATGAATAGTTTTCATTAACAATATGATGGTATCTCTTTGAAACAAATATGAGCTAGTAACTCCCCTATCAATATAACCATCATCTTTTTTTTGTGTAAACTAGGTAATGATGCAAGGAAGCCTTTTCACTTTTGGGTACTTAAGAGATGTTCACATGGGAGCTAAGCTCAAATTCTCGTATATAGTCTTTATTTTGTTTTAGTCAAAATTGTGCAATTAATGGAGAATAACCAACATAGACCTTATTCGCAAACAAAGAACAAAATAAATCATAAAATGAAAAGAAAATCAACAGGAAAAAACTTTATTTAAAAGCATAAGAAAAACTTCAAAAGGAAAATGAAATTAATAAGGAATCCTAATATATAAAAGGCTACACAACGAAAGGTGATTAGGAGAAGTATATTTTTAGAGTTTTACCATTGATAGGGAGCTCCTCCACAGATGATTTTAGGGGATAAATTTCGCCAATGGGATAATTTTCCATGGTTTTTCCCAAAAAACTATTCGTCAATTTCAATTTTTTCTAAAAATAATCCACCCAATTTCCATAGAATAAAATTATCTTACCTTAAAAATAGCCAAATATTTATAGAAACTATATAAAATCCTTAGAAATTTGAATATTTTTACAAAACTATCGCCAAACATTTTACATTTTTCATGTTAAGGACTAGTAATATTAGCCCATGTTTCTACATTTTAATATAAATTTCCATCCTTCAAATTATTCCCGAGCTCCTCCGCATCTCCCTCAAAGATCTTGAGTCTGAAGGTTCCCGACCCTATATTTTCATGGATTTGGTATGGCCTTAACCACAAATTTTGGAATTTGGTATTGTTTTCTTTCATTTCATTGGCATTGTCCCATTTAAGAACTAGATCACCTTCTTGAAAATCCTTATTTCCCATAGAGGTTTTATGAAAACATCTTTTGATTAGTTCTTGATGTTGCATTAAATTCTTTTTAGATTTCTCTCTTTATTCTTCTAATTTAAGGAGCATTTCCAATATTTGTTTCATTATTGGGCATTCATTGGCTTGGGAAGATTGAGCTAGTTGTAGGGAAGGTAAGAAATCATGGGTAGGAAAAATAGCTTCCTATCCATAAACTAGAAAGAAAGGATAATTTCACAGAGAAGCCTTACATATTACTCTATCATCCCATGGGGAATTGTGGATGGATAAATGCCAATTTATTTGGTGTTCTGTTATAGTCCTTTTCAAAATTTTGATTAGATTTTTATTTGTAGATTCTTCTAGTCCATTTCCCTGACGATAATAGTTAGCTAAAAATTTTATTTTGATGTTCTTTTGAAATGCATATTCAATTAATTTCAAAGAAGATAAATATTTGGCATTGTCAAATACTAAGGATTCTTGGACACCAAATATAATTATAATGGAATAATTAAGGAAAGATATAACCTGATTTTCATTCATAGACATGAGAGGAATTGCTTCAGTCCATCTGGTGAAATAGTTTGTCGCAATGAGGTTGTATTTGTGCAGCTTAGAAGAGCTGGGGTTGTTTTCCCCTATCACATCCAAACCCCATTGCTGAAATGGAAATTTGATTGTAACCAGTTGTAGGGGAAAAGCATGCTTCTTTTCTCTTCCATCTGAATTCTGGCATTCGTGGCATATCCTTGCATAGGTATGTGAATCTATGAATAAATAGGGGAAATAATAACCTTCCTTGAAAATTTTGTGTGCAGTGGTATCTCTCCCAAAGTGTCTCCTAGTTGGATCATCATGTAACTCAGAGAGGACCTTTTATTCATCTTGTTTTTCCAAACATCCCAAGAAAACACCATCATTATTATTCCCAAATAAAATCCCCTGAGTTAGGTGGTATTGAGATGATTTGAGTCTAAGTGCTCTATTTTTCTTATGTTCCATGTATTGTGGGGATGAACCATGAGTTAAACAATACTTAGTTTCATAATGCCATGGTTAGTATTTGCAAGGATGTAGTAAATTTATTTATCCAATAAACTTTGATCTTCATATAGTTCATCTTCACCCCTTCTATCTTTTGTTGATTCATATTCCATCTTGTAGAGTCCTTGTCCTTTCAAAACCTTTGCATGATTTATTTCCAGTTCATACTCTTGTAAATATGTCATCCCGTTATCTCTCTTATCTCCAAAATACTTTTGTACCAAAAGATTTCTAACAGTAGGATATAGAACTATCACTTTGGTCTTGGATTTGAGTAGGTATGGTCTGGAACTTTTGACAACTTTAAAGACAACATGGGCTTGTTTATCTTTTTATGGGTAATCTAGCTCTGCTCCTTGCAACCCAAATCTCATAAAGGAAATTGGGAATTCATTCCCTTCATTATTGTTTTGGGTGAGGTCTATTGCATATGCAATATTAGAAGAAAAGGTATAAAGTATGAATTTTTTTTGAAAAAAGGACTCATCAAAGGAGGGGCTTGAGCTATCTATTCCATGATATTTATGAATTATTCTTTCTACTTGGATCCCCACTTATAATTAACATTATTCTTTATCATATCTTGAAGGGTCTTTACAGTTTCAACGAAACTTGAGACAAACCTTCTTACAAAATTTATCTTCCCAAGGAATGATTGCATGGATTTATTGTTGTGGGGAAAATGAATATTTGAGATGTATTTAGTTATCTTAGGATATATCATCATTCCATATTTAGATACAACAACTCCCAATAATTTTTCTTCAATGATTGCAAAAACAATTTTTTTTGGATTTATTGAAATACTATACCTTTTGCATCTGTTAAATATTTTCCTCAAGTGGGCAATATGGTACCTTTTATATTTGGAGAAGACAATGACATCATTAGGAAATATCACTTGACAATTACTGATTAGTCCTGTAAATGAAATTTCCATGGCTCTTTGGAAATTTTCCCCTACATTTATTAGTCTGAAAGGTATTTTCTTATTGGCATAGGTTCCCTATTTTGTCCGAAAAGAAGTTTTCAACTAATCATCACGGGAAACCATAACCCAATTCTAACCAAAAAAATCCATCTAGTAATGAGATAATTTCATAACTTGACACACATTGTAATATTTTCTCCATAGGTGGCACGAGATAATTGTTTTTCACTGAAGCCTTATTTAATTTTTTGAAATCAACACACAATCTTATGTCCCCATTTGTTTTTGTTATAAGAACAAGGATATAAATCCATTGAGTGTGTCTGATTGGGAAGCTTATTATTTCTTCCAGTAGATTATTTAATTTCATCCTTCACCCGAGGTTCTAAATTAGGGTGTATCGTTCTCAACTTCTACTGAAAAGATTTTTTTTGAGGCTTTATGGGGATGAAATTTTGGATGATCTTTGGATCATATGTCTTGAGGTCATCATAATTCCAAGAAAATATGTCCTTGTATTCATTGAATAGCTTGATGAATTCTTTGTTTTCAACAGGTGAAAAGTTCTTCCCAAGGTTGATGTTCCTTGGCATATGCTTGTTCCAAGAATTACCACTTCAAACTACATAGTTGAACTATTTGTTTTGTAGTTTGTTAGTATCTTTAACTTGTCCTAAATATCAGAGAGCTTCTCAAGCCTTACCACACTTTTAGGGTTTCTATTGATATGAGTGGTTTTACTTTTCTTTATCTTATTTGTTGGGTCGGGAACATAAATATTCATATCCCTATCATGCTGGACTTCATCTATTATAGAATCTTTGAAGTTTTTTTCCAAATGTAGAAAGTTGATTATCTACTGGTTATCATCAAAGATTCTCTAGTTGGTTATGTTTTTTGGAATTGAAATCATGTACAATAATTCCACAGAGAAAATGTCAGGATGTATTCCTTCGGGTGGAATCAATTTAGATGTGACATTATCTAGTAAATAAACATCATAGTTTAATGAATGAGGAATAGGACTAATGTTAAATGCATCAAAGTATTTGATCAGTTCCCATACCTCATGTCGATAGTTTTTGGGGTGACTTGAAAGGAAATGTATGATTTTTATTTCATGTATTATTAGAATTTCACAGTCACCAAATACCTTTATCTTCCATGCTTCCAAGTCTACTTATTTTCTCAAAACTTGTAGCAGATATTCATATTCAATGATATTGTTTGTACATTGGAATTCAAGTTTGCATGCATTTAATATTTTCTTTCCATTAGGTTACTTTGATATGCAGCTATATCCTACACCTTCAAGAGACTTGGATCCATCAAAATTTAAAGTCCACATGTTAGGATCTTCCTTATATTTAGTCATGGACTCATATTTTTTTTTTATTTTCTAGAATATTGGGGTTAGTAAAATTAACATACACTTCTAATTTATAGCTAGATACTATGTTAGGAAGTACATTAGGGTTAGTGTAATTCCTATCTACTATATTACAATGAGTCTCAAGAATTTAAGTGTAATGAAGTATTTTAGATTATGTGTTTGATTCTACATAACAAGAAATATTAGCAGTATGATTCTCAAAGAAAGTGCCATAGCTATAGTTTCCAAAAATAGAATGATTAAACATTATGGGTTCATTGGGATCATTTAATTCTGTTACCACGTGTTTCATGTTTTTTTATCTATCTAATCTAATTTGGTTGGGTTTACCATTGTAAGGAATCCATAAGTGTGACTAATATGTAGAAAAATATCCATCAAGCATAAAAGACAAATCTTTGCTCAAAATCATCCCATAAGTATCTGGGATATCAACTACGATGATGTCAATTTTTTGTTGCACCTTAGGGTTGGATGATAATATGATCAAAACATTCTTTAACTCTCCAATGAATTTGAATCTTTCTCTATCTAACTGGATGATTTGGATATCGGATTCTTCAGGCTTGGTATTCATATTTTCACACACTTTAAAGGGAACAACATTTGAGGAAGCTATTCAGTCTAACATGAAGTTGTGAAAATTTCTGTTAAATATTTCAAAAGTCAATAAGAAAGAAGGAGTGGTGGAATTTTATCTCTTCCTAGCTAGATATGCATTTAAAACTAACTATCTCTTTGGTGTTGTCTTTTTAGTAGAATGGACAACTTTAATTTTCCCCTTCACTACCCCTATATTAGCTTCTTCAATGTTCTTAGAAGTAGTGCCCTGCAGAGTTTTGATGAAATTATGTTGAATTTGAGGTAGCTCCATGAGTTGAAACATAGATACATTGACCTTACTTATTTTAAAATCTTCTAGAAAATCCAATTTCAATGGAGGGGTGGAAGACGAAGTAGATTTATCATTAGAGGGTTCTTTTTGTGGTTCAAATGTTGATATATTAGGTTCAAAGGTTGCAATAGATGTAGGGGAAAACTACTTGCTTCCACTTCTTGTATTTACTGCATTTTGTGAAATATGTATTTTATAAACGTCTTCTTCTTCTCATTCCCCTAATCGAAAATAAATATCCCAAAAAGAATTAACATGTTGTTCCTCTGTTTCTTTAGTTTCTTGAGTTTGATCCTATTGTTTTGCTTCCCCCTCCTCTTCTTCCTTAGATTCCTTTTGGGTATTAGTTACCAAAGCCTTGATGGATTGTACACAATCTTCATTGTTTAGTTCTTCATAAGGGGGGGTCTTGTTAGTGGTAGTAGGAGTGCTCTTTTCTTTTTTGGGTTGAAATTTGAAAAAATTCTTAGGGTTGGAAGAGCCTTATGCATAATTCTTTTTTAAATCAATAATTTCATTGGATATTTTCTTAACAATTATATGGAGGGATTCCATATATTTGGAGTCTTGTTATTTCTTATATTCAAGGGGCTTGGTCACATTAGTCTTGGTTTTGACCCTAGTTTTATCCTTTGAAGATTCAATTCCAGGGTTTCCTTTAAGACTAAGCATGTCCTTCTCAACTTTAATGAATTCTTTAAACGTTGCATCTAAAGTATTTTATCACCCCTTTTTACAAACATTTCCATGGAAACAGGGAGAGATGGAGTATAAAATTCAATAGAAACATCTTTAGCAGTCTTGGAAGCTTGAGGAATTTTATTCATTAAAGTGAGAAATCTTTGATTAAAATCCTTAATGTTTTTGCATCCATTTTTATTAGGGAAATATCTAGAACCAAAGTTGCATGGGTCTTGTATTCACCAAATGTTTTAAAGAAAGTGGTTTCAAAAGTGTTCCAACTAGGGATAGAATCCCGAGCTAAAGAGAAGTAGCATATTGAGGCTTTGTTCTCAAAGGTTCAATGAAACAATATGTAGGAGGCATCATCATATTGCACATTCATTAATATTAAAACAATAATGAACTTCTTGACAAGGTCCTCGGTATAATCTTTCTTATTAGGATTAAATTTAGGTAAAAACTTCTCAGGGTGATTAGGCATGTCATGGACCACCCTAGGAATTGCAACACCATCATTAACTAACCATGGATGGTTATTTTGTTTATTCAGGGTGGGATAATTAGAATTAAATATGGCCATTAGTTTAGGATTTAAAAGGATTCCCCTTTCTCCTTTCCCTTTAGGTTCATCTTCAATCTCACCTCTTGGTTCTCTGGGTGGATATTTAGGAGGAACAAGAGGTCTACCACCAACAAAAGATAGATAATTTTCTAATTCAAATTCCAATGGTTTTGAAATTCCTTGCAAGAGTTGCAATAGGTGATAATTCGATGTTATGACTATTGTGTTTCCATCATGGGTGTGGGGAATTTCAAGAGCCAATTCTTCCCATGTAAGGATTCTCCACCCTTCAAATATTGAAAAGTCAATAGTGAGCTAGTTGGTTTGCCTACTCCACTGAAGAGTTAATACACGCTCGTAGGATTCTTGAATTACTCATTGAATTTTGGGATTGGCTAGGGAATAAGAGGTTTGGTAACAAGGTTCAGAATGCGGATTAACTCAGTGGGTAGAGAATAAAGCAGGTGTATTCACAAAGTAATACCGAGGAATTAAATTTTTTCAAGGTCGATGTGTTGAGAATCACTTGTTCAAGTAGTGTTTATCAACGAAATATAATAGGTAGGGTTTGGTAACTTATTAACATCCATTCAGTTCTATGGCCCTCCTTCTAGTGCCATTTCCATTTATGAGTCTAGATTGGCCTATCAAGAAGGTAAGGGAGAATGCCCGATGCCACATCCCAATTAAGCCCACTCTCATTTGGAATAGTGTTTTCGACATGTATGTGGGCCTTTTTTTCACTCTAAACTATTATATAAATATGAATATGGGAACAAAATGTTCTAAAACAAATTAAAATATAAAATAGATCTAAATATTGTTGTCTAAATCTATTCTAAAGGCAATTCTATGCTACTTTAACCTATCCTGATAAGGAGAAAACTAATAAAAATGAGTACAGTGGAAGATATTACTATCTACAAAATATTAAGTTCATTCATGTGAATAATATATTAAAAATGATAGTGAATTAAGTTGAACAACAATTAATTTCTTGACCTACTTATTACACCATTGTTGTACATCTAAGGAAATGCATAATGTATAAATATATAGAACACAATAAATAAGAAATGCATAGGACCATGCTCCATAACATCCATACAATAGACATATACAAAACGAAAATTCTCATATGCACATATCTAAATCCAAAATTTCCATCAATGTCTCTTTCTCTATTAATCATACTATAATAGTACTATTCTGATACATTAGAGATAAAACTACATTTCTTAATTGTAGTCTCCTCTTTTATAAAACAAGAGGGTTTGTTTACATTCTTAAAATTATTGTTGTGAGAGGGCAATCAGGGTTTGTCTCTTCATATTCCAATTCAGATTACAAAAAGAGAATGAACAAAAATAAAAAAGAAATTAGCTACAAAATTAGAACAATCATGATATCCTCTGCACTTCCATATGATCCCGATATTCCCTCCAGAGCGCATACTTTTCCATGATCTTCTCTAGTTTATTGAATTGCATCTTCTCAAAGTCTAACTCTCCATCAGAAATTTTGGTTGTGACTTTGAGTTTTAATTATTTCTCTTTCTTATTTATAAATCTCTCATTTAGTGTGATTAACCTAGTTGGTTTCATCAGGTACTCATGCAAAATTTCTTGATTAAATTCAGTAAGCTAGTCAATATTTGCTTGACTATATTCCCTTCTTTCTTTCACTTTAGTTATTCTTAATTCAACCGGGGTTGCCTCATCGATGTCAAGCATGATTTTCACCCGGAACTCTTATAGGATTTCATATGAAGGATTCCAATGTCCTTTATATGACTTTGTTACCTTTTTTTGAATGCCTCGGATATCCTCTAGTAGAGGCTTCGATGTATAAAAAAAAACTTGGTCTTTCAAATTCTGTCTACTGGAGTAAAGTGTCAAGGTATCTTGTGGATTTTTATACACATCTTTCCAATCTATAATTGTATCAAATCCATCATTAACATTTTGATGTATGTCCCTAATTTCATCAATCTGATCCTCAAGTCTTATTTGGTCATCTCTATTCTTGTGGATGTCATTTGAAACGTTGAAACTCTTCCTTTGCTCTGATTGTAGTTCTTCATTAATGGATATGGATTCTACCCTCATGAATTCTAGGGAGATGGTTATTTCTTTGATTTCTTCAAGAGATCTCTCAATATTTTATTTTTCTTTCTCTAAACCCTAACCGTGTGTTTCAAGCATTCAATAAATCTCTTGGCTTCTACTTGTTCTGTGTGTAGATTGATAAATTCATGTGTATAATTGTTCTTCATTTGTTCAATTTTATTCAGAGCGCTTTTGCTTAAGGGTATCCAATTCTTCCTTATATATATAATCATTTGTGTGGACTCTCATTTCAAATTCTGCATTTATCTTATCCTTTTTTTCTTGCAAAACCTTTTCCATTTCCTCCTTATGGAGGTTCTATACAATCATTATTTCCCTCTAGAATTCATGTCATCATTTTAATCATTTACTATTATTTCCAGATCAGTAATCTAGGTATGTGTTGTATCTAATACAACAACTATCGCATACACAAACATGACATTTTCTCTTGCAAACACATGAAGAGAAGAGGCAGTTTTATGGGAGTTTCTTTTGGATCAAGCATTGCCTTCAATTCAATAATTTTGTTGGCTAATGGATGGCTAAAAATTGTATCCTCTTTTTTTTTTATTCCTCTCCTTAAGGAATAGTTTTTAATGTCTCTTCCTTTTTCTTCTTCTCATCCACCTTGGAAATATTCTTGGGTTCAATTTTCACCTTCCCCTTTGATGTCCTCTTGGCCCTTTTTCTTCTCTGCTTGTATTTTCTGATATTCTTCTTCTTCTTTCATTGCCTTCTAGTATCTCTCATCTTATTTTCTTTTCTCCTTATATTCTTTTTCCTCCAAGATTTCCTAGTCCTTATCCGAGAGTAATTAGAACCGTTCCTAGTCTATTCTCTTCTTCTCTTATTCTTTCAATTTAATATTTTCTCTGGCCACAACATCTGGTAACATTTTCAACACTTCCTCAAAGAACAAGTCTCCTTTGAATACCTCTACAAAATTTACTACATTGATCACATTGTGAGTGAGGCCAATTGATTTGACATGATTTAGTGTCATATTTTGTTGGTCATGCCCTTGGGATTCTCCTAGGCACAAACATAACTCTTGCATATCCTCTACTTCATTTATAGCACGAGGACCATTTAAAAATGGGTAATTTACTATATTAGTAAGGAATGTGGACCAAATATGTTTACTACTACCTGAGAGAAAATAGTTTATCCGTGTTCCCATGGTTTGGTAGGAAATTTCCCGAATTAAAATCCTATCGGAGACATATTTAGGAAGGAGGTTTGGGGCCTCGGAGTTCCCATAGACCCCAATGTATCTGTAGTACTTTCATAAATACCAATCTGATATATATTTCATACTAGCTATGGCCTCCTTATATATACTATATGCTAGCTATCCAAAACATATGGTATACAAGGGAGCGAGGAAACAATCACATATATCATAAATGTATTTCTTGTAGTTTATGTCCCATGGCTCTAAACAATAAACTTGTACCAAAGGATTATATTGGTCCCAACACCATCAAAATGTAGGAAATTTTATAGAGGATCATATAGCATCAACGAGGTATGCAAACATGTAAAAACCAGGATTTTTCATACCTAGTACATTCTTGATGCTCTGGAAGATATTGAAGTTTAGTATTTCTACCTTGTTGAAAACGTGTCTTGTCTTTACCACTATGTAGGCCATGGACAAACATTCCATTTGAAAATGATTTCTCTTCTCTTCTCCATAAATATTGCATATCATGGTAGTTAACATTCTGTACGACTTTTTGAATTACTGGGAAGGAATTAACCTGTACGTTGCTTGAATTTTTTGTCTTCATCACACCACTAGTCTTCCATTAACTGAGCAAAATCCTTGTTCTCCTTGTTGAATTTCTTCAAAAATGTTTTTTTTAGGGAAACTACGGGCTTTGAAAGGTGGAATTGAAGGCTTATGTCTCCAAGCCTCGTAGATGCTATTTGAATTCTCGATTTTCTCATAATTGTAGTTGTACTCTCATCAAACTATTTGAGACGTCATTGTTCTACATAGTTGTAAGGAAACCACTAGTGTTGAAAATTTTGTATATTTTTTCATACTTAGGACATTGATACAGTCGGTTGTGATAATTGGTATTTGTAACAATAATTTCACCTAGATTTTTCATAGGTGCAGGTATAGGCACTAGTGTAGGTTCTACGAGGTTTCTTCCCTTCCTGGTTTGTGGGCACAACATGGTGTCCATGCTATGTCCTCTAACGAAAGAAACACCACATAAGTCTACTAAAGAGATATAACAGTATAGGAAAACAAAAGTTAAACCAGTCGCATACCTGTTGTCCCAAGGTTTGGTCAAAATCAGAAGCTAAATTCTATTCATAGAATGTAGAGCAAAGTTCTTTGCAAATATCCAAGAATGCTTAATGAATTAGTTAGGGATTAAAGGGTGTTATGTAGGTGAAAATTACCCTAACCCTTGTAATTAATGCTTAGTAGAGGAAAAATAATTTTCAAGCATGAGGTAACAATTCCATTAATGTTCTTGTAATGAAAAATCACTCAAATCCATGTATCGAAGGTGTAGCAGTCACTTGTTGGGTCAGGAAATATATGAGAGTGTTGTGGGAAGGAACTGTCATCATAGAGGAGAAATTATGTGGACATTATTTGTTCCAACGGGAAGGTATAAAATAAAATTCCTTGTTTACATATGGAAAAGTGTTGAGGAAAAGTCATCATGACATGTGTCAAGATTGGCATACTTTCAGAGAGGGCACTCATTGAAAGGGGAAATTAAGTCCAAAAAATTACTCTGATGGACTACCCTCCGATGGTGTTATCGAAGTGGATCACCATCAGAGAAAGGTAGTTATGTTATGTTGAATATATGAGGATAGAGGTATTGAGGGAATATTCCATTTATACATTGGGAGGAAGGATATACATAAGAGGTCACAATTTGCATAAAACTTGGTATTTTATGTGCTATCAGAAGGGGATAGTATTGGAGAGGAAGCGAATTGTAAAAATCAGACTCCAACGAGAAAGGCATCGATGCATATTACTTGCTCGATAATCATGTTTACAATAAATGCTTCAATCATAAGGGGCGCAAGGCCTATGGATAAAAAAATTAAAGGACCAATCCTCCTTTTCCATGTACTGTAATTAGTTCTCTGAGGGACCCATTCCCGTGCTAATTTATTATCATTCAAACGAAATCCAAGTTCCAATAATCAACTGACACATATCCACAAGGTAACCACTCCGTAAATAAGTGGAAATTTATGTGTTAGAGTCGGGTATATTGGAAAGGATCTCATCAGAGTCGCACTTACAAGGGTGAAAGGTATTCCGACAATAATGATTCCAACAAAACACTTTCTGACAGTATTATTGGAAATGTCCTATCGAAATATAAATTAGAGTTGTTTATTTATTCAATATAAGGAGAAATTATTTAGGTATATATTGGCTCTATATCTCTTAGGGATGGTTATATAGGTGAAGATATCCTTTGAGGTTCAATCGTGACTCATAATTTGGTCTTTTGGGAGAAGGGAAAATTAATAAACAGGTGGAAAAGCTTAAGAGGTTTGACTCTCATGATTTCTTGCAGGGTTAGGATTTATACTATATTAGAAAAATACTAGTTTCTTATATTAGTATCAAATAAAGTAGGTAATTATGGAGTACCTTTCCAAAATTTTGATAGGGGGTACCCATTGAAATACCCTAAGTTAGAGAATTTCAATGGGAAGTTGTGAGGGAACAACAAAGCCCTATTGGTTTATTGTGGCTGGAGGATGAATGGTATATTATATACATTGAAATAATTGATAATAATAGTAATAATTGGATGCGATAAGAAAGAAATGAAGAATTATGGCGGGTATGATTCCACAAGAGAGAGGGGTTCAAGGGGGAATTATTCATGGGTATTAATCCAACCCACATTCTTGAATTATTATTATCATTATGTAAACCTTCTATTTGTTTTTGAGTGTTCCTAAATCCAATCATTAAACTCATGTAAGAGGGTCAGTGTGAGGAGTCATATCCAATAGTTATTGGATAGCATGGGAAAGAGTACAATTAACTTGGGTAAGTATAAGTCAAGTCAAGAAAGAAAGGGATAAGAAGGGAAATGAGTATGGAAAATATGTAAGTTTTAAACATGTGAAGTAAAGTAATGCATACAGATTCTTAAGAGAAACAAAAATTAATCAATGACTCACACACATAGTACACATATATTTATGCTGGAAAGACTTAACCGGGAGAAAACCAACCTTCCTTGGTGTCTCACCTTTAAACTCTTCATTCTTAATTTCACCATTGACAATACAATATACACAATATTTTAGGTATTTTGTAGCTACTAAAACTCTAATACATTAATCTGGGATTAATTTAGAAAACCGCTAAAAATAGGAAAATACGCTCAAATAAAAAAAATCACCCAAAAAGAAAATTTCAGGGTGCTGCCCCAAATGATGTGCGTAACCAGAGGGGGAAATATTGGCCCCTCCTGGGACCCCCTCGAGAAAGCACCTAATTCACAAGCCACCAAGGGCGAAGGAAATTGGGATCGTCAGATAAATTTGTCGAATATGATGCACCCACACACACACACTTGCAAATAATATAACACATACCCAACATTCTCCCACTTGTTGTTTTCTTTTCATACATGGGTTCACATGATTACATAGTCAACAATCTAGGGAAAAAATGCCCATTGTTACTCTACACTAGGAGAACTTCTATGTTCTCATAGACATTGTCATTGAATCTACAACATTATTAAAAGTGTCAACATTTTCCAGTAACACCTTATTTTCTTCAACCATGTCGCTTACAAAGTGATATTGAACATCAATATCCTTTGTCTTTAAATGATAAGCAGGGATCTTTGTGAGGAATATTTCACTATGACTGTCACAATCTATTCTCACTGCATGTTGTACCAACCCAATACCTAAACACAATCTTTGTAACCATACTACTTCATTGCTTGAATGAGTGGTTGCCATGTATTCAACTTTTGTAGTTGAGAGTGCCACTACAACGTGTCTTTTTCTCATCCAATTGATTTATCCTACAAATAGGTTAAGCACATACCCACTTGGAGATATTATGCGATCCAGATCTCCATCCCATTATGAATTAACAAACCCATGTATGTCCAATCCTAGTATTTTCTGGTAGCACAATCCATAACTGGTAGTGCCACACAAATACCCAAAGAATCTCTTAACTGTTGTCTAATGCTCCTTCCTTTTTTTAGACATATACCTTCTCAAAACTCCCATTGCATGTGCAATGTCTGGTCTAGTACAGACCATTGCATACATCAAACTACCAACTACACTGGAATACAAAACATGGGACATGTCCTCTTCTTCTTCCCATGTCTTCGGACACTTATATGAAAATAACTTTACACCTATAGGAATAGGAACCTTGACCGGTTTACTTCCATGCATATTAAACCTCTGCAATATCATCTCAACATATTTTCTCTTATTCAACTAGAGTTTCCTATTTTCACAATCTCTTTTAATCTCCATTCCCAGAATGAAGTTAACAACACCGAGATCCTTCATTTCAAAATTGGAGGATAGATGTGATTTCACCTCCTTGATATCATCCATGTTATTTCCTACCAACAACATGTCATCAACATACAAAACTACATAAATTAAGTGATTACCAACCTACTTGGAATATACACAATGATCAACCATGCTTCTCACAAATCCCAATCCAAGGATGTATGTGTCAAAATTTTGGTACCACATCCTAGGTGATTGATTCAGACCATATAGTGACTTCTTTAGCTTACATACGAGATCTTTCTTTCCCTTCACTACAAAGCCTTCTGGTTGCTTCATGTATATTTCTTCTTCTATATCCCCACGTAGGAATGTTGTCTTCACATCCATCTATTCCACTTGAAGATCAAAATAAGCCACAATGGATAAAATAAATCTAATAGAAGTTAACTTGGCAACAGGATAAAAAATATCACCAAAGTCAATTCCCTCTACCTGGGAATAACCTTTTGCTAATAATCGAGCTTTGTATTTCTCCACTTTTCCTTTTGCGTTAACATTCTTCTTAAACAATGATTTTCTACCAAAATATTTTCTTCGAGCTGACAACTCAACTAGATCACATGTCTCATTCTTATCCAAGGCATCCATTTCGTCACCTATGGCCTTCTTCCAGAGTTAACTATCCTCTGAATTCACTGCTTCCCCGATAGTTTTGGGATCATCATCAGTAATAGATAAAGAAAAATTAGAACAAAAATTAGGTGGACTATACCTTTTTGATTTCCTTCTTTCCCTCACTGATCTCCTCAATACTAGGGTATGAGATTCTTCTTCTTCTGCTTCATCTTCTTTAGTTGATTTAGATTTTGCATCATCCAACTGGAGCTCTATTTTCTCAATTTCTTCTTCCTTGGTAGGAATTCTTGTTTGGTAACATCTTTAACCTATCTAAAAACAACATCTTGACTGTAAACAATCCTTTTAGTTTCTAGGTTCCAAATCTTATAACCTTTCACACAATCTTTATAACCAATAAAGGTACACTTTTGAACTTTATTATCCATCTTTTTCATATTTTCCTTTGGAACATGTACATAATCATCAAAACCAAACACTCTGAGATGTTCAAGAGAGGGTTTCTTACTAGTCCATACCTCGTGTGGAGTTTTATCATCCATCGCTGATGAGGGTGATCGATTGACCAGGTAAAATGTTGTACCCACTTCCTCTGCCCATAATTCCTGTCCTAACTCGACAAAACTAAGAATTCTCCTTTCTTTTTACATAAGTGTCCTATTCATCCTTTCTACAACTCCATTTTTCTGAGGTGTGTGTGGAGTGGTATTCCTCCTTTCTATACCACACTTCTTAGAGAATGCTTTAAATTCATTTCTACAGAATTTTCCACCATTATCTATCCTCAATACCTTTATTTTCTTCTTTGTCTTATTTTCTACTAGAGCCTTAAACTCTTTAAATTTATCAAATATCTCATATTTATTTCTAAGAAAATAAATCCACATGTTCCTTGAGAATCATCTATGAATGAAACATAATACACATATTTACCTAGTGATGGAACATTCACATGTCCAAACACATCACTATGTATCAACTCTAAGATCCCCTTTTATCTTGTATCACAAGATGAGAATCTTACTTGATTATTTTTACCATATATGCAATGTTCCCAGAAATCAAAATCCAGAGTGCACTTAGATATACCTTCAACCATACCTTTACCATGTAGTGTTCAAAGGTCCTTTTCTCCAATATTCCAGAGTCTTGGATGCCACAACATGGTCTTCTTTCTAGGAACAATATTTTTCATTTCTTCCTTATTTCTCTACTCATGGACAACATAATTGTTACACCCATTAGTATAAGTTCTTCCCAACAACTTGTACAAAGTTCCACACTGAACTCCCCTCATCAACACCATTTCTTCTCATACCATTTTGTAAGAGCCCTTTCCCAATACAATATCCACACCTGCATCATCTAACTTGCTTATAGATATTAGGCTCCTAGCTAGTTTTGGAATGTGAAGAACCCCGAGGAGAGTTCTAATCTTTGCATCTTTTAATAACAACTTAACCCTTCCACGTCCCATGGTTTTGGATGTCGAGTCATCTCCTAGGAATACATCACCACCATAATATTTTTCATATTCACAGAACCACTCCCTGTGAAGAGTCATATGACATGATGCACCTGATTCGATAAACCATACACCAGAGTTTGCATGTGTACCTGTAGATGCCAGGTAAACATAACCTCCTTCTTCAGTGGAGGTTTTCTCCTCTATGGAAGAGGCATTATTAGATACATTTGGATTATCAACCTTCTTAGACTTGCAATCTTTCTTATAAATCCCTTCTTTACCACACTTCCAACATTTCCTAAAATATTTTCCTAGAGACTTAGATCTACCTTTATATTTAGATCTTCCCCTCAAAGACTTACTAGGATTCTTATCTTGGGTACAACCTCTTACAAATAAAGAATCTATGCTTTGACCATCCAGGATTTTCCACCTCATCTCTTCAAATAACAAGGATGCAACTACATCCTCATACTTCAATGTAGATTGAGTGGTACTACCAATTTATTCAACCAGATTATCCCAAGAGTTTGGAAAAGAACATAAAAAATTAATACACTTATCTTCTTCTGCAATTGTAATATTAGAAAATAAAAGTTGACTTGCTAGAGTATTAAAGGCATTTAGATGTTCTGTCACAGAATCTCCATCTTCCATCCTAAGATGATACAACTTCTTTCAAAGAAACAACTTTTTTACAAGGGACTTTGATTGATACAAATTCCCTAACTTATCCCATAACTCCTTAGCTTTATATTCTCCCAAGACATTAAAAAAAACCAGAATCTACCAGACATATTCAAATAGTACTCCTTACTCTTCTATCCAACTTCTCCCAATATTCCTTCGACATACCGTTAGGTTGTGTACTAGTAGTTTGTGTACAATAATATTGTGTACCAGTAGACTATGTGCTAGTAGACTGCGAACCAATAGGCTATGTACCAAGATCCATAATGATCCATTGTAATTTTTATACAAGAAGATCCTCCATCCATCTTGAGCATCCATAACTCAAAGTTTTTATTGTTGAAATTTTCTATCTCGATTCTAGAAGAGTTTTCCATTCCTCTTTCTACACTCGAATCACCACTGTAAAAACTCCCACTGAACCCAATTTTATCATAGACCCAAGATAAAATTGATCTATCAAGACCAAGCCAAACCCTCAACAACAAAGACATCCCCTTGAATACAAACATGAGCTCTGATACAACATGTAAATTTTAAACCTGTAAATTAAAGAAATGCATACATATTCTTAAGAAAAACATAAATTAATCAATGGCTCATACACAAAATACATAGAGATTTATGTTGGAAACCCTTAAACATGAGAAAACCAACATTCCTTGGTGTCGCACCTTTCAACTCTTAATTCTTAATTTCACCATTCAAAATACAATTTATACAATATTTTAGGTATTCCGTAGCTACCAAAACCCTAATCCTTTAATCTAGGATAAATTTAGAAAACTGCTAAAAATAGAAAAAAATGCCCAAAACAAAAATTTGGGGCGGTGTTGTTAGGGACCTAACATACCTAGCCCCTTCACGTAGGTAGAATAATATAATTCCATGTGAACAAGGCCTAGCAATAAGGAATAATAAGTCAAATGCAAGAAGACGTAATAGAAGCTTCCGCTTCTAGAAGGATCTTCCTCTAGATTGTTCTTTTCGATAGACAGATTTAGTATAAATAGTAGTAGAGGGTATGAGAAAACTTGTCTTGGATTTTATTGTAATAGAGATCTTCTCTACTAGAGGTTTCCCCCTCAAAGAGGCAAGTGAACATTGCTATCAATAATCATAGTGTTATTTCTGGTGTTATTCTAGTATTATTCTAGTATTGTTCTAGTTATGTCATTATTTCTTTGTCATTTCTAGCTAAAATATTTATGTTCTTCATACTATTTTAAATCTTGAATACTACAAGTGGTATTAGAGCACCTTCCTCGAAAAAAAATTGTGGGTTAAAGTTTTTGAGGGTAGATACATATTTCGAGGTGTTAAATCTATAGAGATCTGTCGTTATGCACATAAATCCGCAATCAGGGAGTCATACACGCAAGAAATACAGGTGGTATTGAAGCACCCATATGTTGGCCACCCTTGTAACCCCTGTTGGTACCCCTTTGAGTGGTAGCGCATCATAAAACACATGTATACAGATCATCTTAGATCTCTTGAAGCCCTCTATAGATAAACTTATCACCCGCCTAACTGCTATAGTGCCACCAAGAACAACACTTCAAAATATACTCTCTAGTACCTAGGTATTTGGGTAGTATGACTAAGGGCACAATCTAGCCTCTTTAGCTGGTGCCCCGATATATTGGGTCAAGTACTATTGTTGGACCCCACATGTATATCAGAGAGTTATAGCACAAGGAAAACCCCTGTCTGTAGAAACCCTGAATATCTTACCCCTGGGTATGAAAAAAAACAACAACCAAAATAGGCAAGATCTATTGTCGTGCAATTGTGCATTTTGCATTCTGGTTGAAAAATCACTACACATTTCTTCTTGTTAAGCATTTGGGTATTTATTCATTGAAGTATTATTCAGGCTAGAGTATAACTCCGTAGGAGTAAAAAACAAAAAAGGTATAGTGGTCCCACCAATGCACTTATTTGGGACCTATCCCATCGGGTTCCTCTCTTTTCCATGATTCTAGTGATACGTATCATTTTTAACACATTTTGACGCGAACCTTCTCTGACACCCTTATTTGGATCCTATCCCTTTGGATTCCCTTTTTATCCCTAATCATAGTGGTACTTATCATTTGACACCCTTCTTCTCCATGGTCCTACTCACTGCTCCAGAACCCTTTTGTTTCCCCTATACCATTTTCCTGCTTATTTTTCCAAATGACTACCACATGATCCTAAGAACTCAATGCCATGATTGTTGACACCCACCAGAACTAGGAAGACATCAAGATTATCAGTGCCAACCTTAGCTCAATCAATTAAGCTATTGAGATCGTCAAGGAACAATGTTCCCACATCAAAGACCTCAAATACCTCAAAGAACACTTCCTGGGCCATTCCAGAACCCTTCCTCTTATGAACGACCATCTTATCAGGATGACCATGACTCTTCCCATTACCAAGGTCCTCATACTACCCACTTTTCCTAAGACCTAGGTCCTCCCATAATTTAGGTGAACAATTTTGATGGATCAAATGCTACAGGCTGGGTCACCCAAATGGAACATTATTTTTGTTTTCATTGTTGATTAATTGGGTTGGTTGTCATTTATTTCAACCCTTGAAGAAGCCCGGTAGAAAATTCTGGTAGAAAAAAGATTTGGGTAATGGACCCAAGTTTGTTTGATGTATAATGGTATGAGTTTTAATATATTTGTAGGTAAGACTATTATAGATGGATAATACACGTCCTTCCATTTTTGGTGGTATGTGGAACATCACATAACTCCTCATGTTTAGAAAGTTATGGCCATGTGAAGTTGGAGAAACCTCATGAATTTTCTAGAAGCCCTTAAAAGGTCAAAGTAGTCAAAGTGGGTGCAAAGAATAAATTATTTAAATAATAAAGTTAGTGGAGAATTTACTATTTATGGATAAGTCAATGTAGTTTCAAAAGAAATTATTTAAATAATAAAGTTAGCAGAGAACTTACTATTTGTGGAAAGTGGTCAAGTTAAGTGGACAAGTGGTTAGAAGTGGGTTAGCCCTAAAATAAAGGAACTAGGTTAAGATTATTAGAAGGTAACCCCTTGAGGAAGCTACATGAAAGTATAAATAAGAGGCAAGGGTCTCTCATTTGATTACCATTGGGAATATTGAATATCTATTATTGTGTAAGGATTATTGCTGGTATTCATTGATATATCTGAAGTTGCGCAAGTCCGAGGTAGAACAAAGGGATGATGATGAAAATTTCAGAATTACAAAAAATAATGAAAACCCCTAATTTTTTAGGCATGCGCGGGCTAACAATATAATAGGGTGTGTACATACGATGTCTAGAAGTATATTAGGGTGCGTACATGAGGTAAAGCCATAGAAACTTGAGAAGATGAATATGCCAAGTCTCTAGATTCTGAGAGCAAGTTCCCAGGAAGGTCTACACTGATCAGATACATTAGATCTATCTAGTGGTTCAAAAGGTATGTCTCATTTCTATGAGTAGTTGGATTTTGTTGTATACATGAGAAATGGTTATGGAGATTTGAGGATTTTCCCTAGAGAGAATAGTGGTTGCATGGGACCTTCTGTATAAGTTATATCTACAGAAATATAGTAACAATAAAATCAATATTTATCATTTGTTAGTATTGAGGCGCATATTCGATTTTTTGGCATATAGTTAAGGGTTCTTGTGATACATGGCTGAGAAATTGTATTTGAGAAGTGGTTGAAGTATTGCAAGGATGAATATCAGAAAGGATTTAATGTCTTGTTCATGTGAGGGTTATTATACTTATTCATGATTACACACACTTATATGGCACATGACTAGAGATAGATATAAATGCTTTGGGTAAAGGTTATGTATGAGGATGCATGCACAGGGTAAAACTACAATTTGGATACAGTGATGGGTTGCAGATCTATGTGAAAGAGTTTGCAAAGGGTCATAAGTTTTTAGAACAAAGAAAACCCTAGTTTTCAGAAGGCATACGCAGGCTGCATAACAGATAGGTCGCATACATATGCAAGTTGTTGTATATATAGGGCATATACCTACATGTGTTGTAGAACTACATGTCGCGTACCTATTTTATTTGTTTGATACATGCTCTGTTCATGTACACATTGATTGCAGGGCAGTAGTATAGGTTGGCTACAGGTTAGCGGTACAGGTTGGTACAATTTTACAGTGGTATATCTCACAGTGATAGCGTGACCGTGGTTCCATAATTCTAATTCTACTTCAAGGAGGTTGGACAAGGAAAGGATAGGTGGTTGTATCCACCTTCCAGTTGTAGCCGAAGAACATAGGGGGTTGTAGCCTCCTTCTAGTTGTAGCCAAATAATTGGGGAGTTGTAGCTTCCCTCAGGTTGTAGCCTCAGAAACTAGGGAGTTGGATCATCCTTCAAGTTGCAGCTGGAGAACAAAGGATGGTGGTGCTTCCAATGAATGTGATTCTTAAAGACATATAATAAAAAGCATTATGTGGTTTTCTCTCGCTTTGGGTTTCCACGTAAAAACATTGGTGTATTGTGTATGTGTACGATTGCTCATTTGTTCATTGTTTATTTACTTTGCAACTATTTGATGACGATTCTACATTGATCATAAAGAAATATAAAATTTGCATATTATGGTTAAAAATGATTAGATTTCTCTATTACTGATTCACCCCCCCCTCTCAGTAATCCCACAATTTGTATTAGAGCAAGGTTCGTTTAGAAATCAGTTTAAACACTGAAAGGTAGATCATGGAGAGCAGCAACATGTATAAAAAAGTAATACCACAGTTTGATGGGAAAAAGTATGCATTTTGGAGCAGAAGGATGAAAACATATATACAGGCACATGGATTTGAAATTTGGTAATTAGTTGTAGATGGATACAAAGAACCATCAATTTTTCCAACAAGTGAAAGAAAAATAAAACTCAATCTAAATAATTCCAAATCCATAGATGCACTTCTGAATTTTCTTGGTGAATCAATATATACCAAAGTTATACATTGTAAATCCACTAAAGAGATCCAGGACAAACTTCAAAATATTTATGAAGGAGATTCAAAAGTCAAAGAAGCAAAGATTCAAACTTACAGAGGTCAATTTGAACAACTAAAGATGAAGGAAGATAAGAATATTGAAGCTTACTTCTTACGAGTCGATAAAATAGTGAATGAAATCATAGGATTGGGAGAAGAGATCAAAGAATCTGTAATTGTTCAAAAGGTACTAAGATCTCTTTCTATGATATTTGATCCTAAGATATCATCACTAGAAGAAAGAGAATATATAGACTCAATAAGCATGGACGAACTACATGGAATATTCATAACATATGAAATGAGAAATGATCAAGAAAATCTAGATATAAAAGAAGTAGCTTTCAAAGCACCCAAAATGTCAAAGAAAAAGGGAAAGCAAAAATAAAAAGAACATAGCAGCAACAATGACTTCTAGGAAGATGATTAAGAAGTGGCCAACTTTGTTAGAAGATTGAATAAGAGAACCAACGACATATATAAAGGTAAGGTTCTATTGATTTGTTTTAATTATGATGGTATTGGTTATTTTGCTAACAAATGTCCTCATAAAAAATATTAGAGGAATGATGAAGATTAATCAAATAGAAAACAAACATATAAAGGAAAAATAACCAAAAATAAATCTTTCAAGAAAAGATTATGCACCAAAGAAGACATCTCCTCATAAAATGAAGATGAAGTTAGTGACAGTGAGACAGGAAGAGTTCTATTCATGGAAATATAAGACTCTAATAAAGAAGACACCAAATAAGAATATGAAGAGGTAGAATTTGACTACCGAGAAGAATTGTTGAGTTCCATAGAAGTTATAAGAAAAGAAAAGAAGAAAAATAAGAATCTACAAGAAGAACTATACAAGAAAGAAGACACTAGGGAACTAGAACAAATGATCACGAAATTGAAGGTTCGATTAGAACAAGATAGAAGAATTGAAGAATAACTCAAAGAAAAGTTAGAAGAAAGAGACAAGATCATTGGAAATTTGGAAGCAAAGATTTTCACATTGAGAAAGGATATTCAAAATAAAAATATGCAGAACAACTCAAAAGTTTTGGATGACATTATCAATAGTCAAAAGCCTTATAATGACAAGTCCAGACCTGGATACAATCAGGCAAAAAAGGGATCAAGCTCCAAAACAACAGAACAAGAAACATATCCAAAAAGTTATGCAAAAACAATAAAATTGGATAGGAAGACCTACAAGGAAGATTACAGGGACACTCCTCCACTGAGAAGATTCAGATTTCAGAGTCAACAAATGATAGAAACAAATTGGCCTCAGGAAGAAGAAGGATTCATAAGAGTAACTCCTTTCAGAAGATCTTCAACTCCTAGGCATCAAACTATCTTTTTTGGTTTATGTTATGAATGAAATAATTTTGGACATAAAGTTGTAAATTGCAGAGCTAATAGTAGGAACATAAACAACTTTGAAAGTCATACAGAAAATGGTTATCCAAGAAGGCCTAGTGAAACACAGAGAAGAATCTACAACATGTTTGGATCATTGAGCACTGAAGTGGAATTCTATAAGTGCAACAACACTGGACACATGGACAACAATTGTAGAATGATAGTCCCTCCTAGAGAACCACAACAAAACAACAATATTCATAGATAGGAACCTCAAAAGAGAACATGGATAAGAAAGAAGAATCAATATAGTAATGAAGAATGCACACTCGCTCTACAACCTAAGCATAAGAAACATGGTTGGTATGTTGAAAGTGGTTTTTCAAAACACATGACAGGTGATAAAGACATGTTTCTTACATTAAGAAAGGAAAGAGCTGGACGAGTCTCCTTCAGAAATGATGATTCAACTAAAATCATTGGAAAAGGCATAGTCAAAATTGGAAACAAGAATACTAAGGAAAAAAATGTTCTACTAGTAGAATATATGAAACACAATCTTCTAAGTGTAATTCAAATGTGTGACCAAGGTCATAAAATTACTTTCGATTCACAGAAGTGCGAGATAAGAAAAGAAGGTTAAGGAAAATTGATTGTAACAACTGCAATAACTTCAAGCAACATATATGTTTTAAGTGAAATTGGAAATGAAAAGTGTTGTCTAGGAAAGGAATATGAAGGTTGGCTATGGCACAAAATAATGGGTCACATAAAATTTGATAACATTGTAAAAGTCAGCAAAAAGGAAGCAGTTAGAGAAATGATCCTAATTAAGAAACCAACCAACACCTTATGCAGACATTGTCAACAAGGAATGCAAACAAATACCAAGTCCAAATCAAAGGAATATTCAATGACAAGACCATTGGAAATTATGCATATTGATCTAGTTGTACCAACTACAACAAAGGTTTTAAAAGGTGAGAAATATTTATGTTATTAGTTGATGATTATACAAGAATGACTGCAATTTTCTTTCTTAGGAATAAGTCAGAATATTTTGAAAACTTCAAGGTCTACAAGGAAATGGTTGAAGATGAAATGGATTCAAAGATCAAATGTTTGAGATTTTATAATGGAGGAGACTTCACTTCAAATAAATTTATGGACTTCTCTAGAAATCATGGAATAAAAAGACAATTCTTCGTGGCTATGACACCTCAACATGATGGAGCTGTTGAAATAAAGAACAAGAGAGTATAGGAAATGGCTTGAACAATTTTAATGGATTCCAAATTGAAAGATATGTTTTGGACACATGTAGTGCATACAACATTTCACATTCAAAACAGAGTAAT
>JZKD02S0569025.1:14067-70356 GCA_000966675.3 Picea glauca | reverse complement strand
GAAGACATAAAAATGAATTCTCATTCTAGGTGTATCACCACATGGGCTACAATTTTCTTTTCTCTAAGAAAGTGGGTTTTACATATTGGATACCCACATAACTTAATGTGTAGATGGTTGCAAATATGCCAATCCCTAGGCCAAATAATCCAATAATATATTGAGATTTTTACCAAGCTTTGAATCTGACTCCATATCACTGATTCTAAAAAAAACACTTATTCTTAAACTTAATTTTTGTTTTGTAGTGATTTTTTAGCATGAAGTATATTTGTTTGAGAGAAACACTTTATATCAAGCATTCCTCCATTCCCTCATTATGGAACATACACTTCATAAACACCCTCATATTCTTATTGCTTGGTCTCCTTCTTCCTATCCTTTTTTCAATAACACACTGGAAGCATCCTCCACCCATTCTAACCCTAACCCTAAAAATGGTCCTAATGCATCTTGGAGACCTCCTCATTGATCTCATTAACACAAACCCCACTTTTATAGTGCTTCCGATTCTTGTGCCTTATAATTCCAATCGACCCCAAGAAATTTACATAATTATGAGAAATCTAAGCTTGCAAATGATTCTACAACACATCCTAGATTGATTTTACATTAGACTATGAGTTGGATGATTATCTCCAACCCTTGATTAGTTGCATAGTTTATATGGAACCTTAACATATCTTACTAAAATTGAGTGTAGTACTTCCATTGCATCTATACAACCAACACACTCCATTTCATCTTGGCACTGGATGAAAGATTCACCATAATAGGTTATAGATCACATATGGGGCCCTATTCAAGGTCTCCACCCTTTGTCTCTCACTACATATATTCTATATTTTCTCAAACTGTATGTAGGTAAGCCTAGGCTAACACCCTTTGGTGACATATACTATAGTATAATGATTGAATCCTTTTTATATCCCTTGGAAAAAAACATAATATGTAGGTATATTCAATTGTAATGATCACCTGCATCTACACATTTAACTAGTGCACTTTTAGCATGACCCTTGATGGATGATATTGTATCATGTTTCCATTTCATTTATCCACTATGGAATTCCACATGGGTAGCTACAATATTAGGTATCTCTCCCTACAAACACATGATATGGGTTCAAAGAAAAAATATTTCCATTTCATTCATCATCTTTATAGTATCAATAGACATAGACAATGATAAATACATAGAGACTCTAAATATTCAATAATCAATTTCCAATATTAGTCTTGATCTCACTACTACACCATATCTATTTGTAGCCCAAAATTCATCATTGAGGGATGTTGCTTCCAACCTATGTTATAGTAGAAAAACACTCTTATATTAGCTTCACACTCCTCCATTAACACCTTTTCTTTGGCATTATGGCACTAGGGCACCACAAGACCTCATAGATATTCTTGCATCACATCCTAAACCAGATAAAACAATGATGTGGCTCTTATATTCTCCAATGTTTCTCAATTACTCAGGCTACAACTAACAGCATTACACTATCTACTATACACATCTCTAGTTCAATTTCTCTGAAGTTTTCATTTCCTAGATGTATTGTAGTTCTTCATATATTTGTACACAACTTTGGCCCTTTCTATCTGCATATGGAACATCCTTGTTTCACCACAACACTTACACATTGTTTGTAATGCTCCACTTTGTTAGAATAATGACACATATTAGAATTTGTTATTTGAGGGAATTTGTTTACAAATGACCCAGTTATTTGATTGATATGTGATGATGAAACATGGAATTTTAGTTATCTGATTGAGTTTAAATGATGATGATTCAACTATTATTAAAAATATTATATGATATCATATACAAATTAAATATGCATTAATGTGGCATAATTGATGATATTGATCTTTATGATTTGGATAATGCTAAATGAAAATATGGGTACATTGATTGCATATGTTATTTATGGGTTGTCTACTGTGACTTGAATCCATAATGGTGAATTGACTTAGGTTTGCACTAATTTGTTATTGGAATTTGGATTGAGTCAAGAAATAGTAAATTTTATTTGAATACGTTATATTTCACTTGGAATATGAAAATTACTAATGAATTGATTGTAGTGTGTGTAGGCATAGGAAACATGCTTGATGATCCATCCACACATGGGTAATGAATTTTTATGGAGGAATATCAAGTACTAGTATAGGAGGTGGAGAAATGTCCTTATTTTCACATACAACCACTCCTTTAATGGATTCAATTGAAAAGATGAACAACACTTCTACTCTGAGATTGCACATTTCCATGAGGATAGGCCACATATTGAGTCACTCAAAGGGTTTAGTTGTGTGGCATGCAATAATATGAATAATTTGTTCCTCAATGACTACTGTTCTCTCAACAAAAGAAAATAAATATGAGTTAACAATGTTTCCAATGTTGCAGCATTTCCCCATCAAGAAAAGTTAGGTACTTAAGGGGCATGAAATCATGAAATCCTTGAAAATATAGTAAGGAAAATATTGAAAAGGATGAGATACATTGCACCATTGGTATCATTAAAAATTGTAAATTGATAGTGAATTGGAAAGTTAAAATGAAAAGTGCCTAAAGAGAATTATGAAATATGCATTTCATCTTAGGATAAAATAATCTTCTAGTATACTTTATATTATAAAAGAGTAATAGAAATATTAACTTTAAATAAAGGTACATAGATAATCATTATTCATGATATGATGAAAGCCTAATAAAAATATAAATACTAATAAGGAAACATATAGTTAAAGAGTATGCATAAAATTAAATTAAACTAATACTAATGAAATTAATTTCAAGTGCACCCATAAATTTGATAAGAAATAGAACAACAAGATAGGGAAAGAGACAAGGAATTAGAGAAAAAGGATGAAAGTCATATAATGTATTGTATTCATCCAAATGATACAAATATATTATACATAAGTGAGACCACCTCAATTCTCTCACATCGACACCTCATCAGAAGATAAGGTAGGAGACGACAAAGTAGGATGTAGAACACACCGAGGATAAAAAATGTATATGACAATGTGAAATATATAAAGGTGGTGTAGGAATTGATGATTTTATAGGAGTCATAGGATAAATATCCCCCCCTCAATCATAATTCCGAATAAAATACTAGCAAGGAAGGTGGATAAATTGGTACCATCTCCAAGTCTTCATGTTGAAACTCCTAAAATGAGCCTCAATTAAGAAATTCCTGAAAAAAAACACCAAATATAGATGCTAAAAACTCTAGAAAATACCACTATGTAATCATGAATGTTGAAAACTCTAGAAAATACCTTTGAAAACTCTAAAAAACTACTAAATATGAGCATGCAAGAACCTAAAAAGAGAGAGAAGAAAAAAACCAAATACTTCAATATGTTAGGTATAATAAACATATTGATATAAAATGATGCTATACATGTCCTTTAAGAAATATGAAGAGACATTGAATAAATATTTATGCACTAGGCCAAAAGGTTGATGATGCGGCATAAAAAATTCTTCAAGCAACATTAAAATAGGGTATCCATATTCTTCAACCTTGATCTAGATATGTAAATAAGAGATTTATTCCCTCAATTAAAAAAATATCATTAGCATTGACTACACATGGTCAAATAGGACACGACAAAATCTAAATCCTAGACAATGAAAGAAACTTTCATAATAATCAATTAATAATATATTAACATTATAAAAAAGATAAATACATAGCAAAAATTTACAACAAAAGACATTATAATGAGTAAAAAAATAAACTCCAAACAATATAATATATTTGTTCATGATAAGAGGGGAGAGAATTAAAAAAAATTGTTCTATAGCAATGGAAATATACCAATCACTCATCTTCTTCTACAACAAATAAATTTAAAATTAAATCTTAAAAAGGGATAAGAATTGTTCATACATTGAAAAATATGTCTTCAATACTAATACAATAACTACGCTCTTAGATTTCCAATTTATTTGCAATGTCAAATATTCTCTTACTAGATTGAAACACTTCATACATATTAAATAAGAATTATTAAAAACTATGGCTAATTCTTATTAATGAGGTATCATTGATAGGAAGTCAGATTCTATACACCATAGACAAACTTTTTCATGAAAGTTTTCAAGCATGCACAAAACCATTTGGGAATAAACATATTATTTATTTTGGTGATTTTCACCAAGCACAACCAATGTGAGATAGTTTGTATTTTAGAATACCTAGATTATAACATGAAACAATACCCTACACATTATGGAATGATAATGTCAAATGCTTCAATCTAAAGCAATTCATGAGATAAAAGGAAATTCACTTATTGAAAAGGACATTCATTTATTGATTATTTGAATATTCATTGGTATAGAGAACCACCTTTTGGTTTTAGGTTTTCATTTTATTTTTAGCAATGAAGATGTGCATAAAAAAAAAATATGAAAATGATTCATTTAGTGTAAAAGAGGCATACACATTTTCTTATAATGAACAAAGAGGATATGATAGAAAAGAAACATATCTACCTAAATGAATAATATTGGAATGAAATGTGCTAGTTAAATTGGATGCTAAAAACTATTAAATACATGTTTTCTTGAATACTTATGTATATGTTTTAGGATTTACACACTAAGTGAACATGCCATCGTTTGGATAGAGTTTGAAGATCCTACTATTAAAATTTATCAATAATATTGATTGAAAAAACTATACATTTATTAGGTGTATTATCATTAGACACAATGCTAAATTTGTTGCACAAAAAATAACTATCACAAAATGGGAATAGTTCCTGGTATATCTAGCTTATGCTACAACTATGCATATATCACATGGATTTAAAAATAATGTATTGACTTTGAATTCTATTGGGGTTAGGAACCATGATATCATATCAAAACATATTCTCCTGTAAAAATTATAGAAGCATTGTAGTTTATAAAAGAATTGGTGAAGCATAAATTTATCTTGTCAAACAAATTATAACATGTTTTTTAAGAACATGCAAATTCCATTTTCATTTTTGACAACATCACTCCTAACTTTCATATAATGATAAAAAATGCCTTATCTATCCAAAAAAACACAAAAGAAATTAACTAGAAAAAAAACATATTTACTAAAACATTTCACTGATTCCCCACTTTGCATGCATAATATTACAAAATGATGAAAGAAAATAATATTTTATCAAATATAAAAATAATATAGAAAAAAAAAACATTTGTAAATCTCACACTTGATGTTATATGTGGTAGAATGCTTATAAAAGTAACAATTATGCACATTCAACTATTTGTTGCACTTGCTAACATATTTGAGATTGTCGATATAATTCAACTTATATGTTCGTTATTGTAGGGACTTCAACATTGATATGTTACAAATTGGAAGAACAAAACCAAAATTTTGAATTAATAGAACATAAGAACTTGTACTTGGTAACAAATAAATCATTGACAAATAAAAATATCTTGATAGATCATTTTTAGAAAAATACCAATACTTTATAAAAAAAAATAATCAATGTCGATGCCAATTGGTCATGCCACCCTGCAATATTTATTAGATTCCCTTCCCATACATGATCATGTAGCATCTAAACCCTTTTAATTTGTTTTGCATGCATTGCGTTGTCTCTTAAGTGCACTAACAATTAACCAAATGGCAGAATTTCCACATCCACGCTTGTAGAGTGATCCTATGCCTTTTTTTTCTCCTTAACAAATTAGCTTTATTTTAAAAATGATATCATATAATTGAAAATGATTTAATTCGATATATGATGTTTTAAGATTCACAATATTAAAAATAATTGTGCTAAAATTCCACTTACTTTATGTTTTTATTTTTTATTTTTTCATATTAACAAATTAGAAAAATTAATTTTATTTTAGAAATGAGATCATATAATTGAAAATGATTTAAACTTCACGAAACCATTATCAAATTTGATATATGATTTTCAAGGATTCACAATCTTAGAAATGGTTGTACTAAAATTCCACTTACTCTACGTTTCTTTAAATTTTTTCTCATTAACAAATTAGTTTTATTTTAGAAATGAGATCATATAACTGTAAATGATTTAAACTTCACGAAGCCATTACAAAATTTGATATATTATTTTCTAAGATTCACAATCTTAGAAATGATTATGCTAAAATTCCACTTACTTCATGTTTTCTTAAATTTTCTTCTATCCTTTTATGGTCATGCCCTCACTTAGTTCAAACAACATTGAGAAACCCATTATTTCAAATTCTTAAACTATAATAAAAAGAAATAACATGATTAAAAAAAGAGATGATCAATCTTGTAATGTTTAAATGCTACAAATATTTCTAATAAATGTCATTAAAATAAATATTAAACCACAACAAAAATTAAGTTAGCAAAGATGTTTATGTTTTCCATAAATATGAAAGAATTACTTATAATAATTACAACATGCCATGTAACATTGTGTTTATGTTTCGGTTTTATATTTCTATTCATAATTGGTATTACACAATTTTTGATGTGGTTGTGGAATCTAGATAATAGATTCTATTGTTTAACAAATACTACTGAAAAAAAGATCATGGATCATAAACCACACAAGCCACAATGGGGAAGAAATTCGCTTTAAGAACCTCTTACCATCTATCAAATCCTTGGAGAGTCCAAATGTTCAATGATATTAAATCAATAAGTAGTTTTAAATCATAATTAGATCCATTAATTTGAACTTGGTTGGCAATAAGCACCTGGTTGTACATCTTTGGACGGATTCAATGGTAGATCCAAACAAGCATTAAGTCCTTTATTGTTGAGTCTCATATATACATCTTGTCTATCCATAAATTCCCTATGCTTACTATTAGCCTAGATATACCTCCTATCCATAAATCCTTGGTGACTTCACCTACAAATTATATTATATTTATCCTTGTCCACATCCTTGTCCATTTGTGAACAAACATCCAATAAAATTAACACATGAGAGACCATATCTATCATTGTGCAAAACCACCCAATAAAATGTAGGTCAAATAATTGAATAAATCTTGTAGGTCATATCACATGTTTACTATAGAAAATCATGCCAATATAAATAGTTTATTTGACTAATGTAAATGGTTTTACCTATTGTCACTTTCAAAGAAAAAGAATCATGTGAGTTCTGATTGGAGCATAAGGTTTTTCCTCAATAAAAATAATTAATTATTAGAAGTATTTAATTATTATCTTATAGTCCTTTGAATATATGTTTTCAACTTTTTAAAAAATGTGCTCTACAACCTATGAGAAGAGCACAACATGTTTATAGTATTTATGGCATCAACTCAAACAAGCATACACATAAATCTTTTTAAATGAAAACAATATTTTTCAATCATTATTATTAACGGTTAGAATATTATGTCATGGAATTATTTTTTTATTTATTTTAAATTAAATAATTATTAAAAAAATAAAAATTTAATTAAAATGCATTTTCATTCTTTTTAAATTAAATAATTATTAAAAAATTGAAAACTTAATTAAAATGCATTTTCATTCTTTAATTAAAATATTATATCATGGATTTTTTTATTTTTTAAATTAAATTAAATAATTATATATAATAAAAAAAATAAAAATAATCATTCATAAAATTAAAAAAATTAAATAAAATATATTTTCATTCTTTAATTTTTTTTAAGAACATTTTAATTATTAAAACATAATTTTTTTACCAGTTATTAACTCATTCCCATTGCTTAAGTCTTTAATTATTGATTTATTTGTGTAAAAGGAAAGTTGGTTGATGTGTTTTCTATTCTGTCCAATGGTGGCCGACGAAAATTCTGATAACACACATCATGGTATTAATTTGTATTTTCTCATACCCCAAGCCAAGTATTAATTAAAAAAGGACAAACATGTTGGTATCTCCAAACACAATCTGTACAAACATTTGTAGTTTAAACGAATTGGTATAGTTTTGAATTAAATAAAGAATTGGTGTACACATGATGTGAAGTCATGACAGATTTCATTAATTATTTAATTAATTTTGAACATTGAAAGATTGAAGTTTCTAAGAAGATTTTAAATATATTAGTCAATAAAAAAAATAGAAAATAATTTTTTTTTATTATAATAAAAAATATATATTTATTTTTTAGGTTAAATTTTGAATTTTTTTATATAATTTTAAAATCAACAACAAACTAAATAAAGTTAAAGATAAACTCATTACTATAGTTTCTTGGGATGACTTAATAAAAACCTTTATAACATTGAAAATGGGAGTTCACACCTGCTTTTCCCTTTGATAATAATTTTCACTCCTAGATTCAAATTCCCTCGTTTTCACTTTGCAAATACATTAATTGGAAAATTACTTTCAAAGCAATTAACTTATAATGTTTTAGGTGACGAATTTTAATAGTTTATGTGCTCCTCGAGGTCTGGAGATGCATTGGAAAGACTTGTTTCTATATTCCCAAAATGATTTCATTTCAAAAATAGATTTCTTCATCTTCTTTAAATTTTTTTTGCATAGACTCGTATAAACTCATGTTATTGTTCCCTTCTTTGAGCGATTCTATGAAATTATTGCATCTAATTCAAATCTTGTTGCTATTGGAAATTATTTTTATCCTATTTTGTATGTATAGACACTAACACAATCCATTATTCTATTTCATCATTGTATGTATAGACACTAACACAATCCATTATTCTATTTCATCATCTTTAATTATTCACTAACAGCAACGGACATACATCTGCCCAAAAACAACTGTTAGATTCTATGTGAAATGATCCTTCCTGAAAAATTTCATCTTGCAAAATAAATGACTAGGGATTGGAAGTTGATGAAAGACAACCTCCAAATGTGTCCATTATTCCTCTTTTCCTACTGAAATTTTTAAATTTATTTTCATTAAAAATATATATATTTTTATTTGGTTTGTGGATTCAAATTATGAAAAACATTATGGTTCCTTATGGAATGAAGACAAATACAAACAGCTATATTCTTTCTTATTTTAATTGTATATGGAAAAATCAATAAATGTGTCTTTGAAGGTGTTGAAATGGGAAAAATGCCCTTCAAAAAATAGGGAGAGTAATTTCGAATTTCCCCACATGGTCTGTTATTTACTTTTGTATTTGATGTAATATGACCATAAATCGTGATGTACTAAGATCGATATGATCCTGCAGTAGAGTAAGGATTTTAGGGTGACCTAGTGGGATGTTGAGTTCTACAAAAGAGTTTTTGTATCCGTAGTTACATTTACCATGAAGGTTTGGATCATGTTTTGGGCTCTTGGTGGTGTTACAAGATGGTCGTTCATTAAATCAATCGCCACTTTGGATGTAGTTCTGGCCTTCACCTGCATCTCACTCATGTTTTTCTCTAACTTTGAAAATACCTACTCGCCTAACTTTGGTTTCCCTATTTCTTCAATTTGGAGTAGCTGAACTTTGTGATTCAGAATAAAAGTTGTTTTGTGGAGTCTAGTACATATAGCAAGTGAATTCTTTAACTCATTTTCAAGATTCTCCTTAGCTTGTTGGTAGTTTTCTAGTCTAGTGTAATTGAGATTTCTTTCTCATTCTGTCATTCGTAGCAGCTCAAGCGAGGCATCTGGATTGTTCTTTATCCACAACTTCATCTCATTTAAACCTTCCATGATTGCAACAAACTTTGCATTCTTGGTTTGGACTTTGTTGAGCTGATCCATGATTTGGACAACTTTCTATTGGAAGACCTGAAAACCAACATACATATCTATTGCTATATTGTGGAGTTCCTTTTTGACTCTTTCTCCACATGCCTCTAACTCCTTGATGTTTTCATGGTCACTTTTTAAATGTTGTACTTCCAATTCTAGTGACCTTATCCTTTCGTTCTTCTCTTATATCTTACACACAATGTTTTCTAGATTTTGCTCCAATGCCTTCGTGAAGGCTATATTGTCTGAAGCGATCAAGAGAGGATCATTGCCAATATTTTTTATTACCTATTCTTCAATCATCACCGATAAAATGGCTGAAATAGACATTTCTAAGTTCTTAGTTCTCTGTAAAATTATTTTTCTAGAGTCTTTGTCGAATTTGAAACAACTTAAAGTGACCACCTTTCGGGCCGTTGATGGTGTATGTTCCCCCAATCCAAACTTTCCTAATAGAAAATGTCATCCAGTGAGAGGGATATTTTTTGACGATCCCAAAATATCCATATCCGATCCATGTCAGTGCCTCTTTCTTCCACCCATTTATTTTTTTGTTCTCCCACTATTTCTCATGCTTATTTCTCTACTTTTTCTATCACTTCTTCTTCTACTTCAACCTGCACTGCCTCTTCTTGTCTTCTGCACTCAACTTCTTCTTATTTTATTTTATTTTTTTCCTCTGATGTTGTTGCTTCAATAGCTTATATTACTTTCCTCTCCCTTTCCTCATTGTCCTTAATCGTCAATACCCACAATGGAGAAACCTTGAATCAACAAGTTGCTCTATAGACGCTAATAAGGTTGTCTAAGGATCCCTTTCCTATCAGAGCACACATATTTGGTTCACAGATTTAAGGCCTCTCCAATTTTTCCATTCTCTGTATAAAATATTGGCATTATGTACTTGATCACATTTATGGATGTATTATTTACTTCTCCATCTCTCTTTCAATGCGTCTGTTGGTGTCTTGACGATCAAATTCAAGCTTAACATATCTCTCTAGTTTGTTTCCTCATACACATGGTCACCCGAATCATATTATAGTCATAGACCCTTTCTTCATAGGACCCCGATGTTGTAACCAAAGGATTATCTGTAACTTCTCAACCCTTAGCGCTTACTCTTTATCACCTTTACCATAGAACCTAGAATTTGCGACCGTAACCTACTTGAAAAGGAGATAATCTATAAATTTACCTTTGGTTGGATCAACAAATATGTTTTAATATGAAGTTATGATATATGATTGAAAATATTTCAGGGGCTTGGACCTAGCTCCAAATATCGAGACAATACCCCCCCGAAATACACAACTTAGTGACACGTGCATTATAAATCTATGGTGACCATTATTTTGGCCCCCCCGGAGTCAAGTTTACTTATGAACATGTTCACCATGTGAAATTCACATTCACCATTGATATCCTCTTTAGGATTAGATTTGATGACTCATGTAGCTCCTTTTATTGTTCAAAATCTAATATTAATTTGATGTGTAGATCATTGATCCTAGAATATATCAATGATCCTCGATTGAACTTGTTCCTAATCGGAGGATTCTAACTGCAATAACCTTACAATCCTCTAAAAAATACTCATTTCCAGAACTCGATCACCCACAAATTATAACAGAGTTCATATCACATATGGGGACAATTGTGCAGAGTATTAGTTCCAGACACTATTGGAGTAGGCTATTTTCGGGTACATCACAAAAAACAAGGCAGGAAACTAAGGAATGAACCAAAGGACTAAGCGCGCATCAAGAAAAAAGGGAAAGCAACACGACATAAGGTAAGGAAAGCAGCGCATCAGGAATTAAGTAGAATAAGCGCAGAGTCAAAGAAAGGAACAATTGGATCAAAGACCAACTATGTGAAGGAATTTACTATGTGGACACACCTAATCCACTAGGGTTAAGGATTTGGTTATAATCTAATGGGATTTTACCCACTTTTGTAGTATAAATAGATGTATATAGATAATCAGATATCACCTGTTGAGAAGTACATTGAGTTCCTTTTTGAGTTTAAGTCATAGTCACTAGTTTTTGGTTGAGATATGTGGAGCTCGAATTATGTCAATTTTTGGAGACTTATGGAGTATAACTAAGGTTCAGTTCACAATTTTTGGATCTTAGTGCGACATTGGTCAACCTCATAGAGTATTACAAAGTTTTGATGTAATGCGCACACCACACTATTCTGATAAAGATGAATAAATAAGACATGTCTTTGTGGGCGTAGTCCAGGGGATTGAACCACGGTAAAACCTATGATATTGTGTGGAATGTTGTCCTTTATGCTTTTATATGATTCTATGTTTAGTGAATAAATGAATAGATGAATTTTTTAAGGTTTATTTGCAACACACACTAGATTAGACATGTTAATTATGCATAATGAATGTTAAGGTTTAAATGAATGGTATATCTAATGAATGATGAATGTTGAAGTAGAAAACGAGTAATAGGTCTAACATCCCCATGAGCAACATCCCTTCCATGACTGCAGATATTTGGGTCCTGTAGTCACCCATAAGACATCTCGAGTGAGACTACACTGTGCACTCTGTGCGCATTGCTTCCTTTTGTTTTACCAGAAGGGCCAATAATGTATAGGGTTTTGGTGGAGAACTAAGGTAGAAGTCGGGTCAGCCCATACATCGAACAAATGGTTTTGTTTCCAGTTGGAACTCAAAAGAACACCATGGAGGGGATCTGTTGAAGAACAGTGAAGAAAATACAATGGTAGAAATGGATATTTAGACCATGGAATCCTAATAAAGAGGACATTGAAATATGGTTGAGGACTAAAGAGCTTGATTTTGAGAAAAAATGCAACAGAAGTTCTAGGTACACACTACGCTGATATTTGGATAGGTATGTGTTTACTAATTTGCATGAGGCATTTTTTTGTTATTTTCCATAGCTATTGCAAAAGTGGATATGAAGGTTGAAGGATACTCATCCCACTAATCAGAAAAGGCCAGTAGAGTGGACTGCTTAGAACATTGCACAGTTGGAAAGAGTTAATAATAAATTCACACGAGTAAGGGATTTCTGGTTAGACAATATTATTGCATGGTTTATTACTAAATTTATAGTCGATATACATAAGTCATATACTATTACAGAGTAGGAGATCTTGAAGGGACCCAGACGAATGTACATATGTCTCTTTATACATCAATAAATATCTTATTAGATGATCAAGGTGTGATGACAATGGAGTCAGAAAACTAAATCACTTTGTGCGCATGGGGGAACTAGGGAAAGTGATAAGGAAATTTTGGGATATGGAGAATGATATGGAGAGAGTCCATAAGAAGGAAGCAGTGGAACCCATTATGATGGATGAGGAAAATACCAGGGAAGTATTAAAGAGAGAAGGAGTGATGTGAAACGAAAGACCTTACCAGTATAAGATGAATAGTAAGAAGAGGGAAGTAGTCGTGCGAGAGGGCTTGGACAATGATGAATAAGAGGTAGAGGATCTCCATGCAATGTGGAATATTGAGGAATTCATGTGTGCCACATATGAGAGAAAAACTAGAGGTCAAGGGTCTGATGTAGAAGAAGGCTCTCCATTCCAGATCAGAATTAGTGTGGAATCCACAACCCCATATGAGACTAAGACATATGAAGAAGAAATACTTGTTAACCAACAAGTAATTAGTGGTAGAAGGATTTTTACAGGACAAGGGTCTAGTGTAATTTCAAGTAGGAGTATAAGTTCAACTAGTAGTAGTCAGGTATCTACATTGGCTGGAGGTGGTAGTACAACAAACTTCACATTGGCAGGAATGGATCCAACTATTCGATTACCATAGTTCCGTGGAGAAGGGCCAAAGGACCTAGAGAATCATTTTTTATCTATGAAAATATTTGGGCATCTAGTAAGATTACAGATAAGCATACAAAGACTGGAGCAGATGCAACAAAGCATAATCAGGATCAACACCAGTGGGTCAGAAAGAATACAACACCTGAGCATAAATTTGATGCGTAGAAAGAAAAAGAGACATGATATTTTGAAGGAGAATATTGTGTCTACTTAAGGAACAAAGCTAGTAAATGATGTACCAGTCTATGACATGTCTCACTTATTTGACCATACCAACAGGGATCAACACTTAGAACAAGTAATCTGAGGAACTTTTTTGGGTCTTGTGTGAAGTTGTTGAATGATAAATATCTTTACAAGTATTACAAAGTCTGTTAGAAAAGTGCAATTCTAGAGAAGAGATTAAATTAGAACATAAAAGAGTTAATCAAGCCCATCAGAAGAGAAGAACAGGTAGGGGAATTAAGTTTGAATGCAAACAATGGATATTTCAATATGGGGGATATTATATTATAATTAGGGTGTGAAGTAAATATTTTACCTAAGAAGACATGCAAAGCGATGGGGGAACCTACATTGGGGTATTCACCTATTAAATTGAAGCTAGAAAATCATCATAGGGTGGTTCCAATTGGTAGATTGAAGAGGATACTAATAAATCTAGATGATGTGTGCACCATGGAAGACTTTGAAGTGATTGACATAGTGGATAACACTTCATGCTATCTAGCATTGTTGGGACTGGATTGGGCATTTCTTAACCAAAACATTATCAATTTAAGGACTAGGAAGATGATATTTGAATCAGAAGAATACAAATTTATTGCACCACTAGATTATTCATAAGGAGGAAGGTATGTTGAACCCACGACATAAAATTTTATTACAGAAGACTTAAATCAATTGTACAAAACTACCGCACGTGAAGAGGATTACATCAATCCAACTGCAGATGGAATGCTGAGTTGGAGGAGCATTATTTCTTGTGCTTCAGACTCTAACACAGGAGTAGAGAACTAGGAGAAACAATTACATGATTTATCTACCAAAAGATGTTCTAGAATGACGCGCACGCTAAGATGGTTGGTACAAAGGTAAGAGAACCTCCTACTTTTTATGGTCAGAATAATTTAGAAGAATTATTAAGAAAGTTTGACGTAGAAGTTTTGGAGAATCACATATTTCTGGCATTAGACATTTCCCTAAAACCAACACTTTCCCATTGGCGGGGTACTCATAAAGAGAATATTAATAACTAGTATCAATGCAAGAGGTTATTGCACATTAGATTTGGTGTAGAGTAGAACAAATTTTTGGAGAAGTATGATGGAATTTAACAACCCAAAGAACACATAGATATATGTATAATTCAGTGGATATTAATACCACCATAATAATGGCCACATCACTTTATTCACACATTATAAGGCATTCCAAAGAACTGGTACATAGATCTAGAACAACAAAGGGAAACTACAAATTGGGAAGCAATGCAACAATTTTTTTTTTATTACATTTTCCTTTGAGCATGAGAGTCCAAAGATAGATATAACACTATAGGTGGTAAGAGGCACAAGTTTTTAAGAACCTTGAGTGGAAATTGTGACAACTCATCAGAAATAGAGGAGAGAGATAGTCTGACAATTTCTACACTGTTATCAGGTCACAGAAGAAGACCCAACAAAAGAAAAACTGTGCAATATATAGATCACATAAGTTGAAGGGGAAAGAGAAATAGAAGGTCCACAGTTAGATTTAGAATATTATGCTGCACCTTTGAATATAAAGAAGGTAAATATTGGAACAACAAAAAACCCAAAGATTGCAAGTATTGGAGATTATTGGGACAATTACATAGTAAAAAGAATAACATAATTACTACGCGATTACAATGATTTGTTTCCAACGATGTTTTCAGATATGTAGGGATTAGAATAAGAACTTGGACATATGAAGATCCCTTTGAAACCATATGCTATACCAATATGGCAAAGATCCTACAGGTTGAATCCGGTGTATAAGAATAAAGTAAAGGAAAATATTGACAAGATGTTAGAGGCCCGTGTCATAGAACCTGTTCAAGAATCAAAATGGACCAGTCCTATGGTAGTACACAAAAACAAGCATGGGGGATTCAGGATCTATGTAGACTTGAGGAAGTTGAATCATGATTTTATGCATGATCCTTTTCCTACCCCATTTAAAGATGAAGTATTGAAGAATATAGGAGGGAAAGAAGCCTATTTATTTACAAATAGGTTTTCAGGATATCATCAGATTAGGATAACAACATAAGATCGACATAAGACTACATTTGCTACAAAATGGGGTTCATATAATTACAAAGTGATTCGTTTTGGATTGAAGAATGCACCTCCCATTTTTTCAAGGGTAGTAGTAGCAACTTTTAAGGATTTCATACATAATTTTTTGGAAGTTTACTTGGATGATAGGATAGTGTTTAGTTTATTAAAGGATCATTTTCAAGTATTAATATTGATGTTGGATAGATGTAGAGAGTGTCATATTTCATTGAATATTAAGAAATGCATTTTCAACACACCTTTTGGAATTTTTTTAGGGAATGTGGTGTATAAACAAGGTCTACTGGTTGATCCTTCCAAAATTGTTGTCATAGTTAATTTACCACCACCTAAGTCAGTGTGCTAGTTAAAAAATACACTCGGTCATACAGGTTATTACAGGAAATTTATAAGGGGTTATGCACATATTACTACGCCAATGGAGAAATTACTCAATAAGGACATCAAATATCAGTGGAATGAGGAATTCCAACAAAGTTTAGATATCTTGAAGGAGAAGATGGTGACTGAACCAATTTTGGTGTTTCCCTATTGGTCAAAAGAATTTCATGTGCATGTGGATGCATCTTCAATAACACTTGGAGTAGTATTTCCATAGCAAGGAGAAGGTGATATAGATCACCCAATATCATTTTCAATAAGAAAGTCGCAAGATTTAGAGAAAAATTACAATACAACTGGAAGAGAAGGTTTGGACATGGTATATTCATTGCAGAAGTTCAAACATTATTTGTTGGGCCAACATTTCAATATGTTTACGAATCACTCTGCTCTTAGATATGTAGTCAATAAGACAGTTCTTGGGGGAAGAATATGTATATGGTTGTTGTTATTCCAATAGTTTGGTTTTGAATTAGTTGTGAATCCTAGAAGATTGAATGCAAGGCTAGATCATTTGTCCAGGATAACCAATAGAGAAGAACCTAACATATTGGAGGAAAAAATTCCTAATGCTCAACTCTTTTTATTGCAGATTGTTGATAAATATTTTTCCGACATTATTGAATTTTTGAAAACATGATTTTCCCCAAAGGAATTTAATACTGTGCAGAAGAAAAAATTGGTGGTTAGAGCTACAGAATACCAAATGCTTGCAATCTAGTTGTACAAACTTGGTGTAGACAACATTTTTAGAAGATGTGTGATGGAGCATGAATGTCCTATCCTTTTGGTAGAATCACATGAAGGAATAGTTGGAGAACATTATGTAGGAAAGGCTACTGTGAAGACGATATTGCATACATGATTATGGTGGCCAACAATTCACAAGGATGAGTATTGTAAGAATTGTGATGTATGCCAGAGAGTTGGAAAGCCATCCAAGAGGGATGTGATGCTATTGAGACTTGAGGTAACTTTGCAAGTGTTTGATAAGAGGGAAGTAGACTTTGCAGGACCAATTAATCCACCAGTTAGATGATAAAGAACAAGATATATAATTACAATTACAAAATATTTAACTAGATGGGCTAAAGAAAGAGGAGTGAAGGATTGCAACATAGAGAATGAAACGTGCTTTTTGTTTGAGTTGGTAGTTACAAGATTTGGATGCCCTATAATTTTGATGACTGATAAAGGGACTCATTTTTTTTAACAATGCTATCCATGCAATGCTTGAAGAATTTGAGATACATCATAAAAAGAGAACCCCTTACCATTCTCAAGCTAATGGAACAGTGGAAGCATTTAACAATATTTTGGAGAATGCCTTAAAAAATATTTTCAATGTAAACAAGTATGATTGGGATATGAAGGTACCAACAATGTTACGGCCTTATAGAACTACATGCAATAATATTACAGTGCATACATCTTTCAAATTGGTGTATGTAGAAAAACAAGTAGTTCCCTTGGAGTATTTGATACCTAGTCTGTGCCTTGCAACCATTACAAACATGACAAAAATAGGTCCAACATAGGAAATATTGGTTCAACTTACGTAATTACAAGAAGAGAGGATCATAAATGGTTTCCATCAAGAAGTACAGAAAGAAAAGGATGAAGCTTCGCATGAAAAACATATAAAGATTAAGAAATTTAAGGAAGGAGATATGGTTCTCCTTTATGAAAATAAGTACTTGGAGCACCCAAGGAATCTTATGATGCATTCGGTAGGGAAATATGAGATAAATTATGTCACATATGGAGGTGTCGTGTCCTTGCATGATCTAGCAGGAAAAGATATACAAGGAATGGTGAATGGTAGTTGACTAAAACTGTATAGGGACAATCGACCTACCAACCCTCAATAGTTTCCACGTACGAAGTAGACTTGTACATATTTGATATAGTAGGAGTTAAAAGAAGGAAAAGGAAGAAAAAAAAAGTAGAAAAATGAGAAAAAGACAAAAACAAGTAGGTAGATGGATAAGTGGTAGAAAGATAGTTTCAAGATACAACATGCAACAAAAAATAAATTGGTGTGACATAATTCAAGATACTACGCAAAAAGAAAGTGAACACCTTGCGTTGGGACATAAAATGGTCGGAAAAAGGAAACAGGTGACCATCGAAGGGAGGCACATTTATGACATCATTTATAAAAGGTGAAATTTACAAAGAAACAAACACTTAGTGTGATTTTTGAACAAACAAAAGTGAAGGAGCGAATTGGGTGCAATTGTGTGAATATTGTGAAGATTTCAGCCGATATTTACAACAAATTTTACCAAAACTAGAACAATGACACCACCAAAGTTAGGAGCACCCATCTAATTCATAAGAAGGACGAGAAACTCCAAAAAAGCAATGGAGGATGTGCCCAGAGTTGTATATGTGGATGAGATACTGATGAAAGAAAGTGAGTCTATAATTCCGTCATTTTTTGAGGATCAAACCCCATAGGAATAAGAAATGGAGGTAAACAAGGCAGAAGAAGGATAAAACTTTAGTGAAAAATCAAACCCTATCATAGAAAAACTAGGAGCAATGCACACATAGGAAGAATGAGATGAAGAATATAGTGATAAGACAGAATCAGAAGAACCCAAAGCACCAAGAACCATAGGATATAAGAACCCTCGGAGGATGACAACTATGTAGATCAGGAAACATAGGAGGAATTATAGATTAAGACAACAGGTCGCTTGAAGAAGAGAACAAAGCCAACAATAATAACAACATGCACACAAAAGAAGGTTAAGTTTTTATTTCCCCAAATACCAGAGTCGGTAATAGTTGTAGAGGACATGTTGGGGTTTGTTCCAAAACTAAAATATGTAGACCACGATGTCACAGAGGTCACTAAGTTTATGGAGCTTGCACAAAAAATTTACATGGAAAAAAAGGGGAAAATTCATTAGGAATTATGGTATTAGAACCTAAACAATGGATGACCAGGATTTATAACAATGACATCATTAATTTGCTGGAAATCCCATGCTTTGGTAGGGGAAAGGATGCCAATTCCTACATCAAACAACTATTGGAAAGAGAAAGTGGAGGTTTTTTGTGGATGGACAAAGATGTCCCCATTGATGTAGATATAATTTTACAAATTACAGGGATTCTAATAGATGGAGTGAAACCTGAGCAATATTTAGACGATAAGATGAAGGAAAATGACATTGCAGAAGAAGTAAAGGCTCAATTTGACATTGATAGGGAAAATAGAGGCATGATCATCAAGAACAACAATCACCTAGCCACCGGATTCATGACAAATTTGATGGAATGTAAGCTACTTAGAAAATGTCGTAAAGAAGAGGCACCAACAAGAGTTGTAGCAGTAGTCGTGCAGTGTGCGAAGGGGACAGTTCTTAGTTGGGCACCTTATTTTCTCAACCTATTTTTGGAGGATTGCAGAGATGCGCATGACTCTGGGACATAATTCCACTATTCTTGGTTGTTAATTTTTATATCCTTAGTGGCATGGGAAAAACAAAAATACTCAATCTTCTGCAATATGAGAGGAAAATGTGGCGCAACAAGGTATATAACCCTGCTACATAATACAGATCCAAAGCAAAGAAAAGATAATGCAAACATTTTTGGCATGTATATTTAATATATGCAGGAGAAAATAACATACACATGTAGGATATCACCTGAAGTGGTGGAGGAACATGAGGGGATAGCTAATTTCAAAGCATCTAGACACAATATGTGGATACAATAAAGGAGAGACCCCAAGAAGAAATGGTTGAAAATGGAATATTGTATCACAACAGGAGAGGTACAATGGGTGATAGGGGAATGCCTAGATCAATGTAAGGTACCAGTGGCTGACAAGAAAGGAGAAAATGGTAAGGAAAACAACCAATTATTCCAACAAAAAATACCAACAAAGCATCATAGTGCATTGATCCAACAGAAAGTACAACGAAAATAAAGAAGCAGAGGAAGAAGGAAATAATGCCTAGGGCCGTATTACTAGGAACTAAGCATGCAAAAGGAACAAATGGGGAAGTGTATAAGAAGGATAATGTGCCTACAATAGGTAGTGGAGACCTACTAGAGGCGAAGAAACCAGCACAAATAAAGACACCACCAAAAAAAAAATCAACAATGCATATAGGAGAATAAAGGAAGATTATGAAGGCATGAAAGAAGGTCCCTCAGGTTGAAATAACCGAGGATGATGGAAAATTGGTGGCAGAAAAAGTACAATATCGAGGAGAAGAAGACGTATATGTCATGGAGTCAGAAAAAGAAGAATTGATGAAAATGCCGATGGAAGTTAAAGAAGTGTTGGAGAGCCTACAAATCTACGTCGCACAATAGAAAGGCGTAGTGCAGTAGTAGAAAATACATGAAGACAAAGAGATAGTGTAGAGAGTAATAATAGGAAGTGAAACTTTCCAGATTAGCCAAGGCACTACAAGTAGATGAAGACATAGCACATAAACCTTTGAGGGATATAGAGAAATTGGACTTGACGTTGTCCAAGATTCCAACCAAGGAATTAGACAAAGTATAGGTGAGTGTGGAGCATGGATTGGAATCAAGGGATATGATAGATGCAACAATCTTAGAGACAACTAGGGAGGTAAGAGAGATATTGTAGATATCCCTAAACCAAGTGAAGCATTAGAGGGATGAAGAAAAAAAACATGCGGGGAAACTAGAACAAAGACTTGAGGAAGTCTTTCAAGCCATCCCAGATAGCGCACTAGCATATGAGTTAAGCAGAGAAGAAAAGATTCAAAAGATAGTGCATGCTATGGAAGGGTAGAAACATGAAATCTCAGACATTGTAGAGAAGGTGATCCCAAGCATGCCGCTAGAAGTGATATCACAAAGAGAGATGAAGGTTGCATCGCACATGGAGAACATGGTGCAAAGTATTAAGGAGATTGCAAATTTATATGATAAAAGTGTGCAACTATGTACAAGTCTGTAAGAGGATGAAAAGTTGCAAGAATTGGAACAAAAGGAAGAAAGTGTCAACACAACCATGGAAGAGTTGAAGTAGAAGTAGAAGGGGCCATGAACATTCAGGAGTGGTTGAGGAGCATGCAAGAATAGGTAGGAAGAAGTGAAGTCAATCCAGGTAGAGAAGCAGTTGAGATAGGCTCAGTTGGAGCATTTACAAGAATATGAAAGGAAGATGTTGACATATATGGATACAACAAAGGGACAAATGGAAAAGTTTAAGTTGGAGTTTGAAGAGATGCCGAAGGAACATCTCACTGCACAGACTATGGAGTTTATTGCAAACAAGAGCGCATAGGTGAAGACTTGTGTTGAAGAGATCTTAGGACGATTCCAGGTATTGGACAAATCTGTCAAGGAAGAAAACATTTCCTGAGTGGCTTGGGACGAGACATAGATAAGTGTTGGGGGCCTGTTAGAGTAGGATATTTTGGGGTACAATGAAATAAACGAGGAAGGAAACTAAGGAATGGACCAAAGGAAGCAATGCGCACTAGGAAATAAGGGAAAGCAACATGACAAAAGGTAAGGAAAGTAAAGTGTTGAGAATTAAGGAGAATAAGCGCATAGTCAAAGAAAGGAACAATTGGATCGAATACCAACCGTGCGAAGGAAGTTACTATGTGGACAAACCTAATCCAGTAGGGTTAGGGTTTTGGTTATAATTTAATGGGTTTTTACCCACCCTGTGTAGTATAAATAGAGGTAGCTAGATTATCGGATATCACATGTTGAGAAGTACCTTGAGAGCCTTTTTTAGTTTAAGTTGTAGTCACTAGTTTTTGGTTGAGAGTTGTGGAGCTCAGATTATGTCAATTTTGAAGACTTATGGAGTGTAACCAAGGGCCAGTTTGCAATATTTTAAGCTTGCTGGGTTGTTGTTCAGCCTCACAGAGTATTACAAACTTTTCATGTAATGTGTGTAGTCCACTATTATGGTAAATATGAATAAAGAAGACATATCTTTTTGGATGTATCCCAAGGGGGGGTGAACCACGATAAAACCTGTGTTATTGTGTGGAATGTTTTCCTTTCTACTTTGATATTCTTTTATGTTAGATGAATGAATGAATCGATGAATTTGTTAAGGTAAATTTGTAGTGCACACTAGATTAGACATGCTAATTATGTAGAATGAATGCTAAGGGTTAAATAAATGGTAGATCTAATGAATGATGAATCTCAAAGTTGAATAAGAGTAATATCTCTAACATCCCCATAAGAAAAATCCCTTCCATGAATGCAAACATTTGGGTCCTCTAGTCACCCATAAGCCATCTTGGGTGAGACTGTGATGTGCACTCTGTGCAGAGTGTTTCCTTATGGTTTACAAGAAGAGATGATGGTTTCTAGGGTTTTGTTGGAGAACTAAGGTAGAAATCAATAAAACATAGGAATTTCCAATAAAATAAATAGTAGGGAACCAATCCCTAACATAAAATGAATACCCCCCTAGGTTTCTCCAAATAGTGAATTTGTGGAAGTAGGATGCTCCTGCATCACATATTCTATCCTACCTCTATCTTGAGAGATGATCCTTATTCTAAAGATCACTTTATGATAAGTAATAGAGCATGCATTTCTTCCTCTTCCCAGGTTTCTAACTTTTAAGTCCATCTATATTTGCAGTTGTAGCAGTGTAGACTATCGACTCTTGAAGGCTCATACCTATGAAATATTTCATTTTTGAAATTGGAAGTGGCTAAGGTGTCTACCTCTACTTATGATTCCTTGATCTCCTTGAAGTAATATGAACCCACCCAAAGTAGAAAAGGTGGCCAGATTGCTTTATTATCCTTGTATAGAAATGCACCTACTCCATGTATGATGATTTGGTAGGATATTTCCTACAACACCATCCTACCTGGGATGCATTTAGGCATTGTTTGAGAGGCCTTCATGGTCCCATAATATTTTATATATCTTTAATATTCCAGTAGGTAACAATAACCTACTTTTCCCACAACGACCTAATCCTTATCAGTCATGCATGTCGTTGATGAGTAGAATAGGTGCTCATAGAGAGACATTAGTAATTCTTCACATATATTTTGATACTCAAATATGTACTTGTTATACCGTGATACTTTGTAGTAAATGTGCATGGGAGGATAAATCAACTACGAATTCAACCCCATCCTTTTATAGGAATAACTTACACACATCATGTATAGAAGGTAGGAAGACATATGGAGACTGGGAAAATTCCAGAGAGCCATATGCTAGGAAGCAATGATTTCTTGTTTCATCGTCAAGGACATGATGTCTACCCAATTGAATGAATACCTGGAGAAAGTGACATAGTGAATTATGGGAACCCAAGTTATCTTGAATTTCTAATCATCTTGTCCATCGTAGAGTTTACACACCATCGCCATGACATATTGGTATGGCAACATGAGAGCATTGGTAGGATGATCATTGAATGTCCTAGTTTTCAAGTGTTTTCGAGGCTTGTACTAATCCTTCAAGAGGTCCTTAGGTTTATAATGGAATCTATTCACTAACTCATCATCCAATACATTTTCCCCTTCTTATAGATGATAGAAGGATGTGATAGTAGAAGGATGGAAGGAGCCCACTAATTGGCCTTCTTCATTAATTATGCGTCTATTTTCCAGATTTGTGCATTTCACTATCAATGAGATAGTTTCTACATAGGGAAATAGTGCTTCTTGGGTCATGATTTTGTAAAAATTAGAGTTCTTGATGGCTTTGAACAACTCAAGATCATGATATTTCTCCAATGATTGAGGAAATGTATAATTGTTGAAAAAAAATATCTCTCCCCATTTGAAAGTAGTCTCCTTATCAATAAGACTCTTGGTGTCATCATTTCCTATCCTTTTTGTTTCAGTTTCTTATTATTCCATCAATTCAAATGACATTGAGAAAATGAGCATGAAAATAAATGTTTAGTGCTTATTAAATTCATATGGGGAGATATTTGGGAGATGTAAGGAATTTTACTAAGAATATGGGTTCTTATTATGAATTTTGAGGAAATCAGAAAGAAAATTGTTTCCTCACTGATACAAGATGTATTGGAGGGGATGTGTCATTCCTCGTTGATACAAAAGGTTCTATTGGCAAGAAAATGCCATTCCTCATCCATATAAAAGGTTGTATCGGTAGAATGATGCCATTCCTCTTAAATACAATTGTTTTCTCTTTCTCCAGGTTTGACTCAACATGTTCAATGTTCGACACTTCAAGCACTAGTTAAAATAATTTCTATATCTACCTTTTCAATAGATGGATCCCCTTACTTATCTTTCCAAGGTTAAAATAGGGGCTAGGAAGGGGAACAAAAATAAAAATCCTCTCTTTTTCAATGCCCATGTTTTGGGTTTTGTCACAGGGTATTGAGAGAGGGTCAATAGGAAAGGGAAGGGAATCGATGGGAAAAACAGTGTTGGGTTCGCCTCGACCATGGATGAAGGCATCCGTGGTTATTTTGGAGGTGTGTGAGAGAGATTGTGGCACAGGGGGACGAAAATGTGCTAGCATGGTTTCCTCGCTCCGACCCCCCTTCCCTATTTTTTTCGTTCTCTAAATGCTCAAAGGTCTTTTAAAGAGATATTTGAGGGGGGAGATATTACAACCAAGCACAAGAAAAAAAACCATAGATTATTCTACCTATAATTGAAACCTAGAATGAGAAAAGAAAAACATAATGTGAGGTTATGTTTTGGGCATGCTTACCGATGATGAAGAGTGTCGATATGGAAAGATTGGTGGTAGGGGGATTGATGTCATTGATGAGGATGATTTTCATTTGCAATGGTCAAAATGAAAATGGCAAAATGGTCAAAATGACAATTGGAGCTCGAGTGGTCAAAATGGCAATGCAAATGGGAAAATGACATTTTAAAATGATTTTAAAGGTGCAAAACATGATGTGAGGTGGTCGTTCGCACGTGAAAAGGGCGCAAGGCCTGTTGGAAAATCATAAAAAAAAGTATTTTTTACACCAATGTGTGGAAGGGTGAAAACTATTTCTCCTTTAATACACAGGTGATCGACATGAATTTTTCCTCTGTCACGAGCTCATGTCTATCTTCGAGAAGATAGGGATGGAGGTACGACATATCGAAGGATAAATGAAGATCTGGCTCTTGTATATCGGAGGAGAAAATATGTTTTCATTCCAGTGTATTAGAAGGCTAAGAAGATATGGATTTACTGTGTCGGAGACCAATTTTTTTTTTTCCTCTGCTATGTTGGAGGAAGAAATGAATTTTTTCCACTGATGAAGAGAGTCAAACAAAAAATATTCGAAGTGTTGGATGCTTCATTGGTATCGCCAGAGACGCCAGGATTCTGGCGATACAAAATGTATTAGGGATGAATATAAATTTACCTCTGTTGTATAAAAAAATAAGGATATCTTTTTCCAATACAGGTTGAATCTACTGTCCAGGGAAGGCCAAGTTTCTCCAAGAAACGATCTTGGTGAGGGTCAAAAAAAAAAAAAAGAAAAGAAAAAGACAGAGTTTTGAACTTGCAAAGAAAAGAAAAATCTATGTTCAACCAAATGACAAGAAGCTTGAAAATTAGAATGAGGGTTCTCTATTCTAGAGAACTAAGATAATGAATATATATATGAAGTTCTTAGAAAAGAGAAGGTGTCGATGTCCACACAACAATTGGCGACACCCTCGGTGATGTTGTGAGTATCTGCATTAAACATGTTGACAAAACAACTTTGATAAGTTGTAAGATCAATACATATAACCTCAAGGGAAGAGTTAGTAGGTCCCACTAAAATTGAAGCGTGTAATGAGATGAGTAAATATGTATACCTAGCTTAAATAAGTTCCTGGTCATATTAGAATTGGTTAACTGTAGATTGATTCTTTTAAACTTGACCATTTTGGGAGGGACGGGAAGTACCTCAAGGAAATTATTCATCATGAATGTTGAGAATACATGTTGATTATACATTACTTTGGTGTCGGTCCACTTCCAGTGTGCATCCATAGCCATGAGAAAGTCATCCTGGTGTCACAATTCCTTCTCCACTCCCAATGAGCGTCCATAGCCCTGACATAAATACTTGCATGTCCTATACAACTTGAAATTCCTTTTCCCAATCCTTCAACTCTATGCACATTTTCCTCTTGATTTTCATAGAGAGGTGGATGGGGGGATTTCATTGTTTCCTTGGACGCAAGTGGAGTGACACCTATGATTGTAAGATCTACTAGCCTGATTATAGATGAATTGTCTTCCTAAATAGCATGCCTTGAGTACAACAATTTATTCTAGTTGTTATCTTCAACTAATGTTTTTACATGAAGTATAAACTATGCTACTGAGTATGACAAGTTGCCTATTTTCTACCAAGAGTAAAATATATGAATATTCATCCATTACTTAAGTCATGTTCCTCTACAAGTTCCAACCTTGAGTTGTTCATAATTACAATCTTTAATATAAAATAAATGTGTCTTATCTTGAAATCTTCATACTTCCAAGATACTGTATGCCACACTTAAGATGAGGATCAAAATTAGAAAAACCATAGTTTATGAGAAAATCTAAGTAAGCAAAGGCCTTGATAGAGAGAAATTTAACCAAACTCAAAAGTGCAAAAGGAAGAAAAAAGAGGAAAGAAAACACACAAAAACAAGACAGAAAAGAAAACTAAAAGGTCAAAAAGGAAGGAAGCATTGACTCCTTTTATTTATGTACAAGATATATGCTCGGGGAGGATGGATGACATATTGTTTAAAAGCTTGGTCATTGATAGGAAGTAGGTCTACATATCCTTATAGGTTTTGCAATCTATAAGTGCCCAAGCCAATATTTTCTTTAACCATGGAAGGACTTAACAAAATTTGTTGAAATTTGGAGTGTTTCCCTTTGTCTTCATTTGGATTGTCCCATTTTAGAACCAAATCACCAAAATAATATCATTTTCACCAACAAATTTATTATCAAACCATCGGTTTTTAGTTTTTTAATGAGCATCAAACTTTGTGTTGGACTTAGTTCTATCATCCTCTAGTTTAATCAAGGTTCATATTCTTATTTGAATGTGTTAGCGATCAAATAATTCATTCTTAAATTTGTTTGAAAAATGATGCCTCATCTTGTGGGGGACTTTTAACTGCCTTCCCAAGCTCTAAATGCATATCTGAAAGTACCATTGGAAAGATTAGGATTTCTAGTTGTCAATCGAATATTCAAGCGTGTAAAACAGACTCTCCACGGATCAGAAATCTGTTTTTTCCCTAGGCAGTTTTCATTAAAAAACTCCACGCTTTCACCGGCTCATTGGTTTTTCTCACAGTGTAGTGAGCCAGTGAAAGTTTTCCTTTTCATCGACTAAAGGGGAAGATTTAGGACAAAAGAGCCGATGAAAGCGCAAACGAGTTCAAAAATGTTTTCTTTCTGCCTAGATCACGATTTTTGGATTCCTGAACACGTGGGAAAGGTGTTAAACGAGGGATAATAATTAGCAGAAGCTAGAATATCTTTCTCATTATGTTTTAAAGACATATGGTAAGGAAATAAAACCAAATGGCATGATTAATCTTGATAGAAATCGCCCAGTCATCAAAGACAGATTTATGAATCTGTGATTTTCGTAAGCAAATTACCAAATAATGCTTCATCTATCAATTTCGACTTATGATGATAAGATTAGATCATATATGCTAAAGATTTATTTTGATTATGTTGATTTTTAGGTATTTCAGATCCACTAAAATAGGATCTGAAATCTTGATGTAAAGGCTATAAATCCACAAATTGTTGATGAACCAAGGGGTTCGATTCTGGATACATAAATATACTATATTGTAAACAAGCTTTTTGATATGATAATACAAATCACAGTTTTCTCTCTCTATTGATATCAGATTCACATCTTTCCTTCTATACTCTTATTCAAGTTGTTTTAACTGCAAAATGACTGTCATCTCATCAGTCAGTTCATAACTTGCTTAATAGTTGCTTATCATTGTTGATTAAACCCTACATTTTGCATCTGGTTTATAAACACTACTTTCTCACCCACTTTAAAGCTATCATCTGATTATTGATCCTTGAGAGCACTGGTCATTTGATTCTCATTTTGACTGTCTGAATACCATATTGTAGTTGAGTTATCCCATTGATCCACACATACAAAAAACATAGAAAACAAGTTTAATTTATGTCACCAAGCATCTTTGTCTTACAACCTCAAAGAGTTTCTTGGAGTGATAACAAATTGACATTGTTGTTGGGGACATAAGACTGAAGTTGAAGATAGCTTCCCTAGGAAACGACACAGAGTTGATCCATTGATGATAGACAAGGATCAAACATCAGAATCAGTTGTAATCGTCTATCTGACGACTCCATGAAGGAAGATTCAGTGGTGACTCTATTGTTCATAAATATGATGGCGACTCCACTGGTATGAAATGAACAAGACATATGATTTTTGCAATTTTTCAAGTATTTCTGGTTACCCTCATCCAGTTCCTAGTAAAGATGAATGGGAAAGAAGTATTCCCAAATTTCGAGGACAAGAATGGGAAGTACCAGCGGAACACCTGATGTATTTTCATGACTTTATTGATTGACTTGAAATTATACATGAAGATGTTAAAACTAATCTTTTCACGCAATCATTAGAGGGATTTTATCTTAACTGGTGCCAGTCTCTTCCAAATGCAAGGATCAATTCTTTGGAAAATTTTCATGTTTCCTTCCATTTGTTTTGCAAAACAAAGTTTTCAACTGATCTTCTTTATCCAGAACGTTGTCATGAATTTAGTGTGCTAAATAAAGATTCATATAATTATGAAGACTTTGCTGCAGCAGAAGATATTTCTCATCATGATCAAGAGATCGATGATCCACATTATTATAACCATAGTGATGCTTTTGTCATTGTATCAAATGCATTTACTGAATTAGGTTGTCATGCAGATGAGATTGTCCCCTTTGAAAACCCCAAAGATGATTATCAGATTGACACATTAGCAGGTGACAATTTCATATCTACATCAGATTCTAAGGGCAACCCTCAGTTTTCTGATTTGCAGAACAAGGTAGATTTCAGCAGATATAAGAAGGAAGGTGAGGAGAAGAAATTTTTAGATTAGTAGTTGAGATTGTATTTTCATTGGACAGAGGAAGAACAATCCACATTCAACATTGACATCAGTGAAGACATCAACCAACATAATTTCAATTTTCAGTTGGAACAACAACATAAAGAGGTATTTCTTTGTGGATTTGATGACCCTATTGCTAATTATTTGCAATCTATGAGTAGCATATGTGTTAAAGTATTTTTTTTAGATGAAAGTTTTCTTTATCATCTATTCAAACTAATTTTCTGTTGGCTATGCATTCCATTATTTTTCGGGTCAAGATCAAGAACAAGTTCAATAAATCAGTTTCTGATATGGCTTCATTGGAAGCATGAGTTTACTTGATTGAGCATCAATACAATGGTTAGAGTAGGAGTAGAATAAAATAAGCTCGTTCTCTGAGCAAGTAGACTCTTTTAGTTATTGGTTGTTGAATAATCATAGTAGGCTACAGGTAGTTTTCATTTTAGCAGAGGATTAAGCGAAAAAAGCTAGATGTTATCTCCAAAAATGAACCAGTCAATTTGTTTCATTTTTTAGTGATGGGATGGTCATAAATAGAGTTCCATACAATTTTTGTTTTTAGAAATTCAAGTATCAAAGTATAGGATATAATTTGTTATTTCTTATAATAAATCGATTGTCAAAATATATTTTCAAAAAATCGAAGAAAATCTTTTCAACGACTAATCTATGTTTTGAAGATGAAGTGAGCTGATGAAAGTTCAATGTTTCAATGGCTAAATGGAATTTCCGAAAAGAAGTGAGCCAATGAAAGTGCAGATTTGGGTTTTTTCTCCAGTGCCTTAAGAACCCAAAAAGATATATTGTACACATGTCAGGTAATCATGATGGCAATTCAAATGGAGGCACAGGATCGGTTACACGTTTTCACCATGTCTTAGTGGAATATGATGATGGTTTTGGTCATATATTCTGTGTGGAAGACAGAGGATAGTTTTAAGAGTGGTGAATGATTTGATCATTATTACACCCAGAAATCAAGTACCATATCTATGTCTACATCAAATCGTGGCCATCATTCCTTTTCTTCAAATTTCACTTCTTTCAAATCCTATATTTGGGTTTTCTTATTATCTTTTGATAGCACAGGATCATTTTCACCAGGGCCAACACCTTCCTCATTTAGAAAAGTTCTCTGTGTTAACCATGTACATATCAACATGTGATTATTGCATGATGGGAAGAAAGAGAGGAAGACCACCTCTGGGAAAGGAATTGGACAACAAGTATTTTTTAGATGAGTTATTTTTTGATAATTGTTGTGAGAAATATGAATTGCATTCTAAAGTTGAAGATCTAAATAGAGAAGAATCTTGTCCTCACAATCTACATCATATTTCAAATGATCTTCATTGTGATTTTCTTCCTCATAAACATGAATTAGAAAAGAGTAATGAAGAGCTAAAATATTTCTTATTACCTCTGTTTCTGATTTTAATGAATCTGAAGAATTGGTTTCGTTAGCTACACATGGAGATGATCAACTTTCTGGTGATCCAATGTTCGTTGAAATAAGTGAAATCAGCCCTTAGTTTTCTGATTTGCAGACACAGGACGATTGCAACAGATATAGAGAGAAAGATGATGAGATGAAAAGTACAGATCAATATTTCATCATGCTTTCTTCTCAGACAAAGATTAAGTAGTCTGTATTAAGCATTGAGATCTATGAGGGAAACAAACAACTTGATTATTTTCAGATGATTGATTTAATGAATAAACAAGCAGGTTAGAGGTTTGCTACATGTTTTTATATGATAAATCGTAAAGGCTAAATGAATCCATGACTAATACTAAAGGCAAAAGGTCTACCAGGTTCTTGGAAACCTCGCAGGGAGGTCTCCATCCCAGTTGGAGCTAGATGTTAGCGATCAAATAATTCATTCTGAAATTTGTTTGAAAAATGATGCCTCATCTTGTGGGGAACTTTTTCTTGCCTTCCCAATCTCTAAAGGCATATATATAAGTACCATTGGAAAGCTTATGATTTATAGTTGTCAATTGACTATTCAAGCGTGTAAAATAGACTCTCCACGACTCATAAATTTGTTTTTTCCCAAGACAGTTTTCATTAAAAAAATCCACGCTTTCACTGAATCATTGGTTTTTCTCACAGTGTAGTGAGCCAATGAAATTTTTCCTTTTCAATGGATAAAGGGGAAGATTTAGGACAAAAGAGCTGGTGAAAGCGCAAAAGAGTCCAGAAATGTTTTCTTTCTTCCCAGATCGTGATTTTTGGATTCCTGAACATGTGGGAAAGGTGTTAAATGATGGATAATAATTAGGTGAAGCTAGAATATCTTTATCATTAAGTTTTAAAGACATATGGTAAGCAAATAACACCAAATGGCATCATTAATCTTGACAGAAATCGACCAGTCATCAAAGACAGATTTCTGAATCTGTGATTTTCATAAGCAAATTGCCAAATAATGCTTCAGTTGTTAATTTCAACTTATGATGATAAGATTAGATCATATATGCTAAAGATTCATTTTGATTATGTTGATTTTTAGGTATTTCAGATCTATTAAAATAGGATCAGAAATCTTGATGTAAAGGCTATAAATCCACAAACAAAAATATACTTTATTGTAAACAAGCTTTTTGACATGATAATACAAATCACAGTTTTCTCTCTCTATTGATATCATATTCTCATCTTTCCTTCTATACTTTTTTTCAAGTTGTTTTAACTACAAAATGAATGTCATCTCATCAGTTAGTTCATAACTTTCTTAATAGTTGCTTATCATTGTTTATTAAACCCTACATTTTGTATCTGGTTTATAAACATTGCTTTCTCACCGACTTTAAAGCTATCATATGATTATTAATCCTTGAGAGCACTGGTTCATTTGATTCTCATTTTGACTGTTTGAATACCATACTATAGTTGATTTATTCCATTGATCCACACATACAAAAAACACAAAAAACAAGTTTACCTTGATTTAGCAAGCATCTTTGTCTTACAACCTCAAAGAGTTTCTTGGAGTGATAACATAATGGATGGGAAAATTATCCCATGTGAAGTTAGAGTGAGTTGAAGGAAACGAAATAAAATGTTTAAGGGAAGGATAGATTCCTTCCCATAGGCAAGGAAGAACATGATTGTTCCTATTGAGGATTTTGGAGTAACTTGGTGTGCCCATAGAGTGATCGATAAAGCATTATTCCATTTTCTATGTTGGTCAACTAGAGTTTTCTTTAATATTCAAATTAATTTTTTGTTAGTATAATCAACTAGGTCATTCCCCTCAGGCTAATATCTAGTTGCATATTTCAAAATAATTCCCTTTTCCAAAGAACATTCAATCAATTTCAAAGATGAAAAATATGTAGCATTGTAAAAAATGAGAGTGGTTGGTACCCCAAACCTGGTTATGATGTGTTGTTCCAAAAAATTAATTACCACTTGTTCATTTACCTTTGTTAGTGGTATGGATTTTTTCCATTGTGTGAAGTAATCAGTAGTTGTGAGGATGTACCTGTGTTGTCTTGATGAGTGAGGGTTTAATTATCCAATAATTTATAAGCCTACTTGTTCAAATGGTTCTTCATCAACTACATGTTGGAGAGCAACAATCAACCTTTTCTCTCTTCTTGTAGATTTTCGACAGATATAAAAAATACTCACATAAGCATCTGCTTCCTTGAATATCCGTGGCCACTAGTATCTTACCCTCAGTATTTTATGCACTATAGTATCCCTCACAAGTTGTCCTCCAACTAGTTTGTCAGGAATCTCTTTGAGGACTTTATCAATATCTTGTTACTCCAAACATCCGAGGAGAACACCATCGTAGTTTCTTATGAAAAGTACGCCACTGACTAGTTGATAATGTGCAAATATTAACCTTAGGGCCATTTCATTTCTAGAGTTAATATGTTTTGGGGTGGTTCCATGTTGTAGGTATTGCTTGATATTATACTACCATGACTCTTCAAGTGCTGGTGTATAAGGGTTTTCCTATGCACATAGTACTATTTATTTTTACCAACCCTCTTCCAATGGATCTCTTGATTCCATAGCTTTGGTTACCAACTTGAAAATGCCTTGAACTTTGATGAAACTTATATGTTTGAATTCAAGGTCATATTCCTATAAGGTTGTCATCAAATTTCTTCAACTATCTCCTAATTCTTTCTGAATGAACAATAACATCACAGCTAGGTGAGGAACAATAAATTTGGTGTGGTTCTTTAAGATATAAAGTTTAAACTATTTTATATCTGTATGAACAACACATGCTTATTTTCCCACAGCTAGGTAGTTCAATTCAACACCTTGTATATGTGTGCTCATAAACACAATAGGGAATTCATTCCCTTTCCAATCTTCACAGGCTAGCATTGTTGCAAGATAATGGTTAGAAGCAAATTTATGTATAAAGAAATTTCTAGAGAAGTTTGTACTTTGCAGTGTGGGAGTTGTTGCTATGGTAGCTTTGAACTTTTTCAAAATATTCCTTCTCTACAGATGTCCACTTGAATTGCACATATTTTTTAATCATCTATTTTTAATCCCTAGATAAAGCTCCATGTTACATATAAAACCCCTTATTGAATTACTACATTTCTTGTATTATAATTTTATGTAGGCTTTGAACCACTTCATCGCACCCTTTCATTATAATTGTACCCTTTGTGTCCTATATATACACCAAGGAGAGATAGTATTAGGAGCATCTTATCTAAAATCATATTGTAATATGAAGTGGATATATTGTAAACGAGGTTTCCCCTCGAAGAGGACTATAATTTATTGTTTTATTATCATTGTTAAGGCATTGGATAAAAACATTTCGTATCAAAGCCCATTGATCCTAGGGTTTTTCTTCTCCAAAAATTCATCCTCGAATTTTCTTGATAACATTTTTTCTGTAATGATTCAGATTGTGAAATACAAAGGATATTGACATGAATTAAAAATTTATATGTGATAAAAAAATCATCTTATGTGTCATCATACTTTCAGAGATACACCCTGTGGAAGATAGGGTATTTGACTAGTCATATTAACTAGTCTCAAACAAGTGTTCCAGGTAAAACATTGATATCTTATTCCATGAGTATCCAAATTGAGTGAGACTAGTTGCATTGGATAGTGGATATTATATAGTATTTTTGGTGAAAATTTCATAATCTTATATCACACATTATTCTCTTGACACTCTTTACAAATATGCTCTCCTGGAAAGGCCAAAAATCAACAAGGTGAGGGGATGTTACCATAACTTCCACTTGGCACATCCAATTTTGATCATATCTATGGCATTGCAGATATGACATATCAAAGAAATACAAAAAGAAATTCCATACAGGGATGAAATTTTATAGATACACCAGAAGGAAGGTCGGCTCGAAGGACAAACTCCAAATTAAGGTTTTTAAAGGTATGTAACTTACAATTGAGATAATTGTTTTTTGGAATATTTGTTTTGAGGTGATTTGAAGTTTTTGATAAATATAGAATAGAGGAGTATTATTATTATTACTCCATATGGGTCCCAAAAGGGTGACAAAACCTATTAAAAATAGTGAAGTCTCATCTATGACTCAAGAAGAAAATTAGCACATACATAATAGGTTGTCCAAATTGGAGGAACAACTTACTAAATTGAGTGACAAGTCTGATAATTGGGTAAAATAAAATAAAATATTAAAGACATAGAATGGAAGATGAATGAAAATAAATAAGAAATACAAAATTCCATGAAGTAAATGCAAAATTCCATGCCGTCCATGATATTTCAATCTCTAGATGAGAGATTTCCTAAAGGAGATATGAAAATGCAAGGGACTCATGAAAATAAATATAATATTCATGATGAGAAAAATACCAATAATAATCCATTTTAAACTAGTGAATATAACTCCAATAGTGGATTTAATTATGGTGGAGGTCCTAAATTCAACTTTCCCAAAATTGAATTAAGGAAGTTTGGTGGTACAAAGTTTTTAACTTGAGTGAGCCAAATAGAAAAATATTTTGAACTACATAATATTATGGATCATAGGAAAAGGATTCACATAACATCCTTGAACTTTGAGATAAAACCATATCAATGGTATCAATGGATAGTGAAAATGAAGTCTCCTTTATATCACTACACTTGGGGTTTATTTACAGGAGACTTAGAAGCACAATATGGGAATGTTTGGGATCAAGACTACTTGAGTCAATTGAAAATAATCAAGCACTTAGGTGATATTGAAGATTATAATTCAGAATTTTAGGTATTGGCCACAAGGGTGGATAGCATAAGTTACAAACACTTATTGGAATCCTACATGGGTGTATTAAAAGAAGACATTAAACATGATCTTTTCTTAAGAAAAAATACAAGTATTGTGGAAGCTATGAAAATGCTTGTCATATTCATGCCAAAAATACGTCTAAACACAAGTATAGATTTAGAATTAGAGATCATTTTGGGGGTAATAATGCAACCATACCTCAAACAACAAGGTTGACACCTCAACAAATGGATGAAAGAAGAGAAAAAGGACTATGTTTCAATTGTGATAACAAGGATGTTAAAGGGCATAAATGTGATGAGAAGAAATTATTCTACATAGACTGTGAAGAATAAGAATATAGAGTACCTAAACCAAGAAGGTTGACACCTCAACAAATGGATGAAATAAGAGAAAAAGGAATATGTTTCAATTGTGAAAACAAGTACAATAAAAGGCATAAATGCAGCGAGAATAAATTATTCTATGTAGATTGTGAAGAGGAAGAAGATCAAGAATTGGAACCATCACAAGACCTAGATCTAGAAGAGACTACTCCAACAATACCTTTTCATGAATTGGGTAGAATTGTTACTCCAGAAACCTTCAAGATACAAGGATACATCAAAAAGAAAAATGTAACAATATTGATTGATTCTGGTAGCACCCATAATTTCGTCAATTACAAATTAGAAAATTAAAGATCTCAATTTCTTTGTATATCTTGCACTAGAATTTCAAGTAATGATTGCAAATGGTGGTAGCATAAATTTTTCATCGAAATTCTATAGTATTAAGCTCAACACGGGGGAGTATTTTTTGGATAGCCCCATGATTTTTATTCAAATGGGACGTACTAATGTTATATTATGGGTCGAATGGTTGCAATCTTGGGAATAATGGGCTTTGATTTTCAAAATATTTTCATGAGATTTTCCTCAAATGGAAAGGAAATTCATCTTAGAGTTATACAAGGGAAACCCTATAAAGTGATAAGATCTAATATCATGGAAAAATTAATCAAAATGGCACACCAGGGTGTAATTACACAATTGTTCTCACTTGATGTTCAAACATCTATATCCCCTGCTCCATCGGATCTCCAAATAATTATCAACAATAATTCAAAGGTATTTGGTGAAATTCGTAAGGGTATTCCACTTGCTTGAGATCATGGGCATGCTATTTACTTGCAACTAGGAAGTTTACCAATGAATATTAGGCGTCACAGGTATTTATATGCACATAAGAATGAGAATGAGCGCATGATCCAAAAAATGTTAGAGGTTGGATTCATTCAACATAGCCAAATTTATTTCTCTTCACCAGTATTGTTGGTTACAAAAAAGCATGGTTCATGGCGTATGTGTCCAAATTATAGAAAAATCAAGAAATTGACCATCAAATATAAGTTTCCTATCCCTATAATTGATGAGTTATTAGATGAATTGCATGGATCAAAATACTTTACTAAGTTGGATCTTCGTTCGGGATATCATCAAATCACAATGAGGCAAGAAGACATTCCTAAAAAAACTTTTAGAACACATGAAGGTCATTATGAGTTTTTGGTTATGCCATTTGGAATTACTAATGTACCTTCCACATTTCAAATCTGGATGAATTATATTTTCAATCCCTTCCTTAGAAATTTTGTGTTAGTATTTCTTGACGACTTGATAATCTACAACAAATCTTTGGAAGAGCATGTATAACATGTTGATAGATTATTACAACTATTGGAAGAGCAATGACTTTATGCAAAGCGTTCCAAGTGTTCCTTTGGGTTTCAAAAAGTGGAATATTTGGGTCATATTGTATCTCATGAAGCTGTAAAAGTGGATCCTAGAAGAATTAAATCTATGAGGGAATGTCCAATTCCCAAAACCTTGAAACATTTTAGAGGATTATTAGGATTGAAAGGATATTACTGTAAGTTTGTCAATAACTATGGTAAAATAAAAGCACCTCTAATGGAATTATTAAATAAAGGAGCATTTTCCTGGACCGAAGAAGAAACCAAATATTTTGAAAAACTTAAGGAGTCTATGTGTACACCTCCCTTCTTGGCCACACTTGACTTTACATAAAAAAAATATTATGGAGTATGATACCTCAGATGATGGAATTGGTGCATTTTTAATGCAGGAAGGAAGGCCCCTTTCCTTTGAAATCACCCAACTTAAAGGAAAAAACTTAGTCAAACCCATTTATGAAAAATAAATGTTGGCCTTACTACATGCAGTTCAGAAATGGTGCCCCAACTACCTGATAGAAAGACACTTCAAGGTAAAAATAGATCATGACAATTTGAAGTACTTCTTGGAGCAATGATTATCTTCAGAAGAACAACAAAAATGGGTTACAAAGATGTTGGTTTATGCCTTTGAAATTATCTACAAAAAAGGAAAACATAATGTTCTGACAGATTTCCTTTCCATGAAAGAAGAAGAAACATAAGTTTGACTATGTGTTATTTCTATCCCATAATCTAATTGGGTGGAATAAGTAAGGGTAGAATGGAATCAATATCAAGAGGTATGCAAGATCATTCAACAAATACATGAAGACCCCATTTCAATATATAATTTTGTATGGAAGAATGATTTTCTATGGTATCAAGATCACCTATACTTATGTAAGAATTATGAACTCAAATAGAATATCCTTCTAGAATTGCACACTTCTCCTATAGGGGGACATTCAATATTTTTGAAAACATACCACAGGATCAAGAAGAATATTTTTTGTGAAGGTCTTAAAAACGATGTTCAAAAGTTTGTGTCTAAATTTTTGGTCTGCCAACAGAATTAGGGAGAGACAATCAAGACTCGAGGTATCCTACAACCATTAGCTATACCAAGACAACACTGGGAAGACGTTTCAATGGATTTTATTAGAGGTTCATGCAAATATGAAGGAAAGACTGTCATCATGGTAGTAGTGGATGGACTAACAAAGTATGCTCATTTTTTTTCTCTTTTTCATCCTTTTAAAGAAAGTACAATAACAACGACATTCATGTAAACAGTTCAAAAAATACACGGAGTTCCCAAGATTATGGTAAGTGATAGAGACCCAATTTTAAATCGAAATTTCTAGACTGGATTATTTTCTTGTTTGGGTACACAACTGGCTCATAGCTAATCTTACCACCCTCAATTTGATGGGAAAATTGATATTGTGAATAAATGTCTAGAAGGATATCTTTGTTTCTTTGCATTCAATAAAAAAACACAATGGTTCAAGTGGTTTCCCTTGCTTGAATGGTGGTACAACACATACTTCCATACTTCATAACAAAGGTCCCCATTTTTGGAACTTTATGGATATGATTTTCCATCCATCACATCACCCTTGAAAGGGAATACAAAAGTTGAAGAAGTGGAAGACCAAATAGGGAACTAACAAGAGGTCCTCAAACTATTGAAGGACAACTTGGTTATGTCACAAAATAGGATGAAACAACATGGAGATCAACATCACAGTGAAAGGGAATTTGAAGTGGGGGATTGGGTATTTTTAAGGATACAACCATACAAACAAATTTCCCTGAAGAAATAAAAGAAGGACAAAAAATTATCACCAAAATATTATGGCCCCTATAAGGCTTCGCAAAGGATTGGAAGTTTGGCTTACAAATTGGATGATTTAGATTTATGAGCGAAATGAAATGAATAACAGATTGAATACAATAACATAGAGGTACGGGGAACAACAACACATATCCAGTGAACAATAACTTCTATTGAATAAATAAAATAGGTTGAAACTATAAAACTGTAGAACTAAAAACAACTTGCTCGAATGGTGGTATCTATCTCTAAGAAGCGATGTGGATGCCACGTGCATCCATCTGATAAGAATGATTACAATGAGGCTCAAGAGGCATTTTCAACATTACTCATGAATTCCAAATCCATTTACATCCAAAAACCTAACCCTAGGAGATGAAGCACCAAAAGTTATGTGGGCCTCGATGGGTAAATTGGTACCTCAACTTCCCGGGGTCGTAAATTTTTCATATGACCACTATTTTAGGTGTGTGATAGACAAAAAATCTAACTATGCCTATAGTTTGACTGTGGAAAGGAAAAAAAAAAACACTCTTCAGGGCCCCAAAGTGACCCTGGAAGTACAGAAAGATGTACTGACATGAAAACCTCCAAACTAAGAAAGTTGGAATTGGTGGGAATCCACCAATATCTACCTTGATGTTGTGTAGGGATTTAGGATAGCCCCATAAGTGTATAAATCACAATTACAAAGAAATGTCATCATTACAAAGAAACATGTTGAACTAAAATTGTCAAGAGGAACCAATTGGAATAGTTGGGTGGCCACCAATATCTACGTGGATCATTCCTCCCCCCTTAGGAAGAAATGGTCTCCATTGAATTAAGTTCCCCCAGAAGGTAAGGAATTTTCTATTGAATTTGGCCTCGGGTGAGCCACTTTACTTGGTGCAGGAGTTGCCCGACCTTGAAAACCCGATAAAGTTGGATCTTCTGCTGGCGAGTACCCTTGACCTATGTGTCCACTATCTGATCAGTAGATTCCTGTTCCATGCAGTCAGGGTTGATATATGTTGATGTTAACTATTCTGCAATCTCCGAAGAGTCGAATAATGGTGGAAAATATGGTTGGAGGAGGTCCACATTGAATATTGGGTGAAAACCAAGGAAGGGGGGAGTGTTGAGCTCAAAATCATTGTCACCCACAACCTTGGTGATAATGTAAGGGCCATAGAGAAGTGGATGGAGATTCCTATGAGTCCTTGTAAGGAGTTCTTTCTGCAAATGTAGCCAGACCTTTTCTCCCACCTAAAAATTGTGTGGTACCTGGTGTTGATCATGGAACTTCTTGTACTTAACATTGGATTTCTACAAAATATCATGGACCTGTTCATGGATGTGTTGAATCCTCTCAATGAATATGGTGTATTTGGAAACCTCATACTAAACATGTGAAAATTTTATCAGTGTGGTTGCAATAGGTAATGCAACATCAATGGGACCCAAGGATTGGAATCTTGGCCCCACCTGAAATGGGATATGGTCGATGGAGCTATGGATACCCCTATTGTAGCTATGTTGAACATAGGTAATATTCTCATCCCATGTATGCAAATTCTTAGAATGATATATGTGTAGGATGTGCACAATCATCTGATTGATGACCTCTATTTTGGCCATCAATTTGAGGGTTTAAGGTAGTGGATTTAGTGAGCTTGGTGTCCAATAATGACTAGAGACTTGAAAAACATATTTTGAGGAACCTATTGTCTCGATCGAAGATGATGGTATGTGGTATCCTAGAATGGACCCACACTCATTCAAATAATATATTGACAATATCTTCCACTGTGATTCTCTTCTTACAGGCTGTGAGAATGGCCATTTTCGAAAACTGATCAACCACCACAAATACACAATCATTTTCTTGATTGGTGGATGGAAGGCCAGACATGTAATATATCGAGATGGATTCTGAAGGCCTCTCATGAATAGGAAGAGGGGTGTATAATCCTTTCTTCTTGATGGTTGGATTGGAAATGGTACAAGTAGTGCAAGATACGATATACTTGTTGATGTCCTATTGAAGTTTTGGGAAGTAAAAATGTTTCTATAGAATGACCACAGTTTTCTCTAGGCCAAAATGTCCTTCCATATAACTATAGTAATCCTCCCAAATAATCTTTGCATGCTCACTTGCAGGAACACAAAGGTGGCCTAGATGGAATAACAATCCATACGAAATGTAAAAATCGATGACATTCGCACCTGTGCCCAAGAGGTGATAGGTGGTAGCGAAGTCAGGATCTCGTTGATAAAGTTGGGGCCACTAGGATGCCTCAAACCCATAGGAATGGAGAATGGTGGTAAGCCCATCCATGAGAGGTTGAATGAGGTAGTCGAAGACACAATTTGTGCTCCCTATATTATACTTGATGTTGAGATGGAACTGTTGTAGGTATGTGGATGAATTTTGATGGAGGTCATTTTGAAAATTCCCCTGTGTCTGTATGAGCTGCATAGGATTGTGATCCATGAGGATGATTTTCTCCTTTCCCAGAATGTAATGTTTCCATTGCCGATAGGCTTGCACAATGGAATACATTTTCTTGTCATAGGTGGGGTATTTATGGACGGTATCTGAGAGTGTATCACTATGGTATGCTACTGGCTGACCCTGTTGAGAGAGAACTACACCTATAGTATAGTCATATGCATTAGTATCAATACTGAATGGTTGTTGTAGAGAAAGTAAGGAGAGTACTGGATTTGAGCACAATAAATGCTTCATATCATCAAATTCTCATTTTTGTGCCTTCCCCCATGAAAAATTTTCCTTTCCACCGCCCTTAGTCACTTGGATGAGGGTTGATCCAATATGGGAGAATCCCAACGCAAACCGTCAGTAAAAGTTAGCAAGTCCCAAGAATCTCTGAACGTCGGTTAGTGTGGTCGAGGCTGGCCAGTCACAGATGACTTGGATCTTAAATGGATCCACATGTACCCCATGCTCATCAACAATGTATCCCAAGTATTGGATCCTGTTGATGCCAAAGGATCATTTTTCCAAGTTGGCATATATCTTGTGCTGCCAAAGTGTGATTTAAACCTATTGAATATGATGCATTTTCTCTTCCCAAGTTCTCCTGAATATGATGATGACATCTAGATATACCACCAAAAAAGAGTCGGTGAAGGGTCTCAATACATCATACATCAACCTCATGAAAGTTGCTAGTGCATTTGTTAAGACAAAGGGCATGACCAACCATTCAAAGAAACCTTCTTTAGATTTGAAAGTTATCTTCCATACATCAGTTGGTTCGATGGGAACCTAGTGGTAGCCAGAATTTAGGTCAATATTATTAAAGAACGTTTCCCCCTTGAGTTGGTCAAGAAGGTCATCAATTCGGGGAATTGGGTACCAGTTCTTAAATGTGATTTTGTTTAATGGTCTGTATTCAATGTAGAGCCGTCAGGTCCTATATTTCTTCTACATGAGTACAATCAGGTTACCGAAAGGGGAGGATTTGGATCTGGTGTGCCCCTTTTGAAGTAACTCTTGGATATGACACTTCATTTCATCATTTTCAATCAACGAGCAATGATTTACTGGTCCATTAGGAATAAGTGCATCATGTATTAGATCAATTGGATGCTTGACTTGGTAGTGCCTCGGAACCCTGGTGGGTGAGGAGAAGATGTCTCTCTACTCTTTCATAATGTTGTCCACTTTCTTCTACTGCAAAGAGAGGCTATGTGTAGAGGTCATGGATGTGGCAGTGACCTTCTCCATACTGTGAGCACGGATCACAAAGAAGAATAACTTATTGGTCTCTGAAATGACCTTATTGCATTACTTATCATAGATTAAAGAGATAGTGGTAGGTGATGCTACCTCTAGTATCTAGTACAATTGTCTACCCAAAGTAAGAATAACATTGTGGGGTATAGACTCATAGACAACATGTTGCTTCCACAATTATGGGTGTCCTAAAAGAACATCACAAACTTCAAGGGGATCAATATCACACAATACCTCATCTTTGAAGGGCTTGATGTCATAGGGAAGATGACACTATTGGATGATGAGGAGATATCTTCCTTGGAGAATCCAACCAATGGTGTAGGGCTGCGGGTACGGTGTCATTGAAAGGTACAACCACTTGATGACCTATTCTAATATCAGATTCTTCTGAATTTTTCTATTGACAATGAAATGAAACAGAGCCCCCTTTACCCACATCTGTGATTGAAAGAGGTGTTCCCCTTCCTCTAGTTTTTCTGGTTCGCTGGGGTGGAATTTGATGGTAACGATAGTGGTGTTGGGTTTCACATCGATAATCCACTTCCATCCTTCTAGAATTTATTCAAAATCAAAATCTGCCTCTGACTCAGAAGCTTTCATCTCGACCACTAGTGACTACTTGGAGCGACATTATTTGGTGTTGTTCGAAGGGATTTTATGGTATTCACACCACTTTCTCATGTCCTTCTTTGAATTTTCATTACCCTTCTTAGGTTGTGACTTAAAATGATTTTCTTGAGAGTGACCATATATTATTTTTCCAATGTTTTGTTGGTTGGGCCCACCTTTTCCCTGCTTCGACTATGAGGAGTTTGCATATCCAAATTCTCACCTCTTTTACTTAAATGTATGCTCGATCTTGGCAACATATCTATAAGCCACTCCTAATGATGTGATGTATATAAACTCCATTTCTATTTGAATGCATCTATCAAGACAACTATGGTATTTGAGCACTAGATGTTGTTTAGAGTCTTTGATACCCAATTTGGTGCCCAGGGTATGGAAAATATTGGTGAAATTTGGTATTGTCTGGTCCCTTTCCTAATGCAACATGGTCCATCTTGTGTATTGGTCCTTATATCTTCCAAAAAGGTAGTATTGTTCTTTAATTTCATCCTTAAAGGAATCCAATGTGGGGGTGACTTCAAATACTACTAAGAGTAAGTATCCCACCAGTCCTTAACATGGGGGATGACCTTGAGGAGTGAAAAAGTAATCGTTTCCCTATCAGAAAAATTATGGAACACAAAATAACCTTCGAGCAGATTCAACCATTCATCTACAATATTTGCATCTATCAGTCCTTCAAATAATGTAATATCAAAATTTAATTGTACCATGAAGGGGTTTTTATGGCCTCTTTCTTGATGACAATGTGTCTCCTTTGGGCAACCACCGAAGGATCTATGCAAATTTTTCCATCATTTCGTTCCTTTGTCGTGTGAGGGATTCCTCGAAAAACAATTTAAAATGATCTCCTACTCCATCATTTTTCTTCTCATCCACCACGATATTTTGTTGGGCTAGTTGTGACCGATCTTCCAAAGGCTTGACTAGTTCGAGTCCCAACTTCTTGTACCCAAATCTTGTCAGGGACATGCAAGAAGAAAAATAAATGAAGAGAAGACCACTCTGATACCACTGATATAAATTTATGAGAGGATTGAAATGAATAACACACTAAATACAATAACACATAGATACATAGAACAACAACATATATCTAGTGAATAATAACTTATATTGAATAAATAAAATATGATGAAACTGTAAAACTACAGAACTGAAAAAAACTTGTTCGAATGGTGGGAGCTACCTCTGAGAAGAGATGTGGCTGTTACGCACATATGTTTGAGAAGAATGATTACAATGAGGCTCCAGAGGAACTTTTAACATTACTCATGAATTCCAAAACCCTGGACATTCAAAAACCTAACCCTAGGAGATGAAATGACAAAAGTTATGTGGGCCCTGATGGGTAAGTTGGTACCTCAACTTCCAGGGGTCATAACTTTTGCATACGACCTCTATTTTATGTGTGTGATAGCCCGTTTGAAAGGTCATTTCGATAAATACACATTATTCTATGAAACCTTGAATTTTTATACATTTTGATTGTGGCAAGCCAATAAAACATTGTTTAGGGCCCTGAAATGTCCTTGGAAATGCAAAAAGATGTACTGACATGAAAGCTTCCAAAATAAGCCAGTTAGAATAGGTGGGAAGCCACCAATATCCACCTAGATGTCGTGTAGGGATTTAGGATATCCCCAGAAGTGTAGAACCCACAATTACAAAAAAATGTGATCATTACAGAGAAACATGTTAAACTAAAAAATGTCAAGAGAAGCCAATTGGAATAGGTGGGTGGACACCAATATCCACCTGGATCATCAAATTTTCCTCCATATTCATGTGTACATCCAATATTCCATGTTTCTTTCTTAAATATGGTCATCGACAACAAGATTCCAGTCTAAACTATTTTACCAAATATCAATAAAGAACGGAAAATCATACTAGATCCACAAACAAACCTTGAAACAATAATTAAGAAGTTGAGGAATCAAGCAATTACATAGTACCTCTTCAAATGGAAGAACCTACTAGTGGAGGAGGTGATATGGGAAGATTAGTTATTCATGTAGAAGCATTCGTGGTTAGTCAACTATCGAGGAAAACACTTGTTTCAAGGGGAGGGGCATGTTAAGCCCTAGATAAAGCCTCGTGTTATGTATAAACCCCCTTATTAATCCCCTTCTTGAATTATTACATTTATTGTATTTTAATTGTATGTAGTCTATGAACCCCTTCATCGCACCCTTTCATTATAATTGTACCCATTGTCTCCTATATATACACCAAGGAGATATAGTCTTTGAAGCATCTTTTCTAAAATCATATTGTGTTCTGAAGTAGATATATTGTAAAGGAGGTTTTCCCCTCGAAGTGAACTATACTTTATTGATTTCTTATCATTTTTAAGGTGTTGGATCATAACATTTGGTGGAGAGGTTTGACTATTTCCACAAAATTTGACACGAATGTCCTCACGAAGTTGATCTTTCTAAATAATTTCTAAATTGATTTCTTGTTGTCGGGAAGGGGATTTGTGTAATAGATTTGGTCCATCCTAGATCAACAGAGATCCTATCTTTGTAGATGATATTCCCAAGAAATTTACCTTCTAAAACAAAACAAAAAACACTCTTCTTTGGGATTAAGGTTATTTCGTACTCTTTGCATCTTTCAAAAATCTATTTTAGATGGTGTGTATGGTTAGTTATTTTCTTAGAATACACCATGACATAATCAATATAGAAAACTACACTTTGATTGATTAGACCTTTGAAAGCTATGCCCATTTCCCTTTGGAAAGTTTCTTCGGCATTGATCAACCCAAAGGGAATTCTATGATAAGTGAATGATCCCCAATTTATTTGTAAAGTGGCTTTCAATCGATCAAGCTCTACTATGAGAAACTAACTGTATCTAGAAAAACCATCTAAGAAAGAAAACAGTTGTGAGTTAGAGACGCGATGGAATATTTGTTCGATTAGGGGAACAAGATAATTATCCTTTTCAAAGGCTTGATTTAGATTTCTGAAATCCATGCATAGTCCGATTTCTCTATATTTATTCATGAATGGTACTATATTAGATACCCATTTTGAATTCCTGACTTTAAAGATGATGCATGCATCTAACAACTTCTCTAAGTCCTTTTGGATAAGAGGGTCAAGAATGGGATGAACTTTCCTGATTGTTTGCTAAAACGTTTTGACACTACCTTTTATGGGAATGACGTGTTGTATGATGCGTGTATGACAGTTTTTTAGATATTCATAAGTTCAGGAAAACACATCCATGTACTTCTTGAACATTTGTGTAAAATTATGTTTTTTCAGCTTCTAAACAACAGGTGCCTAAGTTGATGAAATTTGACTATTTCAAAGTTCCCATATTCACCAAGAAATGCATCATGGTGTATTTCTTGGTCTTGGGATTTACTAATGTTTTGAATCTAGACTGTAAGTTAAAAATGTTTTCCAGAGTCATTATACTTCTCAGGATGCAATTACTTTTTATCTTTCTTGTTTCCTCCTAATGATTCTAAAGATCTTCCTGATGTTCTTCATCCTCTATCACAAAGTCTTGGAACATATCAACATTGGAAAAAACATTGATTATATGAGGTTCATCATTGAATACTTTCCAATTCGTGACATTGTCAGGTACATAAGGATTGAAAAACAATTGAATAGTGAAACCATTATTCAAAGGAATACATCTTTATGTTTCATTGGCTAGAGTGTCAATAGCATCATTTTGTGAACGAGGGACAAAAGTGATGTTAAATGCATCCAAAAAAATGATAAGATTCCATACCTCTTGCTGATGAATCTTAAGGTGAAGAGACAAACATTGTATATAATTATTTACATATCTAAAAATGATTTCAAAATAAACAAATACCCTTATACATTGTTCCTCAAGGTCAATAAAATTTTTATAACCTTAAACCAAGGCCTCGTATTCAACTATGTTATTGGTGCATTTGAATTCTAAGAGGAAAGATATCAAATTATTTTGTTTATTAGGTTCTATCCATATGCAACCTGTCTCAGTTCCTTCTTGTAATATGGAGTCATAAAAAAAGGTTTGAATGTTAGTTCCTACAATTGAGTTAGTAAAACAAAATATGAATAATTCTACTATTGTATATAGTCATTTTCACCAATCTGGGTGGAATCAAGGAGTTCATATTGTTCACCATGGTTAGTTTCCAAAAAACAATTTCCCAAAACTGTGTAAGCAAAGATAATGGGTTCATTTTTACCTTTGAGTTATGTTAGAGTGTGTTTCATGTGGGATTTTCTATCTACCTTTATCTAGTTTGTCTGTCCTTAGTATGGAATACATAGATGAGACCAGGCAGTGGAGAAATAACCTTGTAGTTTTGTAGATTAGTCCCTAATTAAAAAAAAATGATAAGCTTTTGATATATCCACTACTATGATGTCAATCATCTAGTGAATTGTGGGATACAAATCTAATCTAATGATAACATCCTCAAGTTCACCCATAACCTATGCATGTACTCCTTTACTATGCATGTTGTATTATTTTGAAACAAACTTCGTGGCTTGAGTGTCAACTACAAAGATTTATTCTATTTTTTCATCATCAGAGTCTAAAATCAATCCCACAAGAACATGTCATATTATTTATTGTTATATTTTTCCTCACTTTCTTCCTCATTCCCTATTTCTTAGAACTGGTCATCTAGAACAACTTACTGATCTAACAGTTGGTTAATGACCAAGTTCATATAATCAATCCTTTGAGGATAATTGTTCTCAGAATGGTTCATCTGATGATATGAGTGTAAATTTTCCATACCAAAATCATCAATATTCAAGTTAGAGTCTCCTATGTATTGGCATGATTATTTATATATTTAAGAAGGGGTAGAAATATTTTTGTTTAGAGGGTCCTTCACTAGCATTTTTATTAAGGTCTACCACTTCTTTGGACAACTTATTGACCAAATTGACTACACTATCTAAGTCTTTCATTAATTTTTTAGGTCGTGTTCTCAAAAGTGAAGGCTTCTTACCAACTATTTAATTTTCTTCAGTTGTGGAGTGGTTACCTAGACAAAACATTTCCTTTTCCACTTCCTTGGCCTCTTCAAACTTTTTTACTAGATTTTTTTTACCACCTCATTTGAAAAACATGTCAATGGAGGTTTGTGAAGACAAGGTACAATATTATACAATTGATTCCACAACAAGGGTAGTATCTACAAAAAAAAACGTTTTTATGATAGTGGTGAAACATTGATTGAATTATTTTACTTTATCTTTCTTCTCCATTTCAAGAGAAACCAATTATTTGAATAACATTCTAGGGGTTTTCTCTTCCTTGAAATATCTAATAAAATATTTATCAAAATTGTACCAACTTCTTATGGATTCAACTGAAAGGTTCTATACCATGTGGATGCATTATTATTGAATTAATATGGGAAAAACCTACAAAATACATATTCATGTTGAACATTGAGAAGTGAGACTACTAAGTAAAAGTTCTTGATGTGATATTCAAGAGAACATGACTTGTTTGTATCAAATTTGGGCAAGCATCTTTATGGATGTTTGGGAAAATCATGCATCTATCCAAGAATATTGAACTCTTTCCGATACATCCATGTAGGAAATGGATTTTGATTTCCATACGTATTGGGGTTTCCTTTAGTATCTTTTTTGGATTTGTAATGTTCTTCATAACCAGAACTGAGAGGGGTAGATCCCGAACAGGTAGGGGGAATTTTGGATAATGGATGAGGTATCTTTTGGAAGGATACCTTGACTAAATATTCAATAGAGTAGACGAGAACATTGGAGTGGTTAATGGGTATTCGAGTATCTCTTCTCGTAAGTAATGAAAAAGTGAAAGTTAAGCGGCCAATCAATTTAGCTAAAGGATTAGGTGATTCACAGAGTTTTAGAAAACAATACATTTCAAACAATGTACCAAGTGTCGGGATTTGTTTCAATACTTCTAGATGCGGGTCCTTCAAATGCGGGATTAATATATTTGAAATGGATTTCCTACTCAGGAATTTCCTCTAAGGTTGGGAAACGATTCAGTGGATGATGTTCATTGGGTATGTTATCATAATTTTGGCCACATGAATACGAGTGCTACCTCTAGCCATATAATTCAGGCCCTCCTTCTACGACCTATTTCTATTGGTGCAAGAAAAATTCCCTTCAACAAATAGGGGTGCTCATTGGTATGATTCCCCAATTAGACTTCACGCCATATAGATTAAGAGACACATTCAAATTTTGTCAAAAACATCACTAAATTGAGGGTGAATGAATGGTTTAAATACAAGGGGTGTAGATGCAAACAAAACTAACTCGGGAAAAATAAACCTATTATATCCTATCCTAGCTAGAAACAACTAAAGGGGGTTAATGAACATACAAAAATATTAGTAATCCATGCATTAAATTTCATTCATATAACTTTAAGAAAAAAAGAAATATTAATAACACGCATATATGAAAGCATAACCAAATAAGTCTCAACTATGCATTCATAAATCTAAACCTGCTCATGATATTAGAACAATTCATAAAAGAGAAAGAAAATAACTACATATTTTGTTTTTCCACAAAAGAAACGCCTATCTATGCAAATAAATCCTTACAACATTTCAAGGAAGAAAGTCTTTCACTTAAAAAAATTTCAAAGTAAGAAAACTACTAGAAATCAAAGCATTTCTCTCAGTCAAAAATGTCCTCGAGGGACTCTCAATATTATACTTAGAAAAAATAGTTTTCCCAAAATTACAAAGCTGAAAAGACCCTTCAAAATGAGTCTCTTGTGGTTTTTATAATTTCCTAAGTAAGTACCGATTGTGTCTTCTTCAATTCTTCAAGAACCTGTTACTAATTTATTCATCTTCCCCCTTCTCAGTTTTCTTACATTATTTATAATAAAGACAAAGTGGATCTAATGATGATAAAGGGGAAATAATTTTGAATTTCCCCAGATGGTATTTTATTTAAATTTGTCTTTTATGTAAGATGACCATACTTCGTGATGTCCAATTATTGATATGATCCTACGCTAGAGTAAGGATTCATAGAAACATTGTGGTATGTTGTGTTCTTCGAAAAAGTTTTCATATCCCTAGTTAGATTTACCACAAAGGATTGGATCATGTTTTGGGATCTTTTTGGTTTTATAAAATGATCGTTCATTAAATCAACCATCACTTTGGACGGGGAATGTAATGTAATTTCTTCTCCATTTGGAATGTAATGTAATTTCTATGGTGTTAATTCATTGGATAACATTAGAACTCCACACTTAAGCATGCTTGGGCTAGAGTAGTACTGGGATGGATGACCTCCCGAGAATTCCTAGTGTTTCACATGCGTATGACATTTTGTAAACTTAGAGAAATTTATCCCACACACATCATGTTAATTATTCTCCTCTCTCTCTCTCATATATAATTGACATCAAAGAGGTCCTTTAATCATTCAATGGAGTGTGATGTAAATATTGTTGTGAATGAAGGGTAGCCAAGATATGTTTCTCTTCATAGATAACCTATCTACCCCATTCTAGTCATTTTGTATTTTACAGTGTTATGTTATTTTATACATTAATATAAGTTGGGTTTGACTATATTTATGTGTTCTCTAGTATATATTTGTTCGTATCGCATTTGTTCTAAAAAAATCCATATCAATGGTATTAGAGCAATATTCTCCTTGTCGTTTCTCAAAGCATGTCCTTAAAGAGGTCAGGGTATAGAGAGTTGGTCATTGATATAGTTTTACTTGAGTACAAATTCTCTCTCCATCCCAAGTGACCTCCCATGGTGGAAGAAAAGAGAGATGGAAAAGTGAAATATCCTCTCAAGACGTTGCTCGAGGAAGCCCTTATGCGAAAAAGGAATGAAATGATGGAAAACATTTCTTTGATCCTTCGATGACTACTGATAGTGGTCGAGGCATATTAAAAAAATGGTTCAATGTACAATTCAAGGTACAATTAAAGGTTCATATCCCCTTATTTGAAGGTCAGATAGATGAAGATGCTCTAGAAAAATGTTTGAATCTACTAGAAGATTATTAGTCTGCCCAAAAGTTCCCCAAGAGAAACAAAAACACCTTCATACTCCTTAAATCCCTTTCCCATGTTAGATATTTATGGGAAGGTTACTAGGATAAGTACACCATGGATGAATCTATGCCATTTGGGAGAGAAACCACTTGGGTGGACCTTGTATATTCCCTCAAGGACAAGTTCTACCCTATCAAAAACTATGATGACTAGTACATGAGATGGATGAATCTACGTCAGAAAAGAGACCATACAGTGCCATATAGTACACTCACATATTTCATACCTTGCACTCAAATATAGGTATCAAAGAATCCATGCAACACTTGGTTTTGAAGTAACATAGTGGTTTTCATAGGTACATTCAAACATATATGGATTTATTGAACATCTCTTCACTGGTAGATGGTTATTGATATGTAATCAAAATTGAATATAAATACAAGCAGTGGAGTAAGAGGAAGTTTAGGTTTTCAAATATGCCACAAAAAAGGCATGGAAAATGAAACCCTAACTCACTTAATGAAGGACAAAGAAAGAAGAGTAAATATCAAGAAAATCAGTTCAAGAAACCGACTAAGAAGGGCGATGGGAAGTCTAAGAAAGACACCAAAAAGTGGTTTAAGTTCCACAAAATCCCCTAGCACAACATCAATTTATGTCGGTTGAAATAATCATTGGTCACCGAGAAAAAAGAAAAAGAATCAAAACCTGACTTGGAATTTGATTTATAGCATAATAAAGGGAAAGGAATAATTGATGCATCGCCCATTTCTACCTTCACATCCAAAACAATACACCTAGAAGAACTCAAGGATTCTGAGGAGGGGGGCCACCTCTTCTACTCATAGATGTGGGAAAAGGGGACCCCACTACATTTCATTATTGACAATGGGAGTTAGAAGAACCTTATCTCAACCAAGGTTGGAAAGATATTGAAGTTGTCAATATTGACACACCCCCAAGCATACATCACCATATGGTTGAGTCAGGGATGAGACATTCACATTAGCCAAAAATGCCTCATGTCCTATGACATCAAGTCCTTCAAGGATGATGTATTGTGTGATGTTTCCCCACTTGAAATATGTGATGTTATTTTAGGAAAACCATATATGTGGAAACATCATGCTATCTATGAGTCTAAACCGCATAGTTTCATTTTAGTTCTAAGAGGTTGACTCTATAACGTACCACAGGTATATCCGACTACTTCCACTTCATGGATCTTAGAAAAAAAGTGTTTCAAAGTAATATCTCAAACCACAAATTTTTCCCTCTTCATGATACATATAGAAGGTGAACAAAAGGTCACTATGACTGCTATAGACTCATTATATCCAGCAGAAGCAGATCGACAAAATTGTAAAGGAGCACAAAGATATTTTTTCTTCACCTAGGGGGGTGCCTTTGTCTTACCACATCCTTCATTCCATTGAATTGGTTCTTGGTTTTCACTTACCCAATGTTCCAATAGATAGACACTCCCTTCTAGATAATGACTTTCTTCCATATGTTCAACATAGCTCTATTGGCCATGACCCTTTTTAGGTGTTCTTGGGGTTACAACCATTATCCCCCATTGATATATATCTTCTTTCTACATATGCACTAATATATTCCTCCCACACTTAGACAAAGGCATATCTTGAAACCATATTTGTTTAATGGGTCCAACGCCTCCACTGACAGGTTATTGACATACTTACACATGCTAAGTACAAGCATGACAACTACTTCAACAAGGCATGCAACTCACCAAAGTTTAGATTAAAAAATGTTTTCCTCATCTCCAGAGGGAAATTGATGTAATGGGGACCATTAATTCCTAAGGGGGGAAGATTTATATAGGTGGATTGTGGTGGCCATCCACCTTCTCCACTAAATCAACATTTTTGAGCCTGTGGTTTTGATAAACCATGACATTCACCCGTTTGATGGGGAATGTAATGTAATTCCATATCAATTTGTAATGTAATGTAAATCCTACAATGTTAATCCGTTAAATCCCATTATAACTCCACATTTAAGTGTGCTTGGGCTATATTAGTATTGGGATGCGTGACCTCCCGAGAATTTCTAGTGTTTTACATGCCCATGACATTTTTTAAACTTATACCACTTTATCCCACATGCATCATGGGAATTATTCTCCTCTCACTCTCTCATATATAGTCGAGGTGAATGAATTTCTTTAATCATGAAATGTAGTTTGTTGTAAATAGTTTTTAAAATGAATTGTAGCCAACATCTCTTTCTCTTCAGAGATAATCTACCCCATTCTAGCTATTTTATTCATTAATATAAGTTTGGTTTCACTTTATTTACGTGTTCTCTTCTATAGTTTTTTCGTATCTTGTTTCATTCTCAAAATGAGATACAAAAAAAAACTATAGAAAAGAACACATAAATACAGTGAAACACAACTTCTATTAATGAATAAAATAGCAGAACAAGAGATTTTTTTTTTCTTATCTATGAAGAGAAAGATATGTTTGTTATGCTTCATTTGCAACAAGATTTACATCACACTCCATTTCATTATTAAAGGACCTCCTTCACCTTGATTATATATGACACAGTGAGAGGAGAGTAATTCCCACAATTCTTTTGGGATAAATTAGTCTAAGTTTACAAAATTCGATAGGCATGTAAAACGCGAGGACTTCCAAGGAGGTCATTGATCCCATTACTACTCTATCCCAATCACACATAATTATAGAGTTCTAATGGAATCCACGGAATTAAGTTTGTAAGAATTACATCACATTACAAATGGATATGGAATTGCATTACATTTCCCATAAAAAGGGTGAATATCATGGTTTATTAAAACCATAGGCTTGGAAACATTGATTCAGTGGAGAAGGTAGATGGTCACCAAGATCCACCTGGATCATTTATCTCTTGCACCATGTTTTTTATATTTTTCTTAGATTCCTATGTGAAGGAGACACCAATTGAAGTAATCTAGAGAGGATCACATCTAATATTTTTTATTACATCTACTTCAGTCATCATCGATAAAGGGGCTAACCTAAACACTGGTAATTTCCTAGTTCTTTGCAAAATTATTTTGCCAAAGTCTTTGTAAAATATGAAAGGATCCGTCCCCGAGGTGTAGGACAGTCGGTGACGGAGTGTGTTGTTAAGCCACTCCGTGATGTTAAAGTCACCGGTTCGAAACCTGCAGGGACAAAAAATCCAACCATGTTAAGGGTTGGTTTGGCTCAGGCCGGGTGCAATCCCTGGGTGATTTTGATGGCTTATATGCCTTTGAGTCGCAGTTTCTCAAGCCACAGGTTAATCACATAGCCAGCAGGTTCCGCACAAATTAACAAACAAACAAAAAAAATAAATATCAAATGATTCGTATTGTCCACCTTTCATTCCTTTGATGGTGTATATTCCCCCAATCCCAACTTTCCCAATGGAAAATTTCCTCTGGTGAGAGGGATATTATTGTTGGAAGATTGGTCATTGTCATTGATGTCAACCCTAGTCATGGGTTTTGGACCACAAGATTGATGAAGTTATTTGGACATGAAGGACAATGCACATGCAGAAACAACACCCATGGATGGATAGTATACATCAATTTGTTTCCATTGGTATGTGGCACATCAAGTGGATCATCATGGTTGAGGAGAAATGAATTTTTGAAGATGACAAAGTGAATTGAAGAAGGAAGTACATGTAGGCCCCAAAGATAATTAAAGAAAAGAATTACAAAATAAGAAAGTGTTAGGTTGGCCCCAATGTTAAAAGGAAGTGACATAAATAGTAAAACTAAATATTATTATACATTCATTTGATACATAAGTCAAATTTTAGAGGAAATCAGAAGTAAAGAAGGCTGAATTTCAAGTGAATATGAAGTCTTTTGGTGATGTGTTCTAAGTTATGTTATTTTCAGGTCATCTTACCATTTTCACTATAACGTTTTTTGTAGAATGATTAAAATGTTGAAATTGATATGGTATTGATAAGAAATATCAAGGTACCCATGGTAAACGTTTCATCTCTTGATTCGTTACAATTATGGAGATACACTTTGTAGAAGATAAGGTTTTTGACTAGTCCTGAAGCTAGTCAATAAACAAGTGTTCCAAGTAAAATAGTCATAACTTATTCATAGAGAATCCAAATGAAGTGGGACAAATTGCATTGGAAATAGTACATACTTTAGTTTCTTGTGTGTTATTTTCATAATACGACATTAAATATTGAGCATGAGGCATTCTGTAAACATTCAGTCTCCTGAATAAACCAGAATTGAACAAGGTCTACCATTCTCTCTATAATTTCTTTTTGGGGAGGATTCAAGGAGTGAAACTTGGAGACATTTTAGAGAATGTATTGAGTAATATTATATACAGGATAAAATTATTCCAAGAATTGAAGAATTTCATAAATTGAATAAGTCTCAGGAAGCATTATCAGGTTCTATGTGATGGTTGGTTGACGGTGATGATTTAATGTAAAGTTTTATTATATCTCATATATTCTTGGGTGAAAGGAAGGGGAAAGGATGGAGAGTTCAAATATCTCTTGATATTGGATTATTGTATCTTCCTCTTGGAGTTTTATCCCTCCCTTTACATTTGGAAGCTGTAGCTACCTTTGGAAGTCATTACTTCCCTTGAACAATAACTATTGATTATTTCTCATATATTGT
>JZKD02S0569003.1:0-16255 GCA_000966675.3 Picea glauca | reverse complement strand
CAACTGTGTGCCAAAATATGCATCGATGTATAAACCAAAACCTCAAGTATGCATCATAATCAACCAAGATCATATACCAAGTATATGCCTCAAGTATATTCCAATATAAAAAAGACGCGTCTCTAACAATGAACCATAACAACCATATACAATGTACCAATGATATGTCTCAAGCATAACACCAAAGCATGAACCTCAACCATCACAGAGGAGAGTGATCAGTGAAGCTGCTATTATCCAGGTTGTGGATCTTTCAGGCAAGGGTTAGATGAAGAGGACTTGATGAAGCCGTCGCATTCGCATCTACGATTATAAGTACTGTTGTCGTTATTCTCATCAATATGACATGCTTGGCCTGTTTCTTTCTAGTTTGTGTCTGATGTTACATGAACTTATCATTAACTGATAGATCTGTTTTCAAGCTAATATCAATAGGGTAGGAAGTGGTCGTATCTTGTTTTGTCCACAAGATCCAGTGAGAAGCAAAGGATCGAAGCGAAACTAGAAGCGTGCAGGGACAAACGTCGATAAAGAGGTACTTCTATTATCCTTCCTTCCCATGTGTTAGATTAGATAGATTTGAAGGGAAGTCAGTGTCCACGTTAAGCATTTTCTATCTAGAGTTAGGGTCAATCTCTTAGAGGCGATCTACCTGTCCGCAGGGAGATTTTCCTACAACAGAAACTGGCGACTCCACTGGGGAGATAACCTCAAATCGAAACTTCTTATTTTGATTTTCTCCTAATTGACCTTGTTATATCCCTTGATTGTTTCAAAACTGGTTCACTCCTCTTTTGATTGGTTTCATGAGCTGATTGGCTCCTTACCTCATCACACTCAACATAATTGTCAGAATTGAATTGCAATTTTTTGATTTTTTTGACATTTTTGGTAGTTTTAGACCATGGTGCCCCTGTCCTAGTGTTAAAAGAGCACCAACGCTCCCCCATAGACTTGCACAGAGCGCTATAACTCTCCTTGCCTTTGGAAACAGAGCGCTAGCCTTCTTTGGCCCAAAAAACCTTCCAGAATTGCTTTTTTTGGGTTTTTCCTCTGTATCTCTTCTGCTGAGTAACCTTGTGAGTCAATGTTTCTTCCCTTTCAGCCTTGACATCTGTCTTTTTGAAGAACAAACATCTTACTAGTTGGATCTTGTAGCCTTCTTCACTATTGTTATTGGTTTTTTTGTTGATTGGAGTTTGAGACCCATGCATTGTTCTTCTCTTCTCATCAAAGGCCTACAGACCTCTTCATCTTGATTATAGTCAAGATCATTGTTCTTCAACCTTTTCCTTTGGGTTCGAAGTTTGTTTTTTTCTTTGATTGTTTCTTTTCTTTCGCTTTTCGTTTTAATTGCAACGAAAGGGTGTATTGTTTGTATGACTTTTGCTTGTGCTAGTTTGGTTTTCATTCATACAACAAGATAATTAGCAAGACGAGCATCATGTTGAATTAATCATTATTCATATGCAAACAATGAAAGGCATCTTCATGATTGATTGTGCATGTTAGAAGGCATCTCAAAAGTTTTAGAATTGCATCAGGGTTTGATTGAGAATTGTTTGAGGACATTCCCCAATAGTGCTTGTTAGTGAAAAGAACTCTCTCTCTCCCTTAGATAGATGTTCATCGAAAGGAAATGTCTGCTTATCATATTTGATGCATTCTTTGCGTCTGAGTCATAATTCCATTTGTTTCACTTCCATGCACCTCTTTTGCGTAAAGAACAACCATAAAATCAACGCTAATTAAAAGTTATCTAGAAATTTTTTTTTTCTAGGATCCTCCACCAACAATAGACTAGGCTTAGTAATTTGGATTAGGGCTGTGAGCATAACTCTCCAAATTTTCCAAAACAAACACCAGCATCCTGAGTTAGGGAGAGTCAAATCTAGTTATTGTATAAGTCTGCCTGGGATCCCCCTCTCACACAGGGGTTATGCACGAGGTCGCATTTGGGTGAGCTACGGGGACTAACCCTCCGTGGTTTAACTGATTGTGGTGGTCAGATCATATTATGGGGATCACTTCGAGGTAAATCCACAATTACTGCGTGGAAGCCTTGTAGTTGATTTCGGGCTTGATACCCTTCCCATATGTTCGGATCGGACTATCGACTGTTCCTTCCCAGGGGCTGACTACGAATTGGTAACCTTAGTGGCCATAATATTTAGGGTCTTACACAAGGTGACGGTGACAGGAAGTCTCATTGTACCTGGAGCAGACATTGGTCAAACTCACTCAGGCTCCTTGGAGGGTAAATCCACAATTACTACGTGGAATCTTGCACCAAGGCGTAAGTCCGTTAAGCAGGTCTCCATTGTAACTATTCCACCCTATCCCAACCCCTTCTGGACTTGATCGCGCGATGTTGGATTTCATCACCAACTAGTACGGTCATCAAAAGAAGGTCCTGTTTGCCTGGTTGTGATTCTTAGATTTTTTAGCGTGTGCTGTTTCTTTTCGTTAGTTGGCCATAGATTTCTTTCGTCGACTCTTTTCTGCCAACATCGACCCTCCACGCCGCTCGTGGAGGCTACAGGGACTTCCTCCATAAAATATGGAAGGAAACACCCCTTTCCCCCCTCATTCTACGGAGGAATCTCCTCAACAAAGCGAAGTTCAAAATACTACAACTTCCCAGGAAGAAGTTCCCATCCCTTTGGAGAATTTTCGAATTGTTTCAGAATCTCCGGAAGCTTACCGCATTCTGGAGGGATACGAACGACAGATCCTCCACCTGAATTCCGCTGGAGAATTTGTTGTCATTAATCCTTCTGACATTCCGACTGGGTCTTCTCAAAACCATTTAGCCAATGACCCCTTTTGGACCGCAAACGTTGTTCGAATTCCACCATGCTTGGTGCGAGATCTTTATGGAATAGGGGAAGGTGCCGATGCACCTTTTTCCTACACAGTACCCCCAAATCATTTCACCGATACCACCACTTTTATAGCCACACCAAATGTTGGTCCGAACACACCGTCCGTTGGCCCAAGGTCTACTATTCCCCTCCAGACGGCCCATTCGACAATGGCCCCACACATTCCGACTATCCCCACCGGTAACACAGTAGTTAATCAAGCCCCGATTGGCACCCCTATAACACCAAGACCTACACTTCCTTTTGGATTCAAGGCACTGAATGATTCCACTACCACCACTGCCCAAGCCACTACCCAAGTTATACCAGGAAGTTCCACACCTATCCAACAACTCAGAGGGACCGATCTTGGTGGTCCTAACCCGATCGACGGCACCAGTCAGTCATTGACGTCTGGCTCTCAAATCTCAGGAACTCTACCTCAAACTGGGGGGCATCCTCCCACTGGAGGACAAATTCCATTCGGAGGGAACCCTAATGTAGGGGGGAATCCTCCCACTGTAGGACAAATTCCATTCGGGGGGCACCCTTATGCTGGGGGGCAACCTCAATCCCGAGTCTACCATCAACCACAAGGACAAAATGTGTTCGCCGTACCCAATCTGTGGAGCGTCCCTTTTCAAGGAAACCCACAGTTCTCGACAGGAAAAAATGTTCAGACCCTTCAACAACCCCCTTATGGACAAATTCCAAACCCACCCTATAACCCACAAAACCCATCTGATTATCCTCCGCTCACACATGCTTCTCAAAAAATCTCAAATCTTATGCACCTTGGTCAAAACCAACCTCACATGAGAGGGACCACGAGTTATAATTATCCACATAACCCAGTATTGGGCCCCACTGGTGTCCCTCTGCCACACCAACATTACCCACAGGTTAANTCACTCTCACTAATACTCAACCATATCCTCTCACATGGATCATATACCAAGGACACCTCTCAACTACATCACCAACACATGCCTCGACCAAGCATGTACTAAATGATCAACTTGTACCCTACCAAACATCAATCATGTACCACAACCTGTAAAACAACAAGTGTATCAACTATGCACCAACAAATGTACCATGTATCTCAACCATCAACCATGTACATCAACCATCAACCATGTACATCAATCATCAAATGTGTACCAACATATGCATCAATGTATAAACCAAAACCTCAAGAATGCATCATAATCAACCAAGATCATATACCAAGTATATGCCTCAAGTATATTCCAATATCACAAAGATGTGCCTTTAACATTGAACCATAACAACCATATATAATGTACCAAGGATATGTCTCAAGCATAACACCAAAGCATGAACCTCAACCATATGCAACAAATGACTCAAACAAATACCATATGATATGCCTCAACCATGTACCACAAGGTATGCCATAAACCATGTACTAGACAAGCACCAAAACTTTCAATATGTGCATCAAGCATAAACCATAATCTCCAAAATATCACCAAGCCATGCCACCAATATGAGTCATAACATTACCAAGATATAACCCTCAAAACTTACACAATGACATACCTCATAACCTGTGAAAACCATGCTGCATAATCATCCCTTGTTGCAATCTGGAACAAGCATCCCCTTTACTTTGCCTCATCCTTGCTACCTCATATTCCCCAATAGATCAAGTGTTCACTAGATATATATTCAATGAACTTGTGTGTATGAATGGGAGACTCTTGATGTGTATTTATACTCTTCCATGTAACTGTTTTTAACCACTTTACCCTTAATTAATTTCTTGTTGTAACCACTTTACCCTTAATTAATTTCTTGTTACAACCATTTTACCCTTTAACTGTTTTACCATTTTTCCTAACTTTAGGGTAACAACTATTTTACCCTTTTTCCTAATTTTAGGGTCATAATTGTTCTACCTTTTTTTCCTATTTTTAGTGTCATAATTGTTTTACCCTTTTTCCTAACTTTAGGGTCATAATTGTTTTACCTTTTTTCCTAATTTTAGGGTCATAACTGTTTTACCATTTTTCCTAACTTTAGGGTCATAACCGTTTTACCCATTTTCCTCATTTTAGGGTCATAATTGTTTTACCGTTTTTCTTTATTTAGGGATAACCCACATTCTTGTTGCAACTACTTTAGCCATAATTATTAAACTCATTATTTCTTTGTTACAACTACTTTACCCATAATTAACTTCTTGTTTCAACCACTTTGACTAGCAAACTTCTTGAATAGTTTCTAGAGGCTTCTAGAATAATTGACTTCTTGTTGACCTTCTAGGAGTTTCTAGATTATTCTTGAGGTTCCTCCATTCTTTACAAAGACATATCTCCTCAACTGTAAGAAGCCACATGATGTACCACCTATCATCGGAAACGACATGACGCGTACTATCCATCTATGATAGTCTTACTTGCAACTACATGAAAATTCATGTCTTTATTCATTGATAAATTGTGGGTTCCATGACCATACCTTCAGGGCTATTGGAATTTGCTACCGAACTTTCTTAAAGGGTTGACATCAATCTCCAAGGGTTGACATCAATGACAATCAAATATCCAAACCAACTGTCCAACAATATGCCACTTTGACATTGATGAAAACACTGATGGAAACACTCATACTCCAATACTCATGCTCCCCTTGTGACCATTGCTCCGCATCAATGTTTCTCACTCTCCCCCTTTGAAATGAATGGGAAAGGGTCTCTCTCCTTGGGGATTCTCCCCCTATCTTCATGCATATGTTCTCTCTCTCTCTCTATGTTTCCATGTCTTTGTTCTTTCTCTTTCACATGTTTCTCTCCTTATGTGGCTTCCCCTAAAAGTACACCTTCTATGAACAATCCTTCTCTTTCTCTTCCTTTGACATCATGGGAAAAATGATAACTCCCCTTGTTGGTATGTATCCCCCTATCTACATGCTTCTAATCTTTCATTTTGTATCTCTTTCTTTGATGATTTCTATTCCCTTGACTTCTCTATAAGATGTCATGTAAATCAATGTAGGAATACATGTAAGTGTTTCCTTTCCTCTCCTCCAGTTCTTGTTAATTGTCCATTTGTGCTTCCTCTTGTAACACTTTGATACATATAAAAAACATTCATTACTTGATTTCTTCATTCACTTGTCATTTTCACTTGACCATATTGTTCAATGATTTTCTTCTTTTGAGATAACTTCCGCTAATGATTTCTCTTCACCTGTTATGTTGTTCCTTTCACTGCTTTCCTTTCTATGACCATTGATTCTAACTGATCCCATTAATTCCAATTTTATATGCACTACTATGTATCTTCTCTGACCCATGTTTTCTGTGCCTGCTGAATATCCATATCTCTCCATATGTTGCAAACTGTCCATAGATTTGCTACTCAACTATCCATAATGCTGACCCATCTATCATTGTACTATCATGAAGGCTTCACGACTGTAACTGAATCAAATGTGTCCACTGATCTACTCTATCTGCAAATCAAACTATACATATTTGGAACAACCTATACTGAATATATCCCTACCTGAATACATACATGGAATACAATCATAAACTTCTTTCCATGTAACTGCCAACTGATACTTGCATGGGAACACTACTTATCAATCGATCAATCTACCATTATTCACTTTTGTTATCTAACTGCTATTAATCTATTTTTGCAAACACCTCAAACTGCTCAAAGGATGGTTCTTTGATCTGTAGTAGTTACTGAACGGACTCCCCCTGTTCAATATTCATATTCACTGGGAGTTTCCAAGATAGGTGGCTCAGAAAAATACCCTCTCTGATGTGGAGTAATATTCCTCTTCGTCTGTATACTCATCATCTCTCTGAACTATGACTTATTTCTTTCTGTGCGTGGATTGATTTTGCACTACAATTCCTGAAAGTACAATCTCTTGGGCCTATTCTTTATCACCTTGTTCTTCTTTTCTTTCTCACATTACTGCAAATACTACGATCTTTGGGACTTGGTATTTATTCACGTGTTCTTCTTGTTTTTAATTTCTTCTCCAAAACTTCATGTCTCTGACATCTTCCTTTTTTCCTATATATTTTCCTTTGTTCTCGTACTATTGTCAATCCTGAGAGTGTGGCTTCTAGGTGTCCTTCATTTACCTATTCTTGTTTTCTTTTCCAAACTTTCTTATATCTGATATCAATGTTATTTTTCATATAAGTATCCATCATGCTTCTACAATCATGAGCTATGTGACCATAATTATGGAATTTTTAACATTCAATGTTATATGGGGCCACATATGCATTTCTTTCTTGAACATTTCTTTCATAAGCCCTGCAATCTACAACTTTATGTCTAAAGTTAATACAATAAAAACAACGACCATAAATTTTTTTTACATACCCGGGAGTGAATGATATTCTTTGTGATGTAGTCCTTTTGAATTCCTTCCTCGGTTGATCATGATCATGATTGAAGTTTCTTTATGGCTTGAATGTGGAGGGTTTTCTTGAAGATGTATCTCTATCATTTTTCTTTGATTCTGGCTGACCATGATTCCTTCCTTTGAGTACTTCTGCATAAATATTACTATTTTCATCAATCTTCTTTTCTGGCAATATCGAGTGATTCTCTTCAATGGACGTTGCAGATGTTTTTGTCTCTTTAACGTTCTTGCTGAGCTTGACAATTTTGGTTCTCGATGTGACAATTTGTTCTTCAATATTCTCAATCTCTTCTTCTTTCTTTATCATCTGACTCTTCATGACTTCTTCTGTTCACTTTGCTTCTTCAAGTTGGATTTTCAAGGAGATAATTTCCTTTTCAAGTCTTCTTTATTCTTGACCAAATTATGCTTCAAGTTGATTTAGGTCCTTAGTTTTTTCCTTAAGATTATCTGTCAAAATATTTTCTCTTTTCTCTGCTTCCTTTCTTTCAGCTTCCAAACACTTCTTCTCTTCCATTTCTTCCTTTCTTAGTACTACTATCTCGGCTTCCAAAAACTGTTTTTCTTCCATCTTACCTTTGTATTTTTCTTGAGTCTTTATGGATTATTCTAGATGAGATTTATATTCATGATGACTTGCTAGTCTTCTTTGGAACTTTCTTGAGAATTATTCTTGACTAATTGTTCCTCAAGAGAATTGTTTTTCTTCCTTTCTTTTGTCAATTCATTTAAGGAATTGATCAACTCTGCTTCAAGGTCTACTAAGCATTCTTCACAATCTTCTTCTTCTAGATAAGTCTAACATGATGAACATCTTTATTCTTGTTATGTTCTTGCATCTTCTTTAGCATTATCTGGCTTTGTGATGGGAGATTCCTTAAAGTAGAGATTATATAACTTATCCCAAAGTTCTTTAGATTATGAACATTTTCCAACCTTTTCTCTTACCGAATCAGGTAATCTTTCCTAGATGAAATCCATTGCTATTTTGTTTTTTTCTTTTCAATTCCTTCTTGGCTGTTGTTTTTGGCTTCTTTGTAGTGGTGTATCCTCTAAAAACTGAGTACCAAACATCACATCCTTGTTCCTTTAAAAAAATTTTCATTTTTTTTCTCCACATCTCATACTGTAGACCATTTTGACCATCAAACTATGGTATTCCATTTCTATACAAACTGTTTCTTTCCATGATCTCCCTTCCAGTGGGTAAACTATTTTCTTGAAGAACGTGGCTCTGATACCAATTTCTAGAATACTGAGAGAAGGTGGGGGTGAATCAGTATGATTACTTTATACCAATTTTAACCACAATATATAATCTTTAACTTTATTAGCAATATATCATGAGCATATAAACATAAGCAACAACACATCAACACCATCACATCAAGTACACAATACACCAAACTTCACGTGGAAACCTAAATGTGAGAAAACCACAAAATGATTTCTTATATATCAAAGAATGCATTCATTGGAAGCACCAACTTTCCAATTCCCCAGTTGCAACTCGAAGGAGGCTACGAACCCCTATTTATAGGCTCCAACTTGAAGGAATCTCCAACTCCCTGTGTTCTCCGGCACCAACTGGAAGGAGGTTACAACCCCCTGTCCTTACTCCGTCCTATCACCCTAAAATATAAGTGTAGAAAAACTGTCACTACCAAAATCACTGCCACTATCAATGTCATCATCACTGCCACTATCACTATCAACTTGTCACTGATCAACTTGTCCAATCTGTCACTGTCACTGAAACTCAACCAAATCCTCTCACATGGATCATATACCAATGACACCTCTCAAATAGATGTCCAACATCACCAACACATGTATCGACCAAGCATGTACCAAACCATAAACCTATACCATCCCAAGCATCAATCATGTACCACAACTTGTAAGAAAACACACACATCAACCGTGCACCAACACCTATACAACAACAAGTGCATCGGCCATGCACCAACACCTATACCATGTACCTCAACCATCAACCATGTACATCAATCATCAACTGTGTGCCAAAATATGCATCGATGTATAAACCAAAACCTCAAGTATGCATCATAATCAACCAAGATCATATACCAAGTATATGCCTCAAGTATATTCCAATATAAAAAAGATGTGTCTCTAACAATGAACCATAACAACCATATACAATGTACCAATGATATGTCTCAAGCATAACACCAAAGCATGAACCTCAACCATATGAAACAAATTCCTCAAACAAATACCATATGATATGCCTCAACCATGTACCACAAGATATTCCATAAACCATGTACTAAACAAGTACCAAAACTCTCAAGATATGCATCAAGCATTGTTACACGTCAAAATTACTCAGCTGGATAAGTGTCACATCTTCCTTACAACTTTCACAAGTGTCGTAAGATGGTCACAAGTGTCGCAAATGATGTTTGAGCATATTTCCATGCCGACGACACTAAGGAGACACTTAAAACATCTCATGTGCTTGATTTGAAGAAGAAGAACTAGTTTATTGAAGTCAAATAACTCTTGACACCTGAAGAGAGCTCTGAAACAAAGGTTTTGAGGGGGAGCGCTCCCCTACAAGGCTTCAGGGAGAATTATAACGCCCCCCTGCCCCCTCTGAAGGAGCGCTTCTCATCTTGGGAGCGTTGGCGCCCTCCAAAACTTACCAGGGAGTGCTACAATGATCTGATGCCCCTTCTAAGGGAGCGCTGCCTAATCTGAGGCAGTAGTTGGCCCGTTGAGGAGAATAAGGGGAGGATATTTCGAGATTAGGAGGCAGTTGTGTTCAAATTCTTGGTTTCATCAAGATATCCCTGATCTGAGGAGGAAGTTCTTAACTTGTTCTAAAGATAACTCAAGAGGTTAAGCTCCTCTTAACCTATATAAACAGGCTCTATGATGGTGGAAAAGGGGAAGAACTGCTGGTGTGAAACCTATGATCTTGGAGAAAATACACAGTCATCCAAAGGAGAGTGATCAGTGAAGCTGCTATTATCCAGGTTGTGGATCTTTCAGGCAAGGGTTAGATGAAGAGGACTTGATGAAGCTGTCACATTCACATCTACGATTATAAGTACTGCTGTCGTTATTCTCATCAATATGACATGCTTGGCCTGTTTCTTTCTATTTTGTGTCTGATGTTACATGAAATTATCATTAACTGATAGATATGTTTTCAAGCTAATATCAATAGGGTAGGAAGTGGTTGTATCTTGTTTTGTCCACAGGATCCAGTGAGAAGCAAAGGATCGAAGCGAAACTAGGAGCGTGCGGGGACAAACGTCGATAAAGAGGTACTTCTATTATCCTTCCTTCCCATGTGTTAGATTAGATAGATTTGAAGGGAAGTCAGTGTCCACATTAAGCATTTTCTGTCTAGAGTTAGGGTCAAGCTCTTAGAGGCGATCTACCTGTCCGCAGGGAGATTTTCCTACAACAGAAACTGGCGACTCCACTAGGGAGATAACCTCAAATCGAAACTTCTTGTTTTGATTTTCTCCTAATTGACCTTGTTATATCCCTTGATTGTTTCGGACCTGGTTCACTCCTCTTTTGATTGGTTTCATGAGCTGATTGGCTCCTTACCTCATCACACTCAGCATAATTGTCGGAATTGAATTGCAATTTTTTGATTTTTTTGACATTTTTGGTAGTTTTAGACCCTAGTGCCCCTGTCCTAGTGTTAAAAGAGCACCAACGCTCCCCCATAGACTTGCACAGAGTGCTATAACTCTCCTTGCCTTTGGAAACAGAGCGCTAGCCCTCTTTGGCCCAAAAAACCTTCCAAAATTGTTTTTTTTGGGTTTTTCCTCTGTATCTCTTTTGCTGAGTAACCTTGTGAGTCAATGTTTCTTCCCTTTCAGCCTTGACATCTTTCTTTTTGAAAAACGAACATCTTACTAGTTGGATCTTGTAGCCTTCTTCACTATTGTTATTGGTTTTTTTGTTGATTGGAGTTTGAGACCCATGCATTGTTCTTCTCTTCTCATCAAAGGCCTACAGACTTCTTCATCTTGATTATAGTCAAGATCATTGTTCTTCAACCTTTTCCTTTGGGTTCGAAGTTTGTTTTTTTCTTTGATTGTTTCTTTTCTTTCGCTTTTCGTTTTAATCGCAACGAAAGGGTGTATTGTTTGTATGACTTTTGCTTGTGCTAGTTTGGTTTTCATTCATACAACAAGATAATTAGCAAGACGAGCATCGTGTTGAATTAATCATTATTCATATGCAAACAATGAAAGGCATCTTCATGATTGATTGTGCATGTTATAAGGCATCTCAAAAGTTTTAGAATTGCATCAGGGTTTGATTGAGAATTGTTTGAGGACATTCCCCAATAGTGCTTGTTAGTGAAAAGAACTCTCTCTCTCCCTTAGATAGATGTTCATCGAAAGGAAATGACTGCTTATCATATTTGATGCATTCTTTGGGTCTAAGTCATAATTCCATTTGTTTCACTTCCATGCACCTCTTTTGCATAAAGAACAACCATAAAATCAACGCTAATTAAAAGTTATCTAGAACTTTTTCTTTTCTAGGATCCTCCACCAACAATAGACTAGACTTAGTAATTTGGATTAGGGTTGTGAGCATAACTCTCCAAAGTTTCCAAAACAAACACCAGCATCCTGAGTTAGGGAGAGTCAAATCTAGTTATCGTATAAGTCTGCCTGGGATCCCCCTCTCACACAGGGGTTATGCACGAGGTCGCATTCGGGTGAGCTACGGGGACTAACCCTCCGTGGTTTAACTAATTGTGGTGGTCAGATCATATTATGGGGATCACTTTGAGGTAAATCCACAATTACTGCGTGGAAGCCTTGTAGTTGATTTCGGGCTTGATACCCTGCCCGTACGTTCGGATCGGACTGCCGACTGTTCCCGCCCAGGGGCTGACTGCGAATTGGTAACCTTAATGGCCATAATCTTTAGGGTCTTACACAAGGTGACGGTGACAGGAAGTCTCATTGTACCTGGAGCAGACATTGGTCAAACTCACTCGGGCTCCTTGGAGGGTAAATCCACAATTACTGCGTGGAAGCTTGCACCAAGGCGTAAGTCCGTTAAGCAGGTCGCCATTGTAACTGTTCCACCCTATCCCAGCCCCTTCTGGACTTGATCGCGCGACATTGGATTTCATCACCAACTAGTACGGTCATCAAAAGAAGGTCCTGTTTGCCTGGTTGTGATTCTTAGATTTTTTAGCGTGTACTGTTTCTTTTCGTTAGTTGGCCATAGATTTCTTTCGCCGACTCTTTTCTGCCAACATCGACCCTCCACGCCACTCGCGGAGGCTACAGGGACTTCCTTCATAAAATATGGAAGGAAACACCCCTTTCCCCCCTCATTCTACGGAGGAATCTCCTCAACAGAGCGAAGTTCAAAATACTACAACTTCCCAGGAAGAAGTTCCCATCCCTTTGGAGAATTTTCGAATTGTTTCAGAATCTCCGAAAGCTTACCGCATTCTAGAGGGATACGAACAACAGATCCTCCACCTGAATTCCGCTGGAGAATTTGTTGTCATTAATCCTTCTGACATTCCGACTGGGTCTTCTCAAAACCCTTTAGCCAATGACCCCTTTTGGACTGCAGACGTTGTTCGAATTCCACCATGCTTGGTGCGAGATCTTTATGGAATAGGGGAAGGTGCCGATGCACCTTTTTCCTACACAGTACCCCCAAATCATTTCACCGATACCACCACTTTTATAGCCACACCAAATGTTGGTCCGAACACACCGTCCGTTGGCCCAAGGTCTACTATTCCCCTCCAGACGGCCCATTCGACAATGGCCCCACACATTCCGACTATCCCCACCGGTAACACAGTAGTTAATCAAGCCCCGATTGGCACCCCTATAACACCAAGACCTACACTTCCTTTTGGATTCAAGGCACTGAATGATTCCACTACCACCACTGCCCAAGCCACTACCCAAGTTATACCAGGAAGTTCCACACCTATCCAACAACTCAGAGGGACCGATCTTGGTGGTCCTAACCCGATCGACGGCACCAGTCAGTCATTGACGTCTGGCTCTCAAATCTCAGGAACTCTACCTCAAACTGGGGGGCATCCTCCCACTGGAGGACAAATTCCATTCGGAGGGAACCCTAATGTAGGGGGGAATCCTCCCACTGTAGGACAAATTCCATTCGGGGGGCACCCTTATGCTGGGGGGCAACCTCAATCCCGAGTCTACCATCAACCACAAGGACAAAATGTGTTCGCCGTACCCAATCTGTGGAGCGTCCCTTTTCAAGGAAACCCACAGTTCTCGACAGGAAAAAATGTTCAGACCCTTCAACAACCCCCTTATGGACAAATTCCAAACCCACCCTATAACCCACAAAACCCATCTGATTATCCTCCGCTCACACATGCTTCTCAAAAAATCTCAAATCTTATGCACCTTGGTCAAAACCAACCTCACATGAGAGGGACCACGAGTTATAATTATCCACATAACCCAGTATTGGGCCCCACTGGTGTCCCTCTGCCACACCAACATTACCCACAGGTTAACCAAAAAATACCTTTTCTAGCTACCCTGGACCTTCCAGACTTGTCTCGGTTAACGAATGATCCTATTTATCATTCTCTGGTTTGGCCAGCTATTCCAGCTAAACTCCCTTCTGATATCCCAAAATTTGACGGAAAGTCCGGAGAAGACCCGAACAACCATGTGATGACCTTCCATTTGTGGTGTTCATCCAACTCCCTCATGGACGATTCGATTCGTTTGCGTCTTTTCCAACAAACACTTACGGGTTCCGCAGCGAAATGGTATATTGAATTACCACGCGGATCTTTTCACGATTTCAACTCCCTCGCCATGTCCTTCCTCACACACTTCCAATTACCCATTCGATACGAGACAGGTACTGAACTATTAACCTACCTTTTTTAGACAACTTCTGTACATATCTTCGATCATATCCATGAATGGAGACGACGATGAAGGCTAATCAAAGCGATCATTCCTGACCAATTGTTAGCAGAATGGTTCACAAAATCCCTGTTGCCCCAGATCGCTCGTGATGTTGCCATGGGTGGTGTCGTCATCGAGGAAGAATCCATTGCTCTATCTTAGTACTTAGACTTAGTCTATTCACAATCTGGTACTCTATATGAGTTGATACCGAATGCTACCCGTGCCACTAACGATCCATCCAAACCATTGACTGCTTCGCATGTGGATGGAGTTATTGGCTCCGTCAAGACTCAATCTGCTACCCAGTCTACTGGAATGATCCAGTGGCCCACTTCGGTGGCTGCTCCCAGTCCGACTGCACCCTCTTCTACCCCCCCTCAAACTCAGGTCTCTGATGTGAATGCGGTCCAGTCAACCCCTTCACAACAACTTGGGGGCAAGAAGAAAGCGAGANGCCCCGATTGGCACCCCTATAACACCAAGACCTACACTTCCTTTTGGATTCAAGGCACTGAATGATTCCACTACCACCACTTCCCAAGCCACTACCCAAGTTATACCGGGAAGTTCCACACCTATCCAACAACTCGGAGGGACCGATCTTGGTGGTCCTAACCCGATCGACGACACCAATCAATCATTGACGTCTGGCTCTCAAATCTTGGGAACTCTACCTCAAACTGGGGGGCATCCTCCCACCGTAGGACAAATTCCATTTGGAGGGAACCCTAATGTAGGGGGGCATCCTCCCACTGTAGGACAAATTCCATTCGGGGGGAACCCTTATGCTGGGGGGCAACCTCAATCCCGAGTCTACCATCAACCACAAGGACAAAATGTGTTCGCCGTACCCAATCTGTGGAGCGTCCCTTTTCAAGGAAACCCACAGTTCTCGAAAGGACAAAATGTTCAGACCCTGCAACAACCCCCTTATGGACAAATGCCAAACCCACCCTATAACCCACAAAACCCATCTGATTATCCTCCGCTCACACATGCTTCTCAAAAAATATCAAATCCTATGCACCTTGGTCAAAACCAACCTCACATGAGAGGGACCATGATTTATAATTATCCACATAACCCAGTATTGGGCCCCACTAGTGTCCCTCTGCCACACCAACATTACCCATAGGTTAACCGAAAAATACCTTTTCTAGCTACCCTGGACCTTCCAGACTTGTCTCGGTTAACGAATGATCCTATTTATCATTCTCCGGTTTGGCCAGCTATTCCAACTAAACTCCCTTGTGATATCCCAAAATTTGACGGAAAGTCCAGAGAAGACACGAACAACCATGTGATGACCTTCCATTTGTGGTGTTCATCCAAGTCCCTCATGGACGATTCGATTCGTTTGCGTCTTTTCCAACAAACACTTACAGGTTCCGCAACGAAATGGTATATTGAATTACCATGCGGATCTTTTCACGATTTCAACTCCCTCGCCATGTCCTTCCTCACGCACTTCCAACTACCCATTCGATACGAGACAGGTACTGAACTATTAACCTACCTTTGTCAGACAACTTCTGTACATATCTTCGATCATGTCCATGAATGGAGACGACGACGAAGGCTAATCAAAGCGGTCATTCCTGACCAATTGTTAGTAGAATGGTTCACAAAATCACTGTTGCCCCAGATCGCTCGTGATGTTTCCATGGGTGGTGTCATCACCGAGGAAGAATCCATTGCTCTATCTCAGTACTTAGACTTAGTCTATTCACAATCTGGTACTCTATATGAGTTGATACCGAATGCTACCCGTGCCACTAACGATCCATCCAAACCATCGACTACTTCGCATGTGGATGGAGTTATTGGCTCCGTCAAGACTCAATCAGCTACCCAGTCTATTGGAATGATCCAGTGGCCCGCTTTGGTGGCTTCTCCCAGTCCGACTACACCCTCTTCTACCCCCCCTCAAACTCAGGTCTCTGATGTGAATGCGGTCCAGTCAACCCCTTCACAACAACTTGGGGGCAAGAAGAAAGCGAGAAACAAACCAAAGAAGAACAA
>JZKD02S0568992.1:0-16255 GCA_000966675.3 Picea glauca | reverse complement strand
GAAAGTCTTCACGGTACCTGGAATTGACGTTGACCAAACTCACTCGGGCTTCTTGGAGGGTATACCCACGATTATGTGTGGGAGCTTGCACCAGGGTCTAAGTTCGTTAAGCAGGTCGTCAGCGTAAATTTTCCACCCTAGCCCCACCCCTTCTCGTCTCATTGTTGCGACGTTGGATTTCATCACCAACTAGTGGCTTCGAAATTAGAAGGTCTTGTTTGCTTGGTGTTGCTTCCTAGATTTTTGTTTACTAGCGCGTGTTGTTTGTTTCTCAAAGTTGACCATAGATTTTTTTCACGAAGTTTGTTACTCGTTTACAATAGCTCCCCCACGTCGTTCACGTAGAATGCAAGGTTTATCTCCAGAGCATCTAGAAGGTTCTCAACCCTTGCCTACAAGTACATCGGAGGTCTCTCCTCGGAAAAGTGAAGCCACAGTCGTCACCACACCGCAACTGGAACGAACTGACTCTCTAGAACATTTTCGAATTACCAATACTCGAGAGGACTTTCGACTTCACCCCGATTCTGAGAGACGTTTTATGCGAGAAAACTCTTCCAGAGACTTAATTGTTGTCTATTCCGGATCTCCGACTGGACTTGGGGACCAAGATCCTTTTTGGTCTACGGGAATTTTTCGGCGAGACCTTTTTGGTCCAGGTTCACCTGTGATTTCCACGATCAACACACCTGTGATTTCTGAAATCTCTGATACAGAGATAGTACCAGTGACTACCACTTATCACTTTACCGTCACTGCCAAAATGGGCCATATCACCGCTACTACGAGTGTTCCAACTGAGTTTTCTACGGTTATTCTTGCCCCTATTAACACACCACGAATGCCCAACGCCCCGACACTACCACCTAGATATCGTGCATTGAATGCTTCCATTCCTACTCTCCATCCGACTCTCCTAGTGGTCCTTCTTCTTCTGGGCATTTCTTCCCGATTTTGTCCCAACACTCACTCAATTTCCTTTTGGAGGACCTTCTTCGTCCTCTACTGGCAATCCTAATCCTCATGGCACTCTTCCGTCATTCACTCCAAATTATTAGTTTCCGGTCGATGGAAAATTTCACCAAGGTGGAATTACACAACCCCCTCTCAGTGGGCAAATCCCAATTGGAACATTACCCCCAATTGGAACACCACTTTCGATGGGAGGACCGACCCCACCTTATGGGAAAAACATACCTCCATCCTTGGCCCAGTATTGGAATCAGTTCATACAAAATCCTCCTCAATCGACTAGGGGGAAACAGTTCCTAACTGTGTCTGTAACACCCCCTAGCATGGGCCAACCATATCCAGGTTCGTTCAATCCCATTTGGGGGGAAAATGCTCAAACTCAAGCCCCTGTTCCAGGGTATAATTCTATGAGCTACTATCCTCTCCAACCACCACGAAATATGCCTGGGTCTTCACATTATATGCAGACTGCTTATGGTCCTACTGGTTTGCCGACAAGGCTTCCTCCCCAAAGCCACCAGTACCCGTAGGCGAATCGACATTTACCCTTTCTCGCCAATTTGGATCTTCCGGATTTGTCAAGGATTTTAAATGATCCTATTCGTCACTCTCCCCAATGGCCTGTTATTCCAGCCAAGCTTCCATTAGACATTCCTAAATTTGACGACAAAATGTGAGAGGGCCCAAACAATCACGTTATGAATTTTCACCTATGGTGTTCATCCAACTCGTTGATGGATGATTCTATTCGTTTACGTCTTTTTAAACGAATCCTTACCAGTTCTGTTGTGAAGTGGTTTATTGAATTTCCACGAGGTTTCTTCTCTGATTTCAACACCTTAGTTATGGATTTCCTTATGCATTACCAGTTACCGATCCGTTATGATATGGGGACCGAGATTTTTACTTCCTTCAAACAGACTAAATGCACTCATATATCTGATCACATCCATGAGTGGAAAAGGAGACGACGTCTCATTAAACTTGAGCTTCCCGATCAGTTACTGGCAGAATGGTTTACAAAGTCATTTGTGAACAAAATAGGTAAGGACATTGCCATGGGTGGCGTAGTCATGGAAGAGTACACTATAATCCGTGCTCAATATCTTGATCTCGTTTATTCACAAACGAGAACTCTTTACGATTTACTACCTGACTTACCTCGTCCTAATCCTTCCAGCACTTCAACTACTCCAGTTGCCTCGCATGCAGTTGATGGTGTGATTGGCTCTTCCCAGGCCCAACCACATTCTGTGTCAAGCGTCAACCCTAAATATTCTTCTTCTAATGTTCAAAATTCTCTATCTCCTGCCACTCCCACTGGCAAGACTTCTGAGGTAAATGCAGTTCAATCTACCCCTACCGGTAAAAACAAATCTAAAAAGGGGAGAGGCAAGAATAAGGAGGGAAAAAATAATTCTCAAGTAGAGAAAACCAAAACTACCCCTGTTGACGATCGGGATAAGCGCAAACCATGATACCCTTGCCTTATCTATGGTGATGATAACTACATGAAGGATTGTCCACGACATGCCGAGGTCACTAAGTTCCTTCAAGGAGCTCCAAAACCACCTGCACTGGCCGTTTTTTCCCAACCCTTCCTGTCTCAACAACAAGCTTAGTTGGTCATCCATGACCAACCCTCTTCTTCTACTACATCATATGTTTTGATGTGTACTGGTGATTCTAAGAAGAACAACGTTGCACTCACTACTCGAGCCAAAGATTATTCTCCTTCTAAGGAGAAGGTGGATGACTTGCCTCCTTCCTTGGTACCATCTTCTCCAACGACTCCACCTACTACTGGTCCTCTTCATCTCGAATGACCGATCCTCGACATAGTTCTGCGACCCCCCCCAAAGGGTGTCGTTCAGAAATCATCTTTCAATCCTCATGCTCGTGCGGCCCAGAACTACAACATTGTTGAAGATCTGGCCCAAGCACCTTCTGCGATGTCAGCCCTCGAAGACCTCCAGACTTGTCCCGCACAACAGAAGGCACTATTGAAAGCTATCGGTGGAATCGATCCGATGGATATGAATTTGATATTCTTTGACTTGGAAGATCACATTCCAAGGTTACCCCCTCAACTTGCGTTCCAGATTCAAGTGGTTATCTCTGACAAAAACATTTTCCGAACCGTTATCAACGAGGGTGCCTCGACATGTGTTATGTATCTTGCTTGTTGGAAAGCCATTGGCTCTCCTCCTTTGAATGAATCCCAGAACACCCTTAAATCCTTCAACGGCTCTGGTTTTAAGCCCTACAGTGTCCTTCCTTTGTTGCCCATCATGTTAGAAGGTAAAATGGTCCAAGTCGAAGTGGAAGTCTTTGATGCTCCCCTTGATTATAATCTTCTGCTTGGACGCAGCTGGATCGATTCCATGCACGCCATTGTGTCGACCCTTTTCCATGTCGTACGTTTCCCTCATCAAGGAAAGGTTGTTACCGTTGACCAACTAGCCTTCTTCAATTCCGATACCCGTACTGGCAACGTATCGTTTATCGCTAAAACCCCACCAGGTTATGAGAATGTCGGTGTAGGCATTCTCAAGGACTCTTCGTTAATGGGTACTTTCCCCATTCCACCGCCTGACGTTCCACGCTCATCAGTTGCTTCTATCAATATGATCTCTACAGTGCCCCACGAACTTCCTGCGTCTCACGACCCTTGGATAGTACCTGACCCTGGAGATCATTTTCGTTTCGGTGAGGAAATGTCATTAAGTCCAGTTGAATCCACCTATCAGGCCATTCAATCGGCAACACCATCTACCCCCTCTCTTGATGAGTTGTCTCCTAATCCTTTTCGTGTTATTTTTCCCATTGACGAGATGATCATGTCTGTTATGGAGGACACCCCTTGGGACGATGGGCATCATCATTCCATCCTCTTTTTGGAGCAACATACTCTTGAGAACTACCAATGGATTTTGACTCCGTCGACCATTGTTGTCATCTCGACCGTTCCCGAGACTACACACGATGTGTTTTCTGAAGGGAACTTAAGCAATATTTCACCCACTATTCCCATTGACACATCCATCAAACCTGGGATTGTCGAAAATGTCCATATAGGAGCTTCGTGTTCTTCCGATGAAATCGTTACCTACACATCTCTATTCAAATAAGTTTTTGACATCTTCACCTGGATCTACGAAGAAATGCCAGGTATCGACCCTGGGATTGTGATACATGAGATAAATACATATCTTGGTGCTAAACCCATTCGGTAACTCCTTCGTCCAGTTCACCCACATAAAGCGGCTGCTATTAAACTCGAATTCGAGAAACTTCTGAAAGCCAGCTTTATTTATCCGGTGGCTCTTACAGACTGGGTTTCCAATCTTGTCCCGATTGAAAATAAACAAGGTACCATTCATGTATGCGTTGACTATAGGGATATCAACAAAGCTTGTCCAAAAGACAACTTTCCTACCCCCTTCGTCAATCAGATTGTCGACGATTGCGCCAGAAGTGAAATCTTCTCTCTCATGGATGGTTTCTCTGGCTATAATCAAATCAACATTATTCTCGAGGATCAACATAAGACTGCTTTTATTTGTCCTTGGGGTACTTTTGCCTATCGGAAACCTCCTTTCGGTCTTAAGAATGTGGGCACAACTTTCCAACGCGCTATGTCTTATGATTTTCATGATATCAAGAACATCATTCAACCATATTTGGACAATTTACTCACTCATTCAATGCGCCGAGTGGATCACCCTACCCACCTCCGAGCCATTTTTGTTCACTGTCGGTTCTATCGTATATGTTTAAATCCTCATAAGTTTGTTTTCTATGTGGAATCTGACCGTCTTCTCGGTTTTATCATTTCGCATCAAGGGATCCGGGTGGATCCTTTAAAGGATGAGGTGATCCTTAATCTCCCTCCTCCTTCTACACTTCGCCAGTTGCAAATTTTGCAGGGGAAAGTAAAACTTCTTCTTCGTTTTATCCCAAATTATGCTGAGATAACTCGTGGATTTACGTGGCTACTAAAGAAAGATTCTGAGTTCGTCTGGGATACCATTGCTAATAAATATTTTGAAGCTTTGAAGTTGTCCCTAACGCGAGCTCCACTTCTTTTTCCCCCCGATTACAGTCGCGATTATTTCCTTTATCTTGCTGCATCCGATTACACCATTGGCATGGTTCTCGTCCAAGAGGATGATGCTCACGATGAACATGTTATTTACTACTTGAGTCGAAGTCTCACACCGACTGAAATCAAGTATCAACATGTGGAGAAACTGGCCTTGGCTACCATCCAAGCCGTCCAACGCTTCCGACACTATATCCTCTCACGTAAGACTACAATGATTTCTCATTGCAACCCTATGAAACATATTCTGATATGTCAATTTCTCAGGGGCAAGTACTCTAAATGGATTGTGATACTCCAGGAGTTTGACTTGGAATTTGAACGCGTCAAGTCTAAGAAGTCCTTAGTTTTTCCTGAGTTGATATGCGACTTTCCCCATTCTGCAATGGAAAATCTAGCATCTGATTCATTACCCGATGAATCTCTTTTCCTTATTAGCACTGATGATATTTGGTATGGGGATATCATTATATATCTCCAAACCCAGACTTTCTGACCATCTTTTTCCAGTACTGAACGACGTCACATACGATATCAAGCTCATCAATACATTATCCTCGGGGATACTCTTTATTGTCGGGGGATTGACTTTGTTTTTCGACGTTGTCTAACATTTGACGAAGCTGAGAAATCTCTGAATGACCGCCATTCTGGAGCATGTGGTGGTCATATGTTTGGGTATACTACTTCCCAAAAGATCTTACACGCAGGGTATTTTTGGCCTTCTTTGTTTAATGTCTGCATCATCGTCGTTCAAAAATGCAATGCTTACCAGACCTATAATCAGAAGATCTGGTCACATCCCACTCCTCTTCACCCTGTGGTCTCAGTTGTTCCTTTTTCGAAATGGGGCATTGATTTTCTGACATGTCACCCTCACTCGGTCGGGGGGCATAGTTACATTATTGTAGCCGTTGATTACTTTACGAAATGGGCCGAGGCGATGCCGACATTTGACAACACTGGAAAGACTGCATCATTGTTCCTTTTTAATCACATCATAGATCGTTTTGGTGTTCCCCAAGATATCGTCACTGATCACGGTAGCCACTTTAGGAATTTTATGATGTCCGAACTTACTGAAAAGTTGGGTCTTCGCCATGATAACTCAATGCCCTATTACCCACAAGCCAATGGCCAAGTCGAAGCGATTAACAAATTTCTCATAACTATGCTCCGACGAATGATAAGAATTCATAAAACAAGTTGGCACACAATGTTGTTTTTGGCATTGTGGGCATACCGGACATCCGTCAAGTCCGCTACTGGGTTTACACCTTTCTGGTTAGTCTATGGTGTGGAATCCATTCTCCCTATTGAATGCGAGATACCTTCTTTAAAACTAGCTGTTGAACTCCTACCCAACACTTCTGTTGAGGAAGAACGTCTATTGTATCTTATGCGATTAGACGAAACTCGACGGGATGCCACCCTAGTCATAGAAGCTTAGAAAAAACGTGTCAAGGCCCAATACGACAAGCATGTCAAGCCTCGCGTTTTCTCTGAAGGTGATCTTGTTCTTCTTTATGAACAAGATTGAGATACGTTAGGAGCTGGGAAATTCGAAGCCATGTGGCGAGGTCCTTATATTGTTCGACGAGTTTTGGAAAAATGAGCTTATGAGTTGGTAGATTACGATGGTATCCCTTTGAGTGAACTCGAGAATGGGTTGTACTTGAAGAAGTACTATGCATAAACTCATCTGTGCACAAGTACTTGTATTTTTAATTTATCATACTTTTTGTGTGTTACTATAGCTTTCCTTTGTGGTTATCTGGTCTCTGCCCTTATGTGATGTTGTGTTTGATTTCCAGATGCTGGAGTCTTCGCTACCCTATATTGGCTTCGCTAATGGCTCTAGCCGTAGTACTCAGCACCTTGCTTCCGCTGCGTGGGCAATTTACACCCCTACAAATGAACTTGTCTCCTTACAAGGTGCGTGTCTCGACCGTGCGACCAACAACATTGCAGAGTATAGCGTCGTTATTGAATAACTGGTTGATGCTATCTTTCTCAGAATTCGTCATTTGGTTGTGCGACTTGATTCACAGCTAGTAGTACTACAGTTAAGTAATGTATATACCATTCAAAGTCCTACTTTGTTACGGGTGTATTTGCGAATTCGCCTCTTGGAGCGTTATTTCGATTACATTGAATATCAACATATTCCTAGATGTCTAAATACATTAACAGATGCATCGGCTAATTATGTATTAGACAAACATTTGAATCATTTATAAATCAATCACATCAATGTTCACACAACACATGATAAACCGGTAGAAGTCGTCTGTATATATATAACAATCAAAAGAGTTTTTTACAACAAAATTTGTCCGAAGACCAAAATGTCAAAATCTAAAGTTCATAGCTTCTACATAGTAACGTCATGGATGATGTTCACGGTAACACATGACTACCCAAGCAACCCTATGAAACAGTTGACTCATGGATGTTGATACTCCTACAGTATGACACTGATCGCATCGTGGAACCTCTTCCAGAGGCATGTCTGGAATATCTGCGGTCAGGCCCTCTAGATTTTGTTCCACCACCTGATAATCCTCGGCATATTGTGGCGTTGCCACTACCTCTCCTCGCCGCTGAATGGGAGAAGTACCAGGAGGTCGGTATGGTCCAACATCTGTGTTATCAAAAATGAATTTTTTATTAGTCTTTGGATGAACATATAAAACAAAAACATTTGAATATGATAAAAATTCACAAAACATTTTAAAAGAGAAAAATGTGTGTACTTCTTACCAAGGTCCCCCCACTGAGCATTCTCTGGTAGTACTAAATCTGGATCTCCTCAGAAATCCAACCCGACATAAGCATAGTCGTCAACCATCAACATCCGTGGTTGAAGCCAGTCAAAGAAAGTATCATCATACTTGATGATCGGTCCTGCTACGTGCCGGGACATGAGCCGACACCATCTCAGCATCCTTAGACCTGGGAGCTGGTAAATTCCACTCAACCTACAGTCTTAGTAAGGGAACCCTCTCAAGGAAGAAGGACACCAACAAAGATCCGTACCCGAATTGCTTCAGGTCACCTCGCCTGCATTTGGTCAACTATTTTTTTATACTACGAAGCACAACATCTACCCAGTTGAATATCCGAGGTTCAGTACACTCAATAGCATACTGGAAGTAATTTTGTATTGCCATGTGAGGAGCAGAACTCCCAGCCATCTGAGATATGGTGAATAGGATAGTACGGAGGGTCAAATATCGTACCCCCCAAATAGCTACTTTTCCTTTATTTCTCTCAACCTCGAGAACGCAGTGTAAATGATAGTACTCACTCATTTGTAGCCCACCACCTCTACTACCAGTCAGGCTAACATAGTGCCCACACCATGACAATCCAGTCAAAAAGTAAATGTCCTCGATATCTAAGGATAGTGTGTGGACCCCCACATGAAATACCTGTTGATCAGGGTCCCACATATGCACCAGGTACTCTAACAACCTGACTTGGGCCCTCATACCTGGGATACGAAAGTACTTCAGGAGCCCACAGTTTCTCAAAGTAGCGATAGTAGGTGGATGATTTCCGACAATTGCATTGTCTTCTTCGTGCTCCCTTTTGCGCCATTCAAGCACCATTTTGCTGGCCAATTATCTGCATAAGAGACACAACAAGAAGATTAACAACTTTTTTCATGAGTTCATTCTCTTTCATTGAGTAAAATTTTTAAAAAAATTTGAGCTTTGCGGTTCTCGCAGGTGCCCTTTGGGCACAGTGCGAGAACCTCGCAGGCTTCCTTAGGCTCACCTATGAGAATGCCTCATTCTCGCAGATCCCGTGTAGCCTGCCTGTGAGAATGGAAGCGCGCAAGTAGGGCTTGCAAAATCAACCCAAAAATGAAATTTTAACCAATGAAATTGCAAAATTAAACCATGAAAGTGTTAAGGACAAAGAGCCTACCTTACTGTCATTGACAGCTCCCTGAATGGACACTCGTAACTCCTACAATATGACGCCGAACTTGGAGGGTAAAAGAGGGGTTTTTTGAGCTCAAATAGTGGAAAGGTAAAAATGATATGGTAAAAGAGTTTTTACTCCTTTTTATTTACTTTTACTATGTCATTTAGTTTTTTATGATTATTTGTCTATTAAACCCTAATCCCTAATGTCCTTTGAGTGTAACTTTTGCAGGCATAATGATTTCAAGGTTCCTATACAAGGAAGCAGACATATTTTTCTTTGTCATCGCGTGTTTTGATTGTTTTTAATGGTTTTTGTGTAAAACCTCGAGCGTGGTCTTTTTCTGTTCTTGCGCTCACAAATACATGAGAACATGATCGAGCATACTTTTATCACTTTTTCGGGATCAACAAGGTTATACGAAAAAGGAACCCCCCTGGAGTCCTCTTTAAGCTCTTTTCAGACTCTCTAAACATGAAAATATCGTCGAGCGACCTTGCTCTTTTCACGCTCGATAAAGTATTTGAAGAAAGCGTTTGGTGAGTGATAATTTATCTCTTTTTCGGTCTCATCCAGACTATTTTACAAAAAAGGAACTGAGAGAGTTCTCTTTTAAGTGTTTTTCCAAACTCTATAATCATGAAAAACCTTCGAGTTTTCTATCTCTGGACTCGTTAAACAAACATTGACAGACTCGTAATGGGACCGAACCACTCCTTCTTAGGGTTCGTTAAACATACTCCAAGGGAATCATCTGAAGGATGAGCTTACATCAACAAGCATATGTTATCCTCCTCAAGCTTGCGTAAAAATAAAGACGTACTTGCCAGAAATGGTGGGGGAAAATTTGGGAAAGGGATATGTTTTCATCTTCGTATTGATTGGAAGTAAGTGTCATTGTTAAACATGAAACCTCTTATTCATCATTTGAAGCCGGTTTGGGAAATCCATTCGTCTCTCATTCGATTTGCTACAAGGTCATTCCCTGTGTCGTCTTTGAGTCAATGCTGCCAAATCATTGGTTGTGTCATTCATATGTTCAAGAGAAGTCTATTTGAAATTTATATTGAGTCGGCCATCTGTAGTTATCCATTCTCTCTGTGTCGACCTTCCTTGTGTCCAGTCCAATTCACATCATACTTTGTTTCACCTTCAGGATATGTTACTCATTTTGTGTCATTGATGGGGGATACATCAAGGCCCTCCTGTGATGAGTTTTTTTTCGTCGACTTCAGCTCATTATCCGGAATCAAGACTTAGAAATTATTTGGTACCTTGGAGCTTGCATGCCTCAATGACAGGTTTCCTCGCTTTCGACAGTGGGTTTAAATCATTGACCCCTAATTGAAAGATTCCATTAGATGTTCGACTTCAACTCATTTATTCACACTCGATGGATTGTACTAGGGTACCTTGGGAGTCATTGACATCAATGGTGATTTCCCTCGCACTTGTTAACAGTTTCATCAATGATCGGTAATCAAGTGGTTTCTTCCATGTTCGACTTCAACACATGTAATCACATGGTTAGATTCATACTTTGGGCGACGAGATTGAAGACCCTGGATATCATCTCTGTGATCCAGGTTGTGATGGATTATGTATAATTTGTGACACATAGATCCACTGTGTATGTCTCGTGGGTATGTCATCTTAATTTGAAATTTCTCGCATAGATCCACAGTGTATTCCTAGTGGCTATGCTATATTTTGACGGTATGGATCCACAATGTATGATTGGTGGCCATGACCTATGTCTACAATGTCATCTGTCTATGATCTGAGTATGGGAATGCCTACCTCAGAATTGGTATATATGATATTCTACAGATGCTTGGTTGTTCGCAGGTTTCTGATTAGGTGTGCTCCTGGTTCCCGATAGACACATGCAGCTTACAAAGTCTTTCGACTGTCACTGGTTCCAACCTCATACTTTGGGGGGCATTCTGTTACCCATAATTGTGGTCATCATGATGATGTATTGATGATGGTGTACTCAGGCTCTTCATAAGAACTTTCTCCTGAGAAAAGTTACTTTCATCTTTTCCCAGAAAAGTCATTTTTGAATAAGGTTCACAGGCTGCTAGTATATTTGGGTGTGAGAATGCCTGATTCTCGCAGGCTGCTTTAAGCCAGGGTGCGAACTTCTCGCACTGTGTTGAACAGCTAGGGTGCGAACTCTTCCTAAAGCATGGAAAAATATGAATTCTCGATGTTTCTAGAAGGGAATATTCTAGAATGATGGGTTGGCATTTGAATGGTTATCCTTGTACTAGATTTCCTGATATTTTGGGATCATTCTTATCCAAGTAACTAATTCATTCTCTCCTATATATTGAGGGAATTCTCATGGAAAATGTTGAGCAAGATTCATTGGAGAATTGGTGAAAGAATTGTGTGAAGGACTAAAGCTTGAACAACATCTTGGAGACTCGAGCAACTCTACCAAGAGGATTCGATCTTCTTCATGCAAGGATTGAGAAAGTGTGTGTGTCGGAGCCAAGAGTCATCGAAAGGAAGTTTGCGACATCAAGGCTCAGGTTGTAATCTTTACTTTCAATTAATATGATACAGTGGCATGTCCCTTTCCCATAAAGCTATTTCCACTTTATTATGTAATTCCTTGATCAGACACATAGGTTGACAATTGAATATATTGAGCTGTCTTCACTTTGGTTGGTTTGTGTTGTCTTGGTCTTGACTTCATGAGGGAATTGGAGCAAAGCGGGAGCAACAAAGACCCTAGGAAGCGATAATAAGGTATGTTATTTGTTCTTGCCTCCTATTTAATTCAATGGTCAAAACTTAGGGAAAGAGTCATGTCCTGTCTTGCTTTGTTCTAGATCCAGGTGGATTTAGGGAGATCTGTTAGTGTTTGCACCTACCGATTAATCCAATAACACCATTTTCACTCAACCATAGGCATAAAGCCACCCCCAAGAACCTTAACCTTTGAAAAAAAGAGTGATTGGAAGAAGCCACACCATAACCAACGAATAACTAAGAGAGGGCACCTTCTCCAAGGATAGCGCACACGGGAATGTACCAGAAAGACTGAATAAAAGAAATTGTACAACTGCAGTTGCTGCTTCACCTCCTCCAAACTTGCACATTATTTCTGGGTGACTGAGAGGGTGCGAGTGAGTGAACAAATGAGCCAAGACGTCCTCTATTTACAGTGGTTTTGTCACTTGTCTGGGCCGACTTGTCTTCCTGGACGATAATATCGTAATATTATATATTCTGCTGAGCCGACATGTCTTCTAGGGTTTTCATACATCTACTTAGGGTTTCTCTTGCTTATGGAATATTCTATTCTAGTCAAAGGTTAATACCTCTCGCAGTTACCATAATATCAACAATAGCAGTGACACTAATATAGTCCCATAAGGTTTCATATTTAAGGAAGGGTTATCTATACCTAGGTCTAATGAAAATTCCAGTGCACCCAATGTGAAAATAATAAGAAAGTATGAGACCACTTTTCTTCTCTCCAAACATCCTCCATGTAAACAAAGGGATAAAACAATGGTTATGCAATCAACTCCAACTTCTTCATTGCTAGATTTAGTGTTTATTGTGGATACTTAGGGAACCACATCAGTTTCTATACATGATCATCCCATCATTATCCACAACATCCAACTAATCCCATCTCCGCTAAACCTATCTCTCCTACAACACATCCACTGCCAACAATGTGAATGTTCTTGGATGTTTTCCATCTAAGTTTGTGAATGCTCCAATGCATTGGCCATCTAATATTTTCAATGACGATCGTGATCATATTGGTGATCAACATCAATATGAATTACCAAATGATACATGTTGGACATGCAAATTATTTAGTCTTCTTATACAATGTGTGTGGCAGTGGGAACTACATCCATTGTTGAAAGAAACTGTACATACATCTACCAATGCCACTAAAAATATAGGAATCTCACGAACTAGACTACTAGCCACAATGTTATAGAAGGTAATATTTCTCATTTTGTAACTAATTTTTATAGTGAACATATTAAAAATAATAACATAATTGAATTGATTGAAGAACCCAGTCCTAATTATCTTCTCAATTTACTTCTCACTCAAGTTGTTTGACGATTTCAATAATTTTATAGTAAATATATTAAAAAATAACATACTTGAATTAATTGAAGAACCCAACCCCACTTAGCTTCTCAATTCATTGCTCACTCAAGTTGTTTGATGATTTTAGTTTGATTTTCAATTCACTTCCCCATCTAATGATCAATTGCTTAGCTCCCTCTTCAGAAGTTATTTCATGACTTTAATTGTGTTATATATATATTTTCTTATATTTATTGTGTTATTATTTTCTAAATAGCATACATGTAGCCCAAAGGGGTTGGATCCAATGGTGCAAAGAGATGAGTTTTTCACCATTGGGCAAGGTTCAATTCCAATGAGGGTCACTTAACCTGGAGCCATGAGGACACCTTGAGGTAGTCGTTGAATGTGTGGTTTCACCTGAATATATTATATTAAATGATATCATGACTCGTGCACACAAAAGTGCATCAAATCCCACCCCCATGTTCTTCAATTTAAAATCCCCCGGGGTGTAGGGTAGTTGATGATGGAGTGTATTATTAAGTCAGTCTGTTATGTGAAGTCACCAATTCAAAACCCATACTTACCTTGTCTGTAGTGTATGGGCCATCCTGGGCACACTTGGAGGTTATAATGGTATCAGTCGAATAACATGATCTCGTGTCACGTGAGTATGTGCCCGACTAGTTGTTGATTCCACTAGTCACAAAAAAAATAATAGACATGTGTTTATGAATACACATAGTTTTTAAGTTTAGATTATGGGTAATATTGTATATTTTTTATTTACTTACTACTCTATAATTTTATAATTACACATATTCCTAGTATTGAGTTGTGACCAGTGTAGATCCATCTTAAACCCAAATCTATCAAGCAACGAGAGGGATCAAATTTTTTAAGGTGTAAATTACAAAAAACAAATTACACCTTAAGAAATTTGATCCCTCTCTATGCTTGATAGATCTCGACTTAATATGAATCTATGTTGGTTTAATATTCTGTATGTTTCCCACATATGTACAATATGTTTATGGTGTTGTCTAAAAGTTCTAAGTTTTGGTCCTTTTTACTAGAATTTGGTGATTGAAAAATGTGTCGAAAAGAGCAACGTTTACAATACGCGTACGTTTAGATGTTGTCATGTACATATGTACAATATCTACATACTTATTTATTTATTTTACATTGTGTATGTGACAACATCTCCCCCATACTGAGCTGTAGAGCACCTCGTTACTCTTGGGGAAAAATGAATCTCTCAATGCAATGAAAATCATTTGTTCGTTTATTTGATCTTCAAACATAATACCCCACCTATATTTATTGGATATTAATTCCCAAAATTTAAAAGAATACTTGACATGTTGAAGAGGTTAGTTCAAGATGTAATTTGCAGCCACCATTTTATATTACCATGTATTTATTTAGTCTTTCATACAGAGTGGGCCTAATGGTAGGGTATATTTAACAGTGGGAGGAGGGTGTCTCATACACCAATTTGGTGTTTGTCTTAGCCATGATCTTAAAATTAGATTATTATTATTATAAAATAGTTTAATATAATTGTATCAAAAAATTATCCAAATTATTCTTATATTTACGGTGTACACCTATTGGAAATGAGCACAATTAATGATTTTTTAATTATAAATTATAATCTTATGGCTAGCATTTGAAAACACTGACATATTCTTGGTAGTCCTCTCAAATCAATGAATAAAATTTGATGTTGATAACTTTCTTAAGCTGTTTACTTTTTACTTTTACTTAAGTTGTTTACTTTTTTTACTTTTACTTAATCATAAATTACTTCCTAGCCTAACAAGTTTAATTAGTTTAACTATTAACAAATATTAATATTTATAAGAACTTTATTGCCACGTTTAAATGTTTAGCATGCACTACCTCACACCTCATTTCCACCGAAGACATATTGGGTCAAGCGTAGGGGTAGGCGTTTCGTTTTGGTTTTTGGTTTTTAATGTTGTTAGCGACCTTTTCAATTAAAGAAACATTTCAATTAAAGCATGGACACGTTTAATACGATTCCTTATTTGTTTAATACGATTTTTGTAAATTATTCAATTTAATATGATTCCCTTCAGTAATTTCCAATCACTGGCTAATTCTGCCATGCCAATTAAGAGTTTGCGTTTGAAATCTCCATGCTTGGCGATAGTGGGCTTATGGTGTTTGGCGTTTTGGCACAATATTTTAAGTAACATTCAAAGTTTCACAATCTTTTATAAAAACCCAACCCTCAATAGTGCGACTTAGGCTCTATTTCAAGATGTTAGACACTATGAGAGGAATTTCAGAGACTATGAAGGCCTATCGATGGGAGGGTTAGGCCTGGAAATCAATAAGTTGCAGGAATCTCTCACCAACTCATCTGGACTAGGTGGAAAATTACATATTATCAGACCACTTATTTAGTGATTTTGTTGTTTCATTTTATTCTTTGGTTACATGCGTGGTAATCAATGGATAATGTTAATGTAATGTAGTTGGTGTGCAGAGTACGGAATGTTTATGCATCCTACCCCTCACTCAAAAGTCACAACATTCCACTACATATTGAAAAACATGCACAAAACATGCACCATTGTATCATGCTCCATTAAAACTAATCAATTTTGGTTTATTTTAAATTATTATAAACCAATTTTTATAAAAATTATTTATTTAAATAATTTTAATTATAAAATTCTGATTATTTTAAAGTGTTTAATCTAAATATTTTAAAACTTGAGTAAACTATTTTCTGGTAATTTAAATAACGATAAAAAAAATTAAATTTTTTAATCTAATTCTCTTAATAAAATTGTATTTTTTAATCTAAAATCTGAGAAAGGCTAAACCCTATTATCGTTTTAGAATATTACAGAATATTGAATTGTCATTTTTTTAATGGTTTGTATAGAATTAAAAAAGATTGAATTCTGATTCTTTAAATAAAATTGCAATCAGAAAACCCTACTCCGTGTGCATTGTCCCACCGACACCGACATGCAGAACGTGGCTCTAAACATTTCCAATCTCTTTTGAAAGTGAGAATATAAGAAAAGGATGATACACCTTGTGCAAGATTCCATAATGCATTATTTTTAATTTTTTCTAACCTTTGTTTCGTCTCTACAAAGATAGATAAGGTAGGTTGCA
>JZKD02S0568926.1:0-16255 GCA_000966675.3 Picea glauca | reverse complement strand
AGACTAGGAGGTATAATTACAAATAATGGCCTAAAGCTGACATAATTAAAATAACATTACTAATCTAAATTACAACTAATGGCCTAAGCCAACATAAATAAAATAGAATTACTAATCTAATATGCCCCAATTAAGGGGTAATGAGCCAACATTAGGGCTTAACAATACCCGATTAAGAATTCCATTTGTCCCAACCTTTAGCCATCCTTGTGGAAAGAGAAGTATAGAGAAAAGAAGTTGGAATATAGTGGAAGAAGATCCCAAGACTAGGATCGAGGAGCAGTGGCTGACTTTATCATTGTAAGGTATCATTGTGAAGTTAATAAAAGAAATGATTTTCCCCTCCCGCCATATGAGATTGTCATTATTGGAATATTGATTGTATGATTGATTCAATCTCTAACCTATTAGTTCATAGATCAAATGCATGTGGAGTTCTTTGTTTGTATTTAGTGAATGTAGGTAAGCATTGGGAGGAGAGTTTTAGTCAAAGAATGACCGAGCACGAAAAGGGATCGACATCAAAAAATGAAAAATAAGGTATGACAACTTAATCTCTTGAGCCTTGTATTTACATATGAGTAATGGGGTTTAGGGATGGGATGATGGTAAAAAGTAAGAATCTTTAGTTCATTTCTACATGCATGATAAAACCCTTAGTTCTAGTTCATAGGAGGGATTTCCCACCCACAACATAATTGGCGACCATACTGGGGATCTCTAGGGTTTCTAGGAATATTTTTTCTTGGGTGTTTTTAAGAGCTGGCTCCATTCCTAGTTTTTAAAGTTTCTGCAAAAATCTGAGCTAATAAAGATTCCGGTCTTCCATACCAATTATCTTTATTTCTTTTCTTTACTGCATGTTTTTTCTTCTTCGAGACCCACAGAGGTACACACAGCCTGTATAAGGCCTCCAGGCACCCAAATTTCACATAGCCCGCATGGACATGCTAGCTGATGAACTAATAGTAGCGTGGCTAGGTTCAAAAAAATTGTATTAGAGAGGTAGTCATCCTCTCCCCTGTCATAAGTGATCCTTCTCAGGGGTTTTCTGGAANGAGTTCTTTGTTTGTATTTAGTGAATGTAGGTAAGCATTGGGAGGAGAGTTGTAGTCAAAGAATGACCGAGCACGAAAAGGGATCGACATCAAAAAATGAAAAATAAGGTATGACAACTTAATCTCTTGAGCCTTGTATTTACATATGAGTAATGGGGTTTAGGCATGGGATGATGTTAAAAAGTAAGAATCTTTAGTTCATTTCTGCATGCATGATAAAACCCTTAGTTCTAGTTCGTAGGAGGGATTTCCCACCCACAACATAATTGGCGACCATACTGGGGATCTCTAGGGTTTCTGGGAATATTTTTTCTTGGGTGTTTTTAAGAGCTGGCTCCATTCCTAGTTTTTAAAGTTTCTGCAAAAATCTGAGCTAATAAAGATTCTGGTCTTCCATACCAATTATCTCTATTTCTTTTCTTGACTGCATGTTTTTTCTTCTTCGAGACCCACAGAGGTACACACAGCCTGTATAAGGCCTCCAGGCACCCAAATTTCACATAGCCCACGTGGACATGCTAGCTGATGAACTAATAGTAGCGTGGCTAGGTTCAAAAAAATTGTATTAGAGAGGTAGTCATCCTCTCCCCTGTCATAAGTGATCCTTCTCAGGGGTTTTCTGGAACTCATTCTAGTCTCTATTTTTTTCAATTTGTAGCTTAGGTTTCACTTTAGATTGGTTTTGTTCTATGAAATTCTCCTTTATTTGTTTTCTTTTTTCTGTCAAAGTAAGTTTATGAGTCTTCAAGAGATTCTGGTTCTCAATACCAGTAGTCTCTTCTAGTGTTTGATTTCTTGTTTTTTTTTCATTTGTGAAAATTTGCATAGGTACACATGACATGCATAAGGTCTGCATGCATGTACACATGTCCTGACCTTTTACATCTCGCGTGCACATGCTAAATGTTAAACTGTCAGCAGCATGCCTGTTGAGAAATTTTTTTCTTAAGGAGAGGCAGTCATCCTCTTCCTTATCAAGAGTTATACCTCTCATGGATTTCCTTGATTTAATATTGGTCTTTTTCATAGCAGTCGACAACTTAGGTCTGATTACAGCATAGCTTGCTTTTTCATTAAAAGATTTCTTCTATTTCTTAGCTTTTTTAACTTATTTTTATCTTGAAATTTTGAGAAAAATGAGATACATTTTAAAAACAAATTCTCCCTCATGGCTCAGGGGGCCATGAATCATGCATTCATTAGTTTCTTTTAGAATATTTTTTTATTTCTTCTTTGATTGGAAGAAAATATATAAAAAAAAAAAACTTAGTTTGTTAGATCTCTTTCTTTCCTAGCATTTTCTTTGCATTGTTATTGGAAAAAGAAAAGAAATTAGCATAGTGTTGTGTTTTCTTCTCATCTTAAAAGCATTTCAAAAAAAAGAGAAATATAATCATTATTTTCCAGTGTTCATGTAAGTTTCATCATTTTTCACAAAGAGTATTAAGAACATCAGTTCCACTACTGTACCCCTTTTAAGTAAATCAAGCCTTAAAAAGAATGCTACTTAAAAATTACTATAATTTATGTTTGTAGGGTCCATCAACTAGATTAGGCTAGAGCCTTGATTTAGGTTGGAGAGGAAACTCTTCAAGGCTATAAAAAAAACATAGAATTTTGTGCTAAGGAGTGTATAAGTCCAGTATCGTGAAATTTATCTGGGCCCCCCCTCTAACACAGGGGCTAAAAATGAGGTCGCGTGCGGAAAGGTAGCGGAGATAACCCCTCCAAAACTGGACCAATCGTAGTGGAGAACACATATAGAGGGATTGTCTTGGGATTCCATCGATTTCTTTTTCCATGGAGCTTCATGGGTCTCGAATCCCTTCGAGGCCCTCAGTTGTCTTCTAGACCACTTTCTTTCGATACCCTTGGCAGGTTTCGTGCTTGATACCCTGCTCATTGTTGTTTACCTGACTGTCGACTGTACTCACCTAGTGATTGTTCATGCGCTGACAACCTAGTTGCATATCTTTCTAGTGACATACACAAGTGACTTCGAGGGTATACAATGGTACCTAGGATAGACATCGGGCCACAGTTTGCAATGTATACCTGGAGGGTGCTTCTATTTTCGAGTTGCACTTGCACCAGTAAGTTTCTCTAGTGTTGGTTGGTATAACTGTTCTTCCAACTAGTTAGTTGTTTGCTTGATTTTCCTTTAGGAACTTTTAGTGTGTGCTATGTGCTCCCTAGTTTTCCATAGTGAGTTAGTCAGTCATGGCTTTGGGTCTCTGACCTAGGGTGGTATATCGCCCACTCCACCGGTCGTGAGGACTTTTTTGTCTTCTGCTTAGAAATGTGGAGCCGCCTCTTTATAGGCATTGTTTTGATACCACTGGTTTTCTAGAGTCAGTGCGTGAGACTTTTACAGACTTGAATGATCTCGTAAGGGGAGAACCTATGCATAGTATATTCATGGCTAAAATTCCCGATGATACCAACCAAGGAANAATCTTTTTTTAGACTCCTTAAAAATGAAAAAATGGCTGAGTGATCTTGTCTTTATCACACTCGTTAAACTAGTTTTGAATAGACGTATTTTCGGTGCTAATTTACCCCTTTTTCAAACCGACTAGACTACCTTCAAAAAAGGTACCCCATTGGAGTCTCGTTTTATGATTTTTAGACTCTCTAAATATGAAAAATCACTGAGCTTACCTTCTCTATGCTTGTTAAAATTACATCGAAGGACATTACCATTGTGTGTTTTGTTAACCTTGTTTGTATACCTACATCTTTGGTCTAATGTTGGCTCCATGTTGCTCTCAACTGAACCATTTGAGGCATGCCTTATACGCAAGCCTTGTAGCACTTTGCCTTTGTGTAATGATAGCTTTGGCCCCAAGAGGTATTTTTTTCGATTTTCCTTGCTTTGAACATTAGTATTGTCCTTGCGCCTTGTTATAACCCTAATTTTCACCATACAAGCTTACCTGGCATTAGGCCATCTCAGATTCCTTCTTTGACAAAACACTGCTGAACAACTCTTCTTAAAAAAACTTTTTATAAAGGCCCACGCGCCCTGCTCTACTACTTCATGCGTGTACATGCTCGTTGACTCAAAACAACCCGTATGTACTTACAAAAGCATGAAAAAAGGAAAGTTGTCGACGAAACACACAACTTTGGGTGAGTTAATTGAACCTTTGGAGGAGGAGAATCATAGTAAAGAAACTATACCCATTTGCACATTCCCTTTGTCCCAACCCTTTAGCCATCCTTGTGCAAGAAGATATACAGAGAAAATAAGTTGGAGGACAATACAAGAGGAGCCCAGAACCAGGTTCATGAAGAAACGACCGTCTTCATCATTGTAAGTTGATTTGTTGAAGTTAATAATAAAGAGATACTTTTCCCATCCCACCATATGAAGTTTTTATGATTTATTGTATACTTGTTTATTGAAATCTCTAACCCATTAATCTATAGATCAAATGCATGCGGAGTTTGTTGTTTGTTTTATGTGAATGAAGGCCAACCTTGGGAGGAGAGCTGCAATCAAAAAATGATCAAGCGTAAGGAGGGATCTACATCAAACGCCCGTAATAAGGTAGGCTCATTTAACTATGTATTTGCTTAAGAATAATGGGGATTAGGTCTAGGACGACGGTACAAAGTAGATATCTTTAGGTCTTTTTTGCATGCATAATCTAACCCTAAGTGCTAGTCTGTAGAGGGATTTCCCACTCACAACATGCCTCAAACTTGTATGTTTGCGACACCCATCCCTCTTTTGTAATGTAACATTCTTTCATTCTTTTTTCAAAATTATTGAAAAAGACAAAAAAATCAAATATACCCCAAAAAGAGGAAGAGAAAAGTATTTTCTTTGTATTGGCAACATAATGAGTCGCCCTTGGAAAAAGGACACCTATCTATTTGTTCGTCAAAACCTCGGATTTAATATGACCTTAGGAAGTTGTTACCACTACATTGAGTTGTGTCCTCCTCCGTTTGGTTATTCTTCCAAACATATGGAGAGTTTTTTTTACCTCCTACCTCGTAAACTTATGTTAATGCCATGCTACCTAAGTCTCATCATTTATTGTGCTATTGTCCAAGGGAATTTTTTACCAAGCCTGAGTTGGCCCCTCTTCAATTTGTCTCTTTCCCTCATGCCCGAACATCCTAAAAGTTGAATCAAATCTTTGTTTGAAATCAATGAAGCCTTTAGTTTGATCATCAAGATTCTCTAGTCCATGACCAACGATTCATCGAAGACCTATGGGTAGTGAATTTGTACACTCATATTACACTCCTACCCAAGTTTTGAAGATTTTGAAGTTGTTTCTCGAGTTCTAAAGACCTCATCTCCAACCATCAGGCCTCATCAACTTCTAGAAGATGGATACTCTACATGTATATCTTTTTGATTTCGAGATGTAGCTCTGTTGTGTATTGCTCACGACTACACCTTATATAGTTATATATAATGGATCTATAGTGTATTTGATTGGTAGCCATGATTTTATTTTATCCTGAGCATGGGTATTCCCACCTCAGTGAGACAATTATTATTTTACAGAAGTCACTTCCCAATTTCTGGTCCCTAGGCTCACTTGTTTGGAACATTGGTGAAGATTGTTAACGTATTTCGGCCATCAGATGCTCTTTTGACCTCACACATTAGGGGGAATATGTTATAACCCTAATTTTCACTGGACATGATTACCTGACATCAGGCCATCTCAAATTCCTTCTTTGCCAAAACACTGTTGAACAACGCTTCTTAAAAACCCCTTTTATAAAGGCCCACGCACCCTGCTCCATTACTACATGCGTGTACATGCTAGCTGACCCAAGACATCCTGCGTATACCTACAAAAGCACAAAAAAAGAAAAGTTTCTGACATAACACATAGCTTTGGGTAAGTTAACTAAACCTTTCGGCCATGCATGTTTAGTCACTTGACCAAATACCTAGCTTCTTCTAGCCTATAAAAGAAGGGCTAGGGGTCCCATTTGAAAGGAGGAGAATCATAGTAAAGAAACTATACCCGATTAAGCATTCCCTTTGTCCCAACCTTTATCCATCCTTGTGCAAAGAGAAGTATAGAGAAAATTTGTTGGAAGACAGTGGAAGAAGAGCCCAAGACCAGGATCGAGGAGCAGTGGCTGACTTGATCATTGCAAGGTATCATTGTGAAGTTAATAAAAGAATTGCTTTTCCCATCCCGCCATATGAGATTGTCATTATTGGAATATTGATTGTATGATTGATTAAATCTCTAACCTATTAGTTCATAGATCAAATGCATGTGGAGTTCTTTGTTTGTCTTTAGTGAATGAAGGTCAACATTGGGAGGAGAGTTGTAGTCAAAGAATAACCAAGCGCAAAAAGGGATCGACATCAAAAAATGAAAAATAAGGTATGTCAACTTAATCTCTTGAGTCTTGTATTTACATATGAGTAATGGGGTTTAGGCATGGGATGATGGTAAAAAGTAAGAATCTTTAGGTCATTTCTGCATGCATGATAAAACCCTTAGTGCTAGTCCATAGGAGGGATTTCCCACCCACAACAGGCCTCCACTATGATGTTTTTCATGCAGGAGGCCAAAATTTCCATCTTGGAAAATTGATCAAAAACCATGAAAATGCAATCGTTTCCCTTCTTGGTTGAAGGAAGACCCAACATGTAGTCCATCGAGATGGATTCCCAAAGATTGTTAGGAGTAGGAAGAGGGTTGTACATGTCTTATTTCTTAATGGTTAATTTTTAAATGGTGTAGGTCTTGTAGGACCTGATATACTTGTTGACATCTTATCAATGTTTCGAAAAATAGAAATTTTGTTGCAACACTTCCACTATCTTTTCTACGCCAAAGCTTCCTACCACCTGACTGTAGTGAGCTTCCCAAACCATATTCTCTTTCTGACTTGATGGGATGCAGAGATGGAACATATGGCACAACAACCCATACTGAAGATGGAAATTAGTGAAAACTATGTTTGTTCCCAGCATATGGTAGGTAGTGGCGAAGTCAAGATCTCTCTCGTAGAGTTGGGGCCATCTGAAGGTCTCATGCCTGAAGGAGCGTAGCACCAAGGTTAGTGATCCAGATTGTTTTAGGAACAAAATGAGAGGGGAGATATAACACATAAATATAAAGAGATATTCAAAGAGAGACAATGATATAAAAAAGATATATTAGAAATATAAAAAGAGGCACTGATTTACAATAATACACAATTTCTATTAATGAGCGAAATGTAGAAATACATAGTGAAAGACTCACTAGAATGGTGGAAGCTTATATTTAAGAAGAGATGTGATGGATACTCGCATTCACAAGAACATGATTTTACAATGACGATCGAAAGGAATTTTTATCATAAATAACATCCAAAACCTTAACCCTGAAATATAAAAAGCCAAAAGTTTTGTGGACCCTGTTTTGTGTAGTTTGATGTGTCAACTTCCTAGGTGCGTAAATTTGGCATACGATCTTTTTTTGGGGCACATGATAGCTCGTTGGAAATTTATATATGAGGAATACACATGGTTTCATCATACTATGACTCCATCTATAGTATGATTGTCGTGAGCCCTAAAACAACGAACCTGGAAGTTTGAGACCAAAAAACTAGAAACAAAACTGCCAAGGTGGAAGATTGTTTTTCGAGCCAGTGGAATAGGTAGTGGCCACCGATATCCACTTGTATTAATACTCCCTCCTTAGTAAGAAATGTTATCCATTATGTTGAGTTACCAAGGGATAGGGGAAAGCATTTGTTGAACCTGAAACTTGGAGAGTTGTTTTCCTTGTTGGAGAAGTTATGTTTCTTAGTTTGTTGAAGGTTGTCACAAACCTATTGTTGGCAAGGCTAAGTCTGTTCAACTAGTTGAGATACATGAGATAAATGTGTGTAGAAGGAATATTTTCACTTTTCTACAACCTTCTTGAAATTCTTATGTTGGATAGAAGGTGCTTGGGTCGAGGTTGTAGTGGTTGCAATGTCCTTTTGTTCACCTTTTGAACAGATTGTGAAGAAGTTTAATTTTGTAGTATGAGATACTACCTTGTGACATTGTTTAGGTGGGATAGTAGTTGGAACTACCTATGGTACTCTGTAGAGATGACCCCCTAGAGAAAAAATGACACTACGGGGTCGAGACTCATAAACATCATGGTGCTTCCACATATATGGTTGGCCCAAGATAACATCATAGACATCCAATGGGGCCACCTCACATAATACCTCATCCTTGAAGGGATGGATGTTGTATGAAAATAGAAACTATTGGCTAACATGGAGATCTCATCCCTGGTGAAGCCACCAGATGTTGTATGACTGAAGGTGTGGAGTTTTCAACAATCCCAACTCTTTGATGACCTCTACTAAGATGAGGTTCCTCTGGCTTCCACTCTCAACAATAAAATGTAACAGGGTGTTGGACACACCTACCACACTTAGAGGGGGGGGGTGAATGAGTGTGGGGCTCTTTTTTCTCAAAACTTCCCTCTTGCACAAAAACTCATCAATTAGCATTCAACATTTATTCATTACCCATTTTTGTCATTTATAACCAGTTATATGTGAGCACATATCAACAACATATATCAACNTCATGTTGAAGACCAGCACCCAGCCTCTGCAAGTTATGTTGGGGGCACACACTCACCCTCTGCAAGTCATGTTGGGGGAAAAAGTCTAGTCACTACTAGTCATACTGGTAATAGGTTTGTAGCTTCTGCAAGTCATGTTATCGACACATCACTAGCCTCTGCAAGTTATGTTGGAGATGTGAAACCAACCACTTCTGGTCATGCTAGGGGCATTAATTCTATTGAGAAACCTAGACGAATAGGACGTAAGCCTAATTTCCCTTGTAAGCTTTGCAAGGAATATCACCTTACTCATTTGTTCCCTGGAATTCCAGAGGTACAAAGATTGTGGTCCCTATCTACAAGCTCTTCTGATTCTAAGTCTTTTGAGGTTTCCTCATAGTCTATTCAACCATTGGTTGAGAAAGTGATCACGTTGATGCAGTCATCGACTGATCCCACTCCTCTTTTGAGGGGTGAGGTGCCTTTAGATATTATAGTCTCTCAGCCTATTCAACTAGTGGTTGAGAAAGTGATTATGTCAATGCAGTCATCGACTGATCCCACTCCTCTTTTGAGGGGTGAGGTGCCTTTAGACCATGTAGTCTCTCAGCCTATGCAGCCATTGGTTGATAAAGTGGTCATGCCAATGCAGTCATCGGCTGATCCCACTCCTCTTTTGAGGGGTGAGGTGCCTTTAGACCATGTAGTCTCTCAGCCTATTCATCCATTGGTTGAGAAAGTGGTCATGCCGATGCAGTTGTTGGATGATCCCACTCCTCTTTTGGGGGCTGAGGTGCCTTTAGACCATGTAGTCTTGGAGCCTATTCATCCATTGGTTGTGAAAGTGGTCATGCCAATGCAGTCATCGGCTGATCCCACTCCTCTTTTGTAGGGTGAGGTGCCTTTAGACCATGTATTCCTGCAACCTATTCAACCATTGGTTGTGAAAGTGGTCATGGCGATGAAGTCATCGGATGATCCCACTCTTCTTTTGGGGAGTGACGTGTCTACCAACTATGTTCTTAGCATTTCTAGTTCAATAGGTTCAGATCAAGGGGGAATTCCACTCGTTCCAAGCACACCCCCTCCAAGCCCTAGGATGGTTTCCTTTGACTGGAATGACCTTGTTGAGCCTCATCTTCCTTCTGCCACACCTTTTCAAATAAGGGTTGAAGTTAATTAAACAAACATTTATCGATGTATTATGGATGAGGGAGCCTCTGCAAGTATTTTATACTCCTCGGTTTGGAAAGTCTTGGGATCTCCCAAGATTGTGTATGCTTCGCATGAGCTATTTGCTTTTGATAAATGTCCTAGTGAATATTTGGGGATTCTTCCTCAGTTGTCTATCTAATTAGGTGGGAAGACTATCCTTGTTGATGTTATAGTGGTGCAAGGCCCATTAGATTTCAATATGCTTCTCGAGCATGATTATGTATATGCTATGAATGTTTTAGTGTCTACACTCTTCTGGGTGATGCATTTCCCTCACAATAGAAGCATTGTCACTATCGACCAGATGGCATCTGATAATCACCATCCTAATTCAACATTATTTCATACTACCCCTTTATATGTTCCTAGCGTTCGTGTAGACTCTACCCTGCCACGGGTTAATTATGTGGTGTCTTGTCCTCAGTGTTCAATTGCTTCTAAGAAGGAACCGGTGCAATCATGTGTTCCCTCTCGATACTTGGTCTCAACAATTGATGCATTGGTTTATCCAATGGGGGCATGGGAGGCCTTGCTTCCCTCACTTGGTCCAAGTGGGCTTGAGTATACTTCTGAGTCTAATCTCATTGTTTGTATATCCTCAAGCCCTCATGCTCATGATTCTTCATTAATAGACTCTTCCAATCCTAGCTAGAAATTCCATCGTCATATGGAGTATGGTCAATTTACTTCACCCTTTGGGACTGTCGACCCTCGTTTGCATGATTTCTCAGATTTTGAATTGCCTTCATATGAGGCTATCCTTGAAGCCATGACTACAGTTTCTATACCACAGGAAGACTTACACCGTAGTTTGTGTTTTCTTCCCTTTTGGGAGAATTCCCAAGTTGACTATCGAAGAGACTCTTGGTCTAAGCCTAATAGTGGGCTCTACCTGAAACAACTTCATACTTGAGTCGTAGCCCCCAATGAGTCTTCTTTTAATCCCTTTTCAGACCCTCTAAACATGTAAATATTGTCGAGTGATCTTGTGGCCTTGCACACTAGTTAAACTGAAATTTGAAGTCATGTTTGTCCAGTGGTAGTTTACCCTTTTTTCAGTCTGGACGGTCAACTGTATGAATGAAGGTATACTCTAAGGAACTCCAGTTCTCTAGAAGAGTACCCTAAGGTATCATTTTAACCCTTTTCAAGCCTGAGGGACTAAATGTACAGAAAAGGAACCCCCATAGAGTCCATAGTTAAGCTCTTTTCAGACTCCCTAAAATTGAAAAGATCGTCGAGTGACCTTATTCTTTCACACTCGTTAAAATGATCCAGAAGAACATTCTTGACGGAGTCCATAGTTAATCTTTTTTTAGACTCCTTAAAAATGAAAAAATGGCTGAGTGATCTTGTCTTTATCACACTCGTTAAACTAGTTTTGAATAGACGTATTTTCGGTGCTAATTTACCCCTTTTTCAAACCGACTAGACTACCTTCAAAAAAGGTACCCCATTGGAGTCTCGTTTTATGATTTTTAGACTCTCTAAATATGAAAAATCACTGAGCTTACCTTCTCTATGCTTGTTAAAATTACATCGAAGGACATTACCATTGTGTGTTTTGTTAACCTTGTTTGTATACCTACATCTTTGGTCTAATGTTGGCTCCATGTTGCTCTCAACTGAACCATTTGAGGCATGCCTTATACGCAAGCCTTGTAGCACTTTGCCTTTGTGTAATGATAGCTTTGGCCCCAAGAGGTATTTTTTTCGATTTTCCTTGCTTTGAACATTAGTATTGTCCTTGCGCCTTGTTATAACCCTAATTTTCACCATACAAGCTTACCTGGCATTAGGCCATCTCAGATTCCTTCTTTGACAAAACACTGCTGAACAACTCTTCTTAAAAAAACTTTTTATAAAGGCCCACGCGCCCTGCTCTACTACTTCATGCGTGTACATGCTCGTTGACTCAAAACAACCCGTATGTACTTACAAAAGCATGAAAAAAGGAAAGTTGTCGACGAAACACACAACTTTGGGTGAGTTAATTGAACCTTTGGAGGAGGAGAATCATAGTAAAGAAACTATACCCATTTGCACATTCCCTTTGTCCCAACCCTTTAGCCATCCTTGTGCAAGAAGATATACAGAGAAAATAAGTTGGAGGACAATACAAGAGGAGCCCAGAACCAGGTTCATGAAGAAACGACCGTCTTCATCATTGTAAGTTGATTTGTTGAAGTTAATAATAAAGAGATACTTTTCCCATCCCACCATATGAAGTTTTTATGATTTATTGTATACTTGTTTATTGAAATCTCTAACCCATTAATCTATAGATCAAATGCATGCGGAGTTTGTTGTTTGTTTTATGTGAATGAAGGCCAACCTTGGGAGGAGAGCTGCAATCAAAAAATGATCAAGCGTAAGGAGGGATCTACATCAAACGCCCGTAATAAGGTAGGCTCATTTAACTATGTATTTGCTTAAGAATAATGGGGATTAGGTCTAGGACGACGGTACAAAGTAGATATCTTTAGGTCTTTTTTGCATGCATAATCTAACCCTAAGTGCTAGTCTGTAGAGGGATTTCCCACTCACAACATGCCTCAAACTTGTATGTTTGCGACACCCATCCCTCTTTTGTAATGTAACATTCTTTCATTCTTTTTTCAAAATTATTGAAAAAGACAAAAAAATCAAATATACCCCAAAAAGAGGAAGAGAAAAGTATTTTCTTTGTATTGGCAACATAATGAGTCGCCCTTGGAAAAAGGACACCTATCTATTTGTTCGTCAAAACCTCGGATTTAATATGACCTTAGGAAGTTGTTACCACTACATTGAGTTGTGTCCTCCTCCGTTTGGTTATTCTTCCAAACATATGGAGAGTTTTTTTTACCTCCTACCTCGTAAACTTATGTTAATGCCATGCTACCTAAGTCTCATCATTTATTGTGCTATTGTCCAAGGGAATTTTTTACCAAGCCTGAGTTGGCCCCTCTTCAATTTGTCTCTTTCCCTCATGCCCGAACATCCTAAAAGTTGAATCAAATCTTTGTTTGAAATCAATGAAGCCTTTAGTTTGATCATCAAGATTCTCTAGTCCATGACCAACGATTCATCGAAGACCTATGGGTAGTGAATTTGTACACTCATATTACACTCCTACCCAAGTTTTGAAGATTTTGAAGTTGTTTCTCGAGTTCTAAAGACCTCATCTCCAACCATCAGGCCTCATCAACTTCTAGAAGATGGATACTCTACATGTATATCTTTTTGATTTCGAGATGTAGCTCTGTTGTGTATTGCTCACGACTACACCTTATATAGTTATATATAATGGATCTATAGTGTATTTGATTGGTAGCCATGATTTTATTTTATCCTGAGCATGGGTATTCCCACCTCAGTGAGACAATTATTATTTTACAGAAGTCACTTCCCAATTTCTGGTCCCTAGGCTCACTTGTTTGGAACATTGGTGAAGATTGTTAACGTATTTCGGCCATCAGATGCTCTTTTGACCTCACACATTAGGGGGAATATGTTATAACCCTAATTTTCACTGGACATGATTACCTGACATCAGGCCATCTCAAATTCCTTCTTTGCCAAAACACTGTTGAACAACGCTTCTTAAAAACCCCTTTTATAAAGGCCCACGCACCCTGCTCCATTACTACATGCGTGTACATGCTAGCTGACCCAAGACATCCTGCGTATACCTACAAAAGCACAAAAAAAGAAAAGTTTCTGACATAACACATAGCTTTGGGTAAGTTAACTAAACCTTTCGGCCATGCATGTTTAGTCACTTGACCAAATACCTAGCTTCTTCTAGCCTATAAAAGAAGGGCTAGGGGTCCCATTTGAAAGGAGGAGAATCATAGTAAAGAAACTATACCCGATTAAGCATTCCCTTTGTCCCAACCTTTATCCATCCTTGTGCAAAGAGAAGTATAGAGAAAATTTGTTGGAAGACAGTGGAAGAAGAGCCCAAGACCAGGATCGAGGAGCAGTGGCTGACTTGATCATTGCAAGGTATCATTGTGAAGTTAATAAAAGAATTGCTTTTCCCATCCCGCCATATGAGATTGTCATTATTGGAATATTGATTGTATGATTGATTAAATCTCTAACCTATTAGTTCATAGATCAAATGCATGTGGAGTTCTTTGTTTGTCTTTAGTGAATGAAGGTCAACATTGGGAGGAGAGTTGTAGTCAAAGAATAACCAAGCGCAAAAAGGGATCGACATCAAAAAATGAAAAATAAGGTATGTCAACTTAATCTCTTGAGTCTTGTATTTACATATGAGTAATGGGGTTTAGGCATGGGATGATGGTAAAAAGTAAGAATCTTTAGGTCATTTCTGCATGCATGATAAAACCCTTAGTGCTAGTCCATAGGAGGTATTTCCCACCCACAACAGGCCTCCACTATGATGTTTTTCATGCAGGAGGCCAAAATTTCCATCTTGGAAAATTGATCAAAAACCATGAAAATGCAATCGTTTCCCTTCTTGGTTGAAGGAAGACCCAACATGTAGTCCATCGAGATGGATTCCCAAAGATTGTTAGGAGTAGGAAGAGGGTTGTACATGTCTTATTTCTTAATGGTTAATTTTTAAATGGTGTAGGTCTTGTAGGACCTGATATACTTGTTGACATCTTATCAATGTTTCGAAAAATAGAAATTTTGTTGCAACACTTCCACTATCTTTTCTACGCCAAAGCTTCCTACCACCTGACTGTAGTGAGCTTCCCAAACCATATTCTCTTTCTGACTTGATGGGATGCAGAGATGGAACATATGGCACAACAACCCATACTGAAGATGGAAATTAGTGAAAACTATGTTTGTTCCCAGCATATGGTAGGTAGTGGCGAAGTCAAGATCTCTCTCGTAGAGTTGGGGCCATCTGAAGGTCTCATGCCTGAAGGAGCGTAGCACCAAGGTTAGTGATCCAGATTGTTTTAGGAACAAAATGAGAGGGGAGATATAACACATAAATATAAAGAGATATTCAAAGAGAGACAATGATATAAAAAAGATATATTAGAAATATAAAAAGAGGCACTGATTTACAATAATACACAATTTCTATTAATGAGCGAAATGTAGAAATACATAGTGAAAGACTCACTAGAATGGTGGAAGCTTATATTTAAGAAGAGATGTGATGGATACTCGCATTCACAAGAACATGATTTTACAATGACGATCGAAAGGAATTTTTATCATAAATAACATCCAAAACCTTAACCCTGAAATATAAAAAGCCAAAAGTTTTGTGGACCCTGTTTTGTGTAGTTTGATGTGTCAACTTCCTAGGTGCGTAAATTTGGCATACGATCTTTTTTTGGGGCACATGATAGCTCGTTGGAAATTTATATATGAGGAATACACATGGTTTCATCATACTATGACTCCATCTATAGTATGATTGTCGTGAGCCCTAAAACAACGAACCTGGAAGTTTGAGACCAAAAAACTAGAAACAAAACTGCCAAGGTGGAAGATTGTTTTTCGAGCCAGTGGAATAGGTAGTGGCCACCGATATCCACTTGTATTAATACTCCCTCCTTAGTAAGAAATGTTATCCATTATGTTGAGTTACCAAGGGATAGGGGAAAGCATTTGTTGAACCTGAAACTTGGAGAGTTGTTTTCCTTGTTGGAGAAGTTATGTTTCTTAGTTTGTTGAAGGTTGTCACAAACCTATTGTTGGCAAGGCTAAGTCTGTTCAACTAGTTGAGATACATGAGATAAATGTGTGTAGAAGGAATATTTTCACTTTTCTACAACCTTCTTGAAATTCTTATGTTGGATAGAAGGTGCTTGGGTCGAGGTTGTAGTGGTTGCAATGTCCTTTTGTTCACCTTTTGAACAGATTGTGAAGAAGTTTAATTTTGTAGTATGAGATACTACCTTGTGACATTGTTTAGGTGGGATAGTAGTTGGAACTACCTATGGTACTCTGTAGAGATGACCCCCTAGAGAAAAAATGACACTACGGGGTCGAGACTCATAAACATCATGGTGCTTCCACATATATGGTTGGCCCAAGATAACATCATAGACATCCAATGGGGCCACCTCACATAATACCTCATCCTTGAAGGGATGGATGTTGTATGAAAATAGAAACTATTGGCTAACATGGAGATCTCATCCCTGGTGAAGCCACCAGATGTTGTATGACTGAAGGTGTGGAGTTTTCAACAATCCCAACTCTTTGATGACCTCTACTAAGATGAGGTTCCTCTGGCTTCCACTCTCAACAATAAAATGTAACAGGGTGTTGGACACACCTACCACACTTAGAGGGGGGGGGTGAATGAGTGTGGGGCTCTTTTTTCTCAAAACTTCCCTCTTGCACAAAAACTCATCAATTAGCATTCAACATTTATTCATTACCCATTTTTGTCATTTATAACCAGTTATATGTGAGCACATATCAACAACATATATCAAC
>JZKD02S0568914.1:277072-287498 GCA_000966675.3 Picea glauca | reverse complement strand
TTATGATGTCATGATTGGCATGGATTGGTTGGAATTGCATGAGGTGATACTCAATTGTAAGATGAAATGGTTGAGCTTGGTCGATGATGAGGGACTGAGACGTGTGATTGTAGGATGGAAGGAGGGAGTTTCCTTGAGGTTCATCTCTTCCTTAAAGCTATGGAAGAGTATGTGCAAGGGGTGCAAGCTTTATGCAATCCTTTCATTGAACGAGAAGGGAGTAGAGGGAGGTCTAGAACACCTTCCGGTGGTGAGAGAGTTTGCGTATGTATTTCTGGAGGAGTTACCTGGGATGTCGTCGGAAAGATATTTGGAGTTTACCATAGACCTGAAACCAGGGACCGAACCGATAGCAAGGATGCCTTATTGGATGTCGACCTCGGAGTTACAAGAGTTGAAAATGAAACTGAAGGAGTTGTTGGACCTGGGAATGATACGTCCTAGTGTGTCACTGTGGGGTGCACCTATTATTTTCATACGAAAGAAGGATGGATCGTGGAGGCTTTGCATTGACTAGTGTCAACTGAACAAGGCCACGATCAAGAATCAGTATCCCTTGCTGAGGATTGATGATTTGTTCGATCAAATGAAGGGTGCGACAGTGTTATCCAAGATCGATTTGCGATCAGGGTATCACCAGTTACAGATCAAGGATGATGACGTCCCTAAGACCGCCTTTAAGATGAGGTTTGGACATTACAAGTTTATTGTTTTACCGTTTGGACTGACAAACGCCCCAGGGGTATTAATGAGTTTGATGAACAGGGTGTTCCATGAGTACATGGACAAGTTCGTCCAAGTGTTCATTGAGGATATTTTGATTTACTCTCGTACGGCAGAGGAGCATCACAAGCACTTGCACTTAGTACTACAGTGTCTGCGAGAGCACGAATTGTATGGGATATTTTCCAAATGATCTTTTTATCAATCGAGGATTTACTACTTAGGGCATGTCATCTTTGTCGAAGGCATCGTCGTGGATCCAATCAAGGTCAAGGCTATTATGGAATGGCCTGTGTTGATGAATTTCACGGAAGTGTGTAGCTTTATGGGTTTAGAAGGATACTATCGAAGGATTTTCGAGGGATTTTTGAAGATAGCAAATCCGATCACAGAATTGCAGAAGAAAACCAAGAAGTTTGTTTGGACCGAGAAATACATGGAAGAATTTAAGAGGCTTAAGGAGTTGTTGACAACAACACCAATACTAAAGGTCCCTGACATGGACACAGACTTCTTGGTATGCACTGACACATCCAAGGAAGGTTTCGGGGGAGTCTTGATGCAAGATAAACGAGTGATCGCTTACATTTCGAGGAAACTGAGAAGGCATGAAGAGAAATTTGTGAAGCACGATTTGGAGTTACTAGCCATTGTATATGCCTTAAAGGTTTGGACACACTACCTTTTTGGATGAAAAATTGAATTAAAGACTGACCATGTTGGTTGGAGCTGCTTAGCGAGTACGACTTTGAGATTTCTTACATAAAGGGAACAATGAACCGAGTGGCGAATTCTTTGAGTCAAAGACCACACATCTTTTCGGTGTTACCTCTTCAGATGAATCTATGTGAAAAGATTCTACCTTTACAGCGTGACAACGACTGGTACAAAGAGGTCAAGGGTTTTATCTGACAAAACACAATGATGGTACCATGATATGAGTGATTTATTTTGATAGCAATGGTTTATTGAGGTTTAAAAGTCAGATTTACGTACCGCCAAATGACGAGTTGAGGATGTTAATCCTGAGCGAGGCTCATAGAGCAGTTTACATGGCTCACCCGGGAGTCATGAAGATGAGGGCAGATCTTAAACCCTTATTCTTCTGGAGGGGAATGAAGGTCGGCGTAGTTAACTATGTGGCCAGATGTATGGAGTGTCATTAGGTAAAGGTTGAACATAGACACCCAACAGGATTACTACAACCGCATGCCATTCCAGAATCGAAATGGGAGGTTATTTTGATGGATTTTATTATTGGATTGCCACTTACGGCAAGGAGACATGACTCAATTTTTGTAGTAGTAGACACTCTGACGAAGCGTACTCACTTTATTCCTATGCGTACGATGTATCAGGCACTTGACATTGCTAGAGTTTTCATCAGTGATATTGTGAGGCTGCATGGCATGCCTAAGAGGATTATATCTGATCGAGGATCGGTGTTTACAGGATGATTTTGGATGAGTTTCCAAGAGGCCTTGGGAACCCAACTTAACTTTAGTATTGCGTATCACACGGAGACTAACGGACAGACAGAACAAATGAACCAAACCTTGGAGGACATCTTACGCATGTATGTGATGGACCAACAAAAGCGTTGGGAAGAATTCTTGCCGTTAGTAGAGTTCGCTTACAACAACAATTACCAGAGCACCATTAAGATGGCGCCTTTCGAGTTTCTTTACGGGAAACCGTGTTAGACGCATTTGAGTTGGGATCAACTTGAGGATAGGGTCCTGGTGGGACCAGAAGTGATCCAAGAAATGGAAGAGAAAATGTAAACAATAAGGCAAAGGATTAAAGAAGCGCAGGATCGATAGAAGAGTTATGTCGATGCGCACCAAGTCGATCGTAGTTACAAGGTCAGTGATCGAGTATTCTTGCGGGTTAAACCACATAAGATTTTGATTAAGTCTGGGAAGGGAGCTAAACTCTCTCCTAGGTTTGTGGGACCTTTTGATATTGTGGAGAGAAAGGGGCCCGTGGCCTATTGACTAGCCTTGCCTGATTCTTTGAGGCATATGCATGATGTTTTTCATGTATCTGTTTTGAAACATTATATTAGTGATCCTACACATGTTATTGACATGAGTTCCTTGCAAGTATCAGATGAGGGAGTGCTCATGGATGAGTCAGTCCACATCTTAGATCACCACGTTCGACAGTTACGACATCGAACGGTAGATCAGTTCAAGGTCCAGTGGGACAATTATAGTCCGCACTCGGCAACCTGGGAGGACGCATATGATATGCACCAACAATTTCCATTTTTGTTTGATAGATAGACATATGATACTATGATACACTTATTACGACATTTATACTGTGAAACTTTGGGACGAAGTTTAGACCCAGAGGGGGTGTATGTAACATCCCGCTCTAGCGCACTGAGAGAACTTATTCTTTGAGGAAACTTGCTCGCAAGTGATCCAAATTGTTATGATATTAAAACATTTGACTTTGATTAGGATGCGTCATGGGTAGATGACACGTTGTTTTAGTACATTGACATAGATAGGTGCTATTGACTCGGTGTTACTGAGTGTTCAGGGTTTTGGACCTTGAGGATGTAGAGGCATCGATGGAATCCCCTTGGACTCTGGATCGAGTCAGGGAGTGTGCTATTAGGGTTTGATTTATTTACTATGATATTAATACATTTGATTAGATGATATGATATGGACATGTTATGACATGATTTGTTGATGATGCAGGCTGACGATAGCTTGTCGACTAGACTCACATATGGAGTAAAGGGGCCACACATGACTACCAGAGAGGTTGAGGGAGAGGTGTGGACAATATCCATGCCATAGCCTACTAGCACTCCTGTCGTGGCTCGAACTATAGGTTAATGATTACCTAGTTCGAGAGGACCCACGATGTTGTGAGGGAAGACTGCGATTTTCACTCATGACGATGCTAAGGGGATCAGAATAAGGTGGGGGACTTATTCCTTAGAAGTCCTTGGTCTCCCACAAGTTCACCTGGCGGAGTGTTGACTCCAGGGGTTGTTGATGTCTACCAATCAGTCAAGAGGCGAGTGGCACCCCTGGATCACGTGGTGTATCTTGAAGGGCACGTCGCGCAAAAGAAACACAAGAGGCGAGTGGCACCCTTGGAGCACATGGTGCGTCCTAAAGGGCACATCGCACAAAGAAACAAAAGAGGTGAGTGGCACCCTGGGAGCACGTAGTGCGTCCTGAAGGGCACGTCACGTCGATGATGTTAAAGGAATGAACCTAGATGGCCGTAAGACAAATATTTCATTAAGAAATTTTAAAACAACTTCCCTAATTAAAATGTCGCCTAGTTCAGAATCTAAGTCCTAAGTCTAAAACTTCGCTATGGGTAAAATTTTGTCTACCCTTAAGAAAATATCCCTATAAGAATAAAATTAAAAAGTTAAAATTATAAAAAAAAAAAAAAAAACCACCTAAGTAATAATTGTGGTCTTCATAATTTTTTGGGTAAAATGAAGAGAGTAAGAACTTAAATAAAATCTGTGGATAAAGAGGTAAAGAAGAGTTTAATTATTTAACTTGTGAAAGTGTAAAAATATATTAAATTAATAATAAAAGGAAAAGAGGTTAAAATTGCACAACTGTCGTTTTTAGCTCTCATAAAAAGGGGAAAGAGGGAAATTATAAAAATTAGGAAACTAGGGAATGGAGGTCACATAAAAAAGGGGAAAGAGAGGAACTTATGGTAGAAAGAGGGAGGTCAACTTAGTAAAGAATCTGCAATTAATAACCTTCTGAATTGAACTAATTTAGCAACTTCATTTTAGGGAAAGTCATTAAAACCTGTAAGGGAATCTAGGGACACCTAGGAGTAAATTTAGGAGTAACTCTAGGTGGGTGAGGGAAATAAAAAAATTGAATAATTTAAAAATAATAATTATTGGAGGAATGTGAGGGATGAATGACACTTGTACGAAGGAGAAATTTTAGAAGACTTTTATTTAAAACCTAAATTAAATGAGATATAGGGAAATATTGGAAGTTTTAAAACTCTATAAAAGAGAGGAAGGAGGAGGAAGATGGGGATAGGTTGTTAGCATAACATTACGCTGCCGAATTAGTGACTTGACTGATTTACTTGTGGGAGTTGGGATTTCCCATCTCGGAGAGGAGTGGTGGCTTGGCCTTGCGAGGTGAGCTGGGAGCTAGACGTACCCTATGGAGAGTGTGTGGCCCCTTTGCAGCTCGGGGGGCCAAGGGGGAAGCAAAGTACCCCTAGAATTGGCTGGGAGGTACCGGTGAGGTATCGATGGTCGGTGAAAGGGATTTGCATGGAGCACGGAATGTCACTCGAAGCGAGCAAAAGGCAAAGGTATGTCCTTTTATTTAGTAGAGTAGGATGCATTATGTCTTATCCTGGGATAGGAACCTCAAGTGTAAATGGATTGAATGATTGTTTTTATGTATTTACATAAAGGACAATTTGCTCTGCTCTTTTTTTACACCTCTATCTTGCAATTTCCCAGTCGATCTTTTCAGTATTGATTAATGTGAATTTATGCTCTGCGTTTTACTGACTAATACGAAGGATAATAGATGACAAATTCTTAATTGAGGAATCACAAAGTTATCCTTGGCATTCGCTTACTGTCTTCAGCCCCTTTTTTCCATCGGTCTCCCTAAACAAAAGGTGCTTAATTTTGATCTCCGTTGGCTCTTGTTGATTGACTAATTTTTATCATTCTAGCGTCTTATTATATGAAGGATGTAAAAAATTCAGCCTGACACTCATAGCCTTGGACTTTTAAATCTGAGTTTTATTTTATGGCTGTGTTGACCTCTATGTATTTCTTTTAAATTGGTGTAATCCTTGCTGGCATTGGTTCATGTTCCTCTTAAGGAATTCGTTCCATCCCTGGATAAATCGCTCTGGCGATTTTCTACCTCAAGACCACAGCCTTAGCTTGTGTACTGGCGATTCGGGCCTGTTAGCACTTCGTTGAATTCCTTTACGAATTTCTCTTGCAAAGAGGCCCTTGCTACTGGACTAGACTCTGTCCCTGCCCAAGTTCCACCTGGCAATCATGCCCTCCTTCTCTAACTACATTTTTCCTCTTGGAGTGAAAACGTTGTGTTTAACCTCCGTGGCATACCTGAGAGCCTCTTCGAATTGGCTAACCCAGCACTGACTTCTGCCTTATATTAAACCCCAATTTCGCCCCTATACATCGACTCATTAGTTCTTGGTTTCATTGTGCAATTGATGGTGTAGAACTGCGAGACATACTCCCCGCGGATGGTCAGTGGTATACCCCAAATTCCTTAGTTGGTTTGCGTCTTCCATGCTTGGCATTGCCGATTTGTGTAATGGCAGTGGAAAATTTTACTATTGGCAAGCATTTGCGCTAGTGGCCCGAGACAACATTCTATTTCCTGGCAGAAATCAAATCTATTCTTAGGAATGAATCTCATACTCATCTTGTCGAGGGTTGAATAGTCATGCTGACCACACTCCCCATGCATGGAGGCCAGCTGGTTCTGTCCTATTTTCTGGGCAGCATTGATAGCCTTGATTTGAGGGATTTGCCCTCCTACATCCTCGCAACTGCAAGTGCATGACCTTTTGGCAGCGAAGGTCTTAAGGGATAGCGTCTTCCTATGGGGAGTAGCAGTGTTGTAACTATTGGAGCTTCCAACACCTAGTTTCCAACGTATTTAAATCTTGAAAATATTCTGGGAAGGTACCTTTAACTCATTCAACCATGGTACTCAGGTGAGGTCAATAGTGAGAAACCTCCATGTGTATTATGACCATGGATTTGTTTTTATGGATGTGAAGGATTGGATTAGGCCCTTAACACATTGGTGTTACAACCCTTTTTTTGGTCAAATCTTCTTTCTGGTTGGCAATGACCTTAGATTTGGTGACCAGATTGATTCAACTCATTTGCTTGAGATTCACACCTGCCCTGTGTCTTTTCCTTTAGTTAGTTGTTACCTAGCAGGGAACACCATTATTTCCTTATTATTACTCTTTTATTTAAATGCCTTGTCATTGCCTTACTTTAATGCCAGGTTAATTGATTTTACATGCCTCATTCTTTGTTTCCTTATTTATATTAATGGTAGCATTCTAACTCAAGATGGTTTCTTTTGGATGCCTAATGGTCGTGAATTAATGATTAAATCATCAATTAGACAATCCAATTATCTTTTAATTAAATGGGAGCTTTATGAGTCACGTTAGAGTATGGAGGGTTTATCATCATAATAAACGTACTACTTTGGTGTAATCTGGAGTTAGATGTATTGATGGATCTTGAATATTATTCTCGGAACAAGTTTTAAGAAAAATAAGGTTTTTTATATGATTCTATTATCTGTTGGTTAGGGATATTCATGAATCTGTTCTATTGTTTCTTTTCATAGAAACTAGATATTTCCAGTATATTCTATTTGAATGTGAATGGCCTTTCTAACAATTGATATTTAAAGAGATAAAAACACTTCTTACGATCCTCTTAATTATTGCCATCATTTTAAGATACTGTTAATATTAATTTTATAATGATTGCGTTCCATGATTTAGAACATTGCGTTATGTACTGATTTATAATTTTAGATTACATGTTAGTTATTGCATTAATGATAACGTGTAACAATTCATTACTTTTATGATTATATTTAATGATGGATTAAATTGTTGAATGTTGATCCAATTGAAGTTCAGACTTGCACAATAAGGTCCCTTGAATGTTTAAATTAGAGGGTACCTTGATGACGAGTTACGATTTAAAGTTGTGCATTGGAATGGCCTTAAAAATAATGTAGATAACACCTTATCATTGCATTTAGACGTGCTAAGTAGGCTCATTCTAGATGAATAAATTAGACTTCATTTATGACTAGCTTGACTCGACGAGTAATCAGGATAGTGGCGAAGTCATTTGCTTATGTTTCCTATTAAGGGTGCGGTTGTTCCTTTTTAATTAATGTGGTATTGGGTTGTAAACTTGTAATGTGCTTGGTCTACTTGTGTCAGGCAGGATGTAGACACCTCCATGTTCCTCAAAACAGTCGGCAGCCCTGAGACCTTAAATGGTTAAAATCGATGGGAACCTGGGCTTGAGCGTTGCTTATGTGTCTTGGAGGTGCTAACCATTGTAGGGTAGGATAGATGGGTAGTCAGTCGTATTTATTGTCGGTTGATTATCATTCATTGCTTGTAGATGATTGGTGTTCATCTTAGATCGTTATGTTGTTGTTGCAGTTGCATGTGCCATGTTCTTCATCATATGGCGACTCTAAGTTGAATGTATTTATTATCCTTGTACGCACGCGCACACACAAAAAACAAATTGCACTTGTTATAAGAGGTTGTCGTTGTAACGAGGAGGCTTGTTACAGATTTGATGGATAGAGTGTTTAGATTGCTAATTTGATAATGCAGGTTATAGAGGAGTCAATAGAAACAACCTGTAATCTCCCTATTGATGGTGAAACATGGTTCAAGAATAAATTAATCATAGGTGGGGATGTCAACAAATTTCTAAAACCAGAGCACAAAGATCCCAATTAGGCCAAGGATATTCCTAGGGACTGGATAGTTGATGAATAGGTGGAGGTCTTACTAATGTTCAAATGCTATATCTCATGTGAAGGACATTACTCTATTGTGTTCCTCTTTCATCTTCAATTCCTCCTTCATTTTTCAGGAATTAAAAGAATGAGTCTGCCATATTATTTCTTAAGGGACCTGAATAAAATGTCTCTGAAAATTCAAGGAAATCCCTAGAGTCCCTCACATGTATCTATCATCAAGGGTTAACAAAGGTGCTCATTAAATCATAGCCAGAGAAAATATAGAGGACATGGGATCAGTTCTTGATCCAATCAGGGTTTAAAATAGAAGCTCATCCTCCTACCCAAAAGTTGACTAATAAATTTGTTAAGCCAACACAAGGAGCATCATCAAGCACAAGTCCAGTTGTTGTTTCAAGAAATAATAAAAGAAAAAATAGCTTGAAGGTTGTAGGAGAAAAAGTCGAGGCTACCCCAACCAGTTTGCAAACATGTGCATGATCTTCTCATGCATTGGGTGAAGGTAGGAATCCTTTCCAACATGCATAGAAGGTTTATATCAGAAAGAGTAAAAGGTTAGCAGAACCTATGATGTTGAATGAGATTCAAGAACCTGAGATAGTAGAGGCACATTCAAATATTTCACAATCTAAAGAACCCATTCCTAAGATTGTTCCTCCTAGTTCTAGTCCTTATGAAGATGATCTTGATAGATAAAAAATCATGATAAGGAAAAGGAGTAATAGGACAGAAAAAAAATTCAGATTGAAATCCAAAGCCATGTATAAACCTACAATCAAATATAAGGTTATAGTAATCGATGAAGAACCTATTAACCATAATGTGAGTCCATCAAGAAGAAAGAAGGTTTCTAAAATTAGAATTGAGAAGAAGAAACTGAAGAAAGAGGATATAACAACGAACTCAAAGGCTCCTATAGGAAAAGACAAATTTTCTGAAATAAAATGGAGTAAACAGAGAAAGAAGGGCCATACCCTTTGACCATATCTGAATATGGTAAGCCAAAGAAAATGACAACTTGTCCTGAAACGAAGCAAACAAGAGGTAACAATTTAGATATATTAGCTGAGGCAGCTAAATCTGTCTTCCAGGGAAAATTTTCCATTTGAGAACTTAAGTGTTTACGAAAAACCTAATTTTTGACTAATGATGATGGATGCTTGAAGAAATCCATTTTGTTTTCACAAAATAGAGGTATTGTCTCCCTTTGAGTAAAGATTGGTTGTAACATGGGAAAGAAAAAGGCATGAAGGATATTAAAATATGGTTTTAAAAGAGCATTAGAGGATGTTCCCACGACACTCTTCAAAAGAAAAATATTGGCACTGTAGGAACACCTGTAGAGGCCGATTTTGTAAAAGAAAGCACAAAATTGCATTTTTGCTGATGCAAAAAGAAGATGATGAGGTAAATATTTTGTGGAATCCGAAGAGAGAATATTATATCCCTTTTAAAGTTGATTTATAGCCTCTTTTCATTGGATGAAAATATAGATCAACCATCTATTTTCGAGTTGTCAAAGTGTTGGAACAGATGGATGACAAAGGATCAAATGGATCTCTGAATATTACGTGAAGGATGCAACTTACCAGCCAGATGTAATCATGTCAAAAAAATACCCATATCTATAAAAAATTGTTTCCTAGACTATAGGATCTAAGTTCTAACTACTTTCTATTTCTATTTATCAATATATATAGGAAAATTCTCCCTCGGGGCCTGTGGGAGTTAGTTTTGAGATATCCCTATATATCAGATTGATCATAAATGTATGGAACTGATGTAAACCTATATATATTTGATGAATTAGAGGAAGAATAGGTTGGATCCCTGTTTTTGTCTTGATATTGTATAACTAAAGACTGTTTTGATTCATCTTTCCTATATAAAGACTTCAACTACTAATAAACTTAATGGTTAGTTTTGTGTTCCTTCTATGTTTATCATCTTCTTGTTTTCTTCTGAAACACTCTACTAATGTTATATGAGATTATGACAAATTCTTATATGTTGACAAGGTTGTTTTAAAGGGTTTTCATCAATCTTTGCCACATTAGTGTTTCTTCTTCTTAAATCTTATTTGGAATGATTTCTAGATAAAGGTTTATTATTCTACTATATAAGGACATTAAGGA
>JZKD02S0568914.1:240833-265731 GCA_000966675.3 Picea glauca | reverse complement strand
TGTTAGAAAGGCCATTCACATTCAAATAGAATATACTGGAAATATCTAGTTTCTATGAAAAGAAACAATAGAACAGATTCATGAATATCCCTAACCAACAGATAATAGAATCATATAAAAAACCTTATTTTTCTTAAAACTTGTTCCGAGAATAATATTCAAGATCCATCAATACATCTAACTCCAGATTACACCAAAGTAGTACGTTTATTATGATGATAAACCCTCCATACTCTAACGTGACTCATAAAGCTCCCATTTAATTAAAAGATAATTGGATTGTCTAATTGATGATTTAATCATTAATTCACGACCATTAGGCATCCAAAAGAAACCATCTTGAGTTAGAATGCTACCATTAATATAAATAAGGAAACAAAGAATGAGGCATGTAAAATCAATTAACCTGGCATTAAAGTAAGGCAATGACAAGGCATTTAAATAAAAGAGTAATAATAAGGAAATAATGGTGTTCCCTGCTAGGTAACAACTAACTAAAGGAAAAGACACAGGGCAGGTGTGAATCTCAAGCAAATGAGTTGAATCAATCTGGTCACCAAATCTAAGGTCATTGCCAACCAGAAAGAAGATTTGACCAAAAAAAGGGTTGTAACACCAATGTGTTAAGGGCCTAATCCAATCCTTCACATCCATAAAAACAAATCCATGGTCATAATACACATGGAGGTTTCTCACTATTGACCTCACCTGAGTACCATGGTTGAATGAGTTAAAGGTACCTTCCCAGAATATTTTCAAGATTTAAATACGTTGGAAACTAGGTGTTGGAAGCTCCAATAGTTACAACACTGCTACTCCCCATAGGAAGACGCTATCCCTTAAGACCTTCGCTGCCAAAAGGTCATGCACTTGCAGTTGCGAGGATGTAGGAGGGCAAATCCCTCAAATCAAGGCTATCAATGCTGCCCAGAAAATAGGACAGAACCAGCTGGCCTCCATGCATGGGGAGTGTGGTCAGCATGACTATTCAACCCTCGACAAGATGAGTATGAGATTCATTCCTAAGAATAGATTTGATTTCTGCCAGGAAATAGAATGTTGTCTCGGGCCACTAGCGCAAATGCTTGCCAATAGTAAAATTTTCCACTGCCATTACACAAATCGGCAATGCCAAGCATGGAAGACGCAAACCAACTAAGGAATTTGGGGTATACCACTGACCATCCGCGGGGAGTATGTCTCGCAGTTCTACACCATCAATTGCACAATGAAACCAAGAACTAATGAGTCGATGTATAGGGGCGAAATTGGGGTTTAATATAAGGCAGAAGTCAGTGCTGGGTTAGCCAATTCGAAGAGGCTCTCAGGTATGCCACGGAGGTTAAACACAACGTTTTCACTCCAAGAGGAAAAATGTAGTTAGAGAAGGAGGGCATGATTGCCAGGTGGAACTTGGGCAGGGACAGAGTCTAGTCCAGTAGCAAGGGCCTCTTTGCAAGAGAAATTCGTAAAGGAATTCAACGAAGTGCTAACAGGCCCGAATCGCCAGTACACAAGCTAAGGCTGTGGTCTTGAGGTAGAAAATCGCCAGAGCGATTTATCCAGGGATGGAACGAATTCCTTAAGAGGAACATGAACCAATGCCAGCAAGGATTACACCAATTTAAAAGAAATACATAGAGGTCAACACAGCCATAAAATAAAACTCAGATTTAAAAGTCCAAGGCTATGAGTGTCAGGCTGAATTTTTTACATCCTTCATATAATAAGACGCTAGAATGATAAAAATTAGTCAATCAACAAGAGCCAACGGAGATCAAAATTAAGCACCTTTTGTTTAGGGAGACCGATGGAAAAAAGGGGCTGAAGACAGTAAGCGAATGCCAAGGATAACTTTGTGATTCCTCAATTAAGAATTTGTCATCTATTATCCTTCGTATTAGTCAGTAAAACGCAGAGCATAAATTCACATTAATCAATACTGAAAAGATCGACTGGGAAATTGCAAGATAGAGGTGTAAAAAAAGAGCAGAGCAAATTGTCCTTTATGTAAATACATAAAAACAATCATTCAATCCATTTACACTTGAGGTTCCTATCCCAGGATAAGACATAATGCATCCTACTCTACTAAATAAAAGGACATACCTTTGCCTTTTGCTCGCTTCGAGTGACATTCCGTGCTCCATGCAAATCCCTTTCACCGACCATCGATACCTCACCGGTACCTCCCAGCCAATTCTAGGGGTACTTTGCTTCCCCCTTGGCCCCCCGAGCTGCAAAGGGGCCACACACTCTCCATAGGGTACGTCTAGCTCCCAGCTCACCTCGCAAGGCCAAGCCACCACTCCTCTCCGAGATGGGAAATCCCAACTCCCACAAGTAAATCAGTCAAGTCACTAATTCGGCAGCGTAATGTTATGCTAACAACCTATCCCCATCTTCCTCCTCCTTCCTCTCTTTTATAGAGTTTTAAAACTTCCAATATTTCCCTATATCTCATTTAATTTAGGTTTTAAATAAAAGTCTTCTAAAATTTCTCCTTCGTACAAGTGTCATTCATCCCTCACATTCCTCCAATAATTATTATTTTTAAATTATTCAATTTTTTTATTTCCCTCACCCACCTAGAGTTACTCCTAAATTTACTCCTAGGTGTCCCTAGATTCCCTTACAGGTTTTAATGACTTTCCCTAAAATGAAGTTGCTAAATTAGTTCAATTCAGAAGGTTATTAATTGCAGATTCTTTACTAAGTTGACCTCCCTCTTTCTACCATAAGTTCCTCTCTTTCCCCTTTTTTATGTGACCTCCATTCCCTAGTTTCCTAATTTTTATAATTTCCCTCTTTCCCCTTTTTATGAGAGCTAAAAACGACAGTTGTGCAATTTTAACCTCTTTTCCTTTTATTATTAATTTAATATATTTTTACACTTTCACAAGTTAAATAATTAAACTCTTCTTTACCTCTTTATCCACAGATTTTATTTAAGTTCTTACTCTCTTCATTTTACCCAAAAAATTATGAAGACCACAATTATTACTTAGGTGGTTTTTTTTTTTTTTTTTATAATTTTAACTTTTTAATTTTATTCTTATAGGGATATTTTCTTAAGGGTAGACAAAATTTTACCCATAGCGAAGTTTTAGACTTAGGACTTAGATTCTGAACTAGGCGACATTTTAATTAGGGAAGTTGTTTTAAAATTTCTTAATGAAATATTTGTCTTACGGCCATCTAGGTTCATTCCTTTAACATCATCGACGTGACGTGCCCTTCAGGACGCACTACGTGCTCCCAGGGTGCCACTCACCTCTTTTGTTTCTTTGTGCGATGTGCCCTTTAGGACGCACCATGTGCTCCAAGGGTGCCACTCGCCTCTTGTGTTTCTTTTGCGCGACGTGCCCTTCAAGATACACCACGTGATCCAGGGGTGCCACTCGCCTCTTGACTGATTGGTAGACATCAACAACCCCTGGAGTCAACACTCCGCCAGGTGAACTTGTGGGAGACCAAGGACTTCTAAGGAATAAGTCCCCCACCTTATTCTGATCCCCTTAGCATCGTCATGAGTGAAAATCGCAGTCTTCCCTCACAACATCGTGGGTCCTCTCGAACTAGGTAATCATTAACCTATAGTTCGAGCCACGACAGGAGTGCTAGTAGGCTATGGCATGGATATTGTCCACACCTCTCCCTCAACCTCTCTGGTAGTCATGTGTGGCCCCTTTACTCCATATGTGAGTCTAGTCGACAAGCTATCGTCAGCCTGCATCATCAACAAATCATGTCATAACATGTCCATATCATATCATCTAATCAAATGTATTAATATCATAGTAAATAAATCAAACCCTAATAGCACACTCCCTGACTCGATCCAGAGTCCAAGGGGATTCCATCGATGCCTCTACATCCTCAAGGTCCAAAACCCTGAACACTCAGTAACACCGAGTCAATAGCACCTATCTATGTCAATGTACTAAAACAACGTGTCATCTACCCATGACGCATCCTAATCAAAGTCAAATGTTTTAATATCATAACAATTTGGATCACTTGCGAGCAAGTTTCCTCAAAGAATAAGTTCTCTCAGTGCGCTAGAGCGGGATGTTACATACACCCCCTCTGGGTCTAAACTTCGTCCCGAAGTTTCACAGTATAAATGTCGTAATAAGTGTATCATAGTATCATATGTCTATCTATCAAACAAAAATGGAAATTGTTGGTGCATATCATATGCGTCCTCCCAGGTTGTCGAGTGCGGACTATAATTGTCCCACTGGACCTTGACCTGATCTACCGTTCGATGTCGTAACTGTCGAACGTGGTGATCTAAGATGTGGACTGACTCATCCATGAGCACTCCCTCATCCGATACTTGCAAGGAACTCATGTCAATAACATGTGTAGGATCACTAATATAATGTTTCAAAACAGATACATGAAAAACATCATGCATATGCCTCAAAGAATTAGGCAAGGCTAGTCAATAGGCCACGGGCCCCTTTCTCTCCACAATATCAAAAGGTCCCATAAACCTATGAGAGAGTTTAGCTCCCTTCCCAGACTTAATCAAAATCTTATGTGGTTTAACCCGCAAGAATACTCGATCACTGACCTTGTAACTACGGTCGACTTGGTGCGCATCGACATAACTCTTCTATCGATCCTGCGCTTCTTTAATCCTTTGCCTTATTGTTTACATTTGCTCTTCCATTTCTTGGATCACTTCTGGTCCCACCAGGACCCTATCCTCAAGTTGATCCCAACTCAAATGCGTCTAACACGGTTTCCCGTAAAGAAACTCGAAAGGCGCCATCTTAATGGTGCTCTGGTAATTGTTGTTGTAAGCGAACTCTACTAACGGCAAGAATTCTTCCCAACGCTTTTGTTGGTCCATCACATACATGCGTAAGATGTCCTCCAAGGTTTGGTTCATTTGTTCTGTCTGTCCGTTAGTCTCCGTGTGATACGCAATACTAAAGTTAAGTTGGGTTCCCAAGGCCTCTTGGAAACTCATCCAAAATCATCCTGTAAACACCGATCCTCGATCAGATATAATCCTCTTAGGCATGCCATGCAGCCTCACAATATCACTGATGAAAACTCTAGCAATGTCAAGTGCCTGATACATCGTACGCATAGGAATAAAGTGAGTACGCTTCGTCAGAGTGTCTACTACTACAAAAATTGAGTCATGTCTCCTTGCCGTAAGTGGCAATCCAATAATAAAATCCATCAAAATAACCTCCCATTTCGATTCTGGAATGGCATGCGGTTGTAGTAATCCTGTTGGGTGTCTATGTTCAACCTTTACCTAATGACACTCCATACATCTGGCCACATAGTTAACTACGCCGACCTTCATTCCCCTCCAGAAGAATAAGGGTTTAAGATCTGCCCTCATCTTCATGACTCCCGGGTGAGCCATGTAAACTGCTCTATGAGCCTCGCTCAGGATTAACATCCTCAACTCGTCATTTGGCGGTACGTAAATCTGACTTTTAAACCTCAATAAACCATTGCTATCAAAATAAATCACTCATATCATGGTACCATCATTGTGTTTTGTCAGATAAAACCCTTGACCTCTTTGTACCAGTCGTTGTCACGCTGTAAAGGTAGAATCTTTTCACATAGATTCATCTGAAGAGGTAACACCGAAAAGATGTGTGGTCTTTGACTCAAAGAATTCGCCACTCGGTTCATTGTTCCCTTTATGTAAGAAATCTCAAAGTCGTACTCGCTAAGCAGCTCCAACCAACATGGTCAGTCTTTAATTCAATTTTTCATCCAAAAAGGTAGTGTGTCCAAACCTTTAAGGCATATACAATGGCTAGTAACTCCAAATCGTGCTTCACAAATTTCTCTTCATGCCTTCTCAGTTTCCTCGAAATGTAAGCGATCACTCGTTTATCTTGCATCAAGACTCCCCCGAAACCTTCCTTGGATGTGTCAGTGCATACCAAGAAGTCTGTGTCCATGTCAGGGACCTTTAGTATTGGTGTTGTTGTCAACAACTCCTTAAGCCTCTTAAATTCTTCCATGTATTTCTCGGTCCAAACAAACTTCTTGGTTTTCTTCTGCAATTCTGTGATCGGATTTGCTATCTTCAAAAATCCCTCGAAAATCCTTCGATAGTATCCTTCTAAACCCATAAAGCTACACACTTCCGTGAAATTCATCAACACAGGCCATTCCATAATAGCCTTGACCTTGATTGGATCCACGACGATGCCTTCGACAAAGATGACATGCCCTAAGTAGTAAATCCTCGATTGATAAAAAGATCATTTGGAAAATATCCCATACAATTCGTGCTCTCGCAGACACTGTAGTACTAAGTGCAAGTGCTTGTGATGCTCCTCTGCCGTACGAGAGTAAATCAAAATATCCTCAATGAACACTTGGACGAACTTGTCCATGTACTCATGGAACACCCTGTTCATCAAACTCATTAATACCCCTGGGGCGTTTGTCAGTCCAAACGGTAAAACAATAAACTTGTAATGTCCAAACCTCATCTTAAAGGCGGTCTTAGGGACGTCATCATCCTTGATCTGTAACTGGTGATACCCTGATCGCAAATCGATCTTGGATAACACTGTCGCACCCTTCATTTGATCGAACAAATCATCAATCCTCAGCAAGGGATACTGATTCTTGATCGTGGCCTTGTTCAGTTGACACTAGTCAATGCAAAGCCTCCACGATCCATCCTTCTTTCGTATGAAAATAATAGGTGCACCCCACAGTGACACACTAGGACGTATCATTCCCAGGTCCAACAACTCCTTCAGTTTCATTTTCAACTCTTGTAACTCCGAGGTCGACATCCAATAAGGCATCCTTGCTATCGGTTCGGTCCCTGGTTTCAGGTCTATGGTAAACTCCAAATATCTTTCCGACGACATCCCAGGTAACTCCTCCAGAAATACATACGCAAACTCTCTCACCACCGGAAGGTGTTCTAGACCTCCCTCTACTCCCTTCTCGTTCAATGAAAGGATTGCATAAAGCTTGCACCCCTTGCACATACTCTTCCATAGCTTTAAGGAAGAGATGAACCTCAAGGAAACTCCCTCCTTCCATCCTACAATCACACGTCTCAGTCCCTCATCATCGACCAAGCTCAACCATTTCATCTTACAATTGAGTATCACCTCATGCAATTCCAACCAATCCATGCCAATCATGACATCATAAGATCCTTAGATCGTGGCATACAAGTTGGCCCTTGTGACAAAATCTCCCAGGTTAAAGATACATCCTATAACCTTTCCTCCAACCTTCTATTTGGACCCCGAAGCCATCTCTACAAAGCTAAACTCATCCTCTTTGACTGCCTTTACCTTAATCCTCTTTAGCGCTGCACCAGAAATGAAACTCTCGGTAGAACCGAGATCTATCAAAATACTAAGGGTCTATTCAGCAACGGTACCTGTCATCTCAAGCAAAGTCGATTGTTTCTTTGCCTAGTAGTTATTCACTGCTGCATGAATCCGATGGGCCTTGCCCATATCTCCCACTATAGTGGGTCTGGCTAATCCAGACACTCTGGTCCTCTCCACAGGATAGTCGCACTAGTAGTGTGGCTGACCACACGTCCAACACCCCTACTTCGACCCAGTAGTCCTCGTACCCGAAGTAGAAGATGACAGCCCACCAGCCTGGAACCCTAGTCTCTTCTACTAAACAGGCCTAAACTACTTCTGCTGCAGGCAACGCTGTTGTTGATGCAGTGGTCCCCGATAAGGTGTCCTCTTCTAAGGCGGCGGTTGACGGGGTGTAGTGAAAGTGGATCCCCTTTGGAAGCCACAATATCCTAGCAGATGTCTCATTGGTGTCTGGTGTTGTTGTGTTCCAGATGGAACCTGCCCTGCTGGTCTCCCTGGAGTCCTGGTCTGACACCCACTGATAAGCTCCTCCTCTACTATGAGAGATTTCTGGACAACATCATGCAAGGTTTGAGGCATCAAAATCCTAACCTTTTCACGTAGGCTTCCATTAAGGCCGAATATGAACCTGTTCACCTTAAGTTTCTCAGTGTTAAGGTGTGGAGCATACCGGAGCAGCTCCATAAAACGTGCCTCGTACTCGAGCACCATACGACCTCCCTGTCATAAGGCGTTGAACTAATTGCAATGATGCTCAGTGAATTCCTCTGAAAGGTACCTCTCTCGGAACTGTTCCTCGAACAGTTCCCATGAAACATCTTCAACGACCATGTTCAACTACGGTAGGAGCATCTTCCACCATAGAAGAGTGCCCCCATTTAGTTGAAAGACCGCCATGCAGACCTTCATGTTGGAGGTATAATCACGAAGTGCGAAGCACATCACCATGTTCTCCAACCATGCCTCGGTGGATGCACCATCCGGGGCACCAAATAACTCAGGAAATTGGACCTTCTCGAGTTCACAGTGAATGCTACCAGCAATGGACAATGCCCATAGTAGAACCTCAGCAGGTGTCGGTGCTCTAGCCTCATCTCTATCCAAACGGATGATCAGTGCCTCAGAAATGCATTGAAAGGATCTCATCATTCCGACTATATCGCCAACTGCTATCTTCTTCTACTCGAGAACCTGATCGTCTCCCTGGGGGTTAGACCCCTCTGGTGTGGATGCTATTGGAGGCGTCGCGCCTCCTCCCCTAGCACCTCGTCGTCTGCCTCTGCGGTGTCCTCTAACTATGATTACCTGTATGCACATAATCAACTCGATTAGAAACAATATAATCTAATCTTGTCAACAAAATTCGTAGTGATCCCAAGTCACGGTTCGAACCCGCTCTGATACCATATGTAACTAACCTCATCATTATGACGACAACCTCTTATAACAAGTGCAAAATTTTTTTGTGTGTTTGCGTGTGTACAAGGATAATAAATACATTGGACTTAGAGTCCCCATACAATGACAAACATGGTGCATCCAATTGCAACAACAACATAACGATCTAAGACGCACATCAATCATCTACAAGCAATGAATGACAATGAACTGACAATAAATAAGACTGACTACCCATCCATCCTACCCTGCAATGGTTAGGACCTCCAAGACACATAAAAAACGCTAAAGCCTAGGCTCTTATCGATTTTAACCATTTAAGGTCTCAGGGCTGGCTACTGTTTTGAGGAACATGGAGGTGTCTACATCCTGCCCGAGAGAAGCAAACCAAGCACATTACAATTTTAGAACCCAATACCACATTAATTAAAAAGGAGAAACCGCACCCTTAACAGGAAACATAAGCAAACGACTTTGCCACTATCCCGATTACTCGTCGAGTCTAGCTAGTCATAAATACAGTCTAAGTTATTCATCTAGCACGAGTCTACTTCGAACGTCTAAATGCAATGATAAGGTGATATCTACATTATTTTTAAGGCCATTCCAATGCACAACTTTAAATCGTAACTCGTCATCAAGGTACCCTCTAATTTAAACATTCAAGGGACCTTATTGTGCAAGTCTGAACTTCGACTGGATCAACATTTAACAATTTAATCCATCATTAAATATAATCATAAAAGTAATGAATAGTTAAAAGTTATCATTAACGCATTGACTAACGTGTAATCTAAAATTATAAATCAATACATAAAGCAATGTTATAAATCATGGAATGCAATCATTATAAAATTAATATTAATAGTATCTTAAATGATGGCAATAATTAAGAGGATCTTAAGAAGTGTTTTTATCTCTTTAAATATCAATTGTTACAAAGGCAATTCACATTCAAATAGAATATACTAAAAATATCTAGCTTCTACGAAAAGAAACAATAGAACGGATTCATGAATATCCCTAACCAACATATAATAGAATCATATAAAAAACTTTTTTTTCTTAAAACTTGTCCTGAGAATAATATGCAAGATCCATCACTACATCTAACTCTAGATTACACCAAAGCACTACAATTAATATGATGATAAACCCTCCACACTCTAAAGCGACTCATAAAACATCCATTTAATTAAAAGCTAACTGGATTGTCTGATTTATGATTTAATCATTAATTCACCACCATTAGGCATCTAAAAGAAACCATCTTGAGTTAGAATGTTGCCATTAATATAAATAAGGAAAGAAAGGAGAAGGCATGTAAAATCAATTAACTGGGCATCAAAAGTAAGGCAATGACAAGGCATTTAAATAAAAGAGTAATAATAAGGCAATAATGGTGTTCCTTGCCAGGTAACAACTAACTAAAGGAAAAGATACAGGGCAGGTGTGAATCTCAAGCAAATGAGTTGAATCAATATGGCTGCCAAATCTAAGGTTACTGCCAACCAAAAAGAAGATCTGACCAAACAAAGGGCTATCACACAAGCGTGTTAAGGGCCTCATCCAATCCTTCACATCCATAAAAACAAATCCATGGTCATAATACACATGGTGGGTTCTCACTATTGACCTCACCCGAGTACCATGGTTGGATGAGTTAAAGGGATCTTCCCATAATATTTTCAAGATTTAACTACTCTGGAAACTAGGTGGCAGAAGCTCCAGCAGTTACAACACTGCTACTCCCCACAGGAAGGCACTGTCCCTTGAGACCTTCGCTTCCAAAAGGTCATGCACTTGCAACCGCGAGGATGTAGGAGGGAAAATCCCTCTAATCAAGGCTATCAATGCTGCCCAAAAACTAGGACAAAACCAGCTGGCCTCCGTGCATGGGGAGTGTGGTCAACATGACTATTCAACCCTCGACAAGATGAGTATGAGATTCACTGCTAAGAATAGATTTGATTGCTGCCAGGAAATATAATGCTATCTTAGGCCACTAGCGCAAACGCTTGCCAACAGTAAAATTTTCAGCTACCATTACACAAATCGACAATCTCAGGCACGGAAAATGCGAACCAACTAAGTAATTCGGGGTATACCACTGACCACCCGCAGGGAGTATATCTCGCGGTTCTAGATCGTCAATTGCACAACGAAACCAAGCACTGATGAATCAACGAATAGGGGCAAAATTGGGGTTTAATATAAGGCAGAAGTCGGTGTTGGGTTAGACAATTCGCAGAGGCTCTCAGGTATGCCATGGAGGTTAAACACAACGTTTTCACTCCAAGAGGCAAAATGCAGTTAGAGAAGGAGGGCATGATCTCCAGGTGAAACTTGGGCAAAGATGCAGTCTAGTGCAGCAGCAAGGGCCTCTCTGCAAGAGAAATTCATAAAGGAATTCAACGAAGTGCTAACAGGCTCAAATCGCCAGTACACAAGCTAAGGCTGTGGTCTTGAGGTGGAAAATTGACAGATCAATTTATTCAGGGATGGAACGGCTTCCTTAAGAGGAACATGAACCAATGTCGATAAGGAATACACCAATTTAAAAGAAATATGCAGAGGTCAACACAGTCATAAAATAAAACTCAAATTTAAAAGTCCAAGGCTATGAGTGTCGGGCTAAAATTTTTACATCCTTCATATAATAAGACGCTGGAATGATAAAAACTAGTCAATCAACAAGAGCCAACGCAGATCAAAATTAAGCACCTTTTGTTTAGGGATACCGATTAAAAAAAGGGGTTGATGACAGTAAGCGAATGCCAAGGATAACGTTGTGATGCCTCAATTAAGAATTTACCATCAGTTATCCTTCGTATTAGTCAGTAAAATGCAGAGCATGAATTCGCATAAATCAATACTGAAAAAATTGGCTGGCAAATTACAGGCCAAAGGTGTAAAAAAAGAGCGGAGAAAATTTGCCTTTAAGTAAATACATAAAAACAATCATTCAATCCATTTACACTTGAGGTTCCTATCCCAGCATAAGACATAATGCATCCTACTCTACTAAATAAAACGACATACCTTTGCCTTTCGCCCACTTCAAGTGACGTCCCGCGCTCTGTGAAACTCCCGCTCTCCGACCGTCAAGACCTTACCAATACCTCCTAGCCAATGCTAGGGGTACTTTGCTTCCCCCTTACCCCCCTAAGCCGCAAAGGGGCCACACACTCTCCATAGGGTACGTCTAGCTCCCATCTCGCCTCGCAAGGTCGAGCTACCACTCCTCTCTGAGCTGGGAAATCCCAACTCCCACAAGTAAATCAATCAAGTCACTAATCCGACAATGTAACGTTACGCTAACAGCCCATCCCCATATTCCTCCTCCTTCCTCTCTTTTATAGAGTTTTAGAACTTCCAATCTTTCCCTAAATCTCATTTAATTTAAGTTTTAAATGAAAGTCTTCTAAAATTTCTCCTTCATACAAGTGTCATTCATCCCCCACATTCCTCCAACAATTATTTTGTTTAATTTATTAAATTGTCTTATTTCCCTCACCCACCTAGAGTTAATCCTAAATTTAATCCTAGGTGTCCCTAGATTCCCTTACAAGTTTTAAAGATTTTCCCTAAAATGAAGTTGCTAAATTAGTTCAATTTAGAAGGTTCTTAATTGCAGATTCTTTACTTAGTTGACCTCCTTCTTTCTACCATAAGTTCCCCTCTTTCCCCTTTTTTATGTTACCTCCATTCCCTAGTTTCCTAATTTTTATAATTTCCCTCTTTCCCCTTTTTATTAGAGCTAAAAATGACAGTCGTGCAATTTTAACCTCTTTTCCTTTTGTTATCAATTTAATATGTTTTTACACTTTCACAAGTTAAATAATTAAACTCTTCTTTACTCTTTTATCCACAGATTTTATTTAAGTTCTTACTCTCTTCATTTTACCCAAAAAATTATGAAGACCACAATTATTACTTAGGTGGTTTTTTTTTTTTTTTTTTTTAACTTTATTATTTTATTTTTATAGAGATATTTTCTTAAGGGTAGATAAAATTTTACCCGTAGCGATGTTTTAGACTTAGGACTTAGATTCTGAATTAGGCGACATTTTAGTTAGGGAAGTTGTTTTAAAATTTCTTAATGAGATATTTGTCTTAGGGCCATCTAGGTTCGTTCCTTTAACATCATTGACATAACGTGCCCTTCAGGATGCACTATGTTCTCCAAGGGTGCTATTCACCTCTTTTGTTTCTTTGCACAATGTTTTCTTCAGGACGCACCCCGTGCTCCAAGGGTGCCACTCGCCTCTTGTGTTTCTTTTGCGCGACGTGCCCTTCAGGATGCACCACGTGCTCCAAGGGTGCCACTCACCTCTTGACTGATTGGTAGACATCAATAACCCCTAGAGTCAACACTCCACCAAGTGAACTTGTGGGAGAATATGGGATTCTAAGGAATAAGGCCCCCGCCTTATTTCACAACCCTAAGAATCATCGCGAGCGACTGTCGCTATCTGCCCTCAGGGCATCATGGGTCCTCTCAAACTAGGTAATTGTTAACCTATAGTTCGAGCCACGACATGAGTGCTAGTAGGATGTGGCAGGGCTACTATCCATACATCTCCCTCAACCTCTCTGGTAGTCATGTGTGGCCCCTTTACTTCATATGTGAGTCTAGTCGGCAAGCTATCGTCAGCCTGCATCCTCAACAAATTATGTCAGAACCTGTCCACATCATATCATCTAATCAAATGTATTAATATCACAGTAAATAAATCAAACCCCAATAGCACACTCCCTGACTCGATCTAGATTCCAAGGGGTTCCATCGATGCCTCTCCTTCCTCAAGGTCCAAAACCTTGCACACTCTTTAACACCGAGTCAATAGCACCTGTCTATGTCAATGTACTAAAACAACATGTCATCTACCCATGACGCATCATAATCAAAGTCAAATTTTTTAATATCATAATAATCTGGATCACTTGCGAGCAAGTGTCCTCAAAGAATAGGTTCACTCAGTGAGCTAGAGCAGGATGTTACATACACCCCCTTTGGGTCTAAACTTTGTCCCAAAGTTTCAAAGTATAAATGTCGTAATAAGTGTATCATAGTATCATATGTCTATCTATCAAACAAAAATGGAAATTGTTGGCGCATATCATATGCGTCCTCCCAGGTTGTCGAGTACAGACTATAATTGTCCCACTGAACCTTGACCTGATCTACCATTCGACGTCGTAAATGTTGAACGCATTGATCTAAAATGTGGACCAGCTCATCCATGAGCGCTCCCTCATCTGATACCTGCAAGGAACTCATGTAAATAACATGTGTAGGAACACTAATATAACGTCTCAAAACAGATACATGAAAACCATCGTGCATACGCCTCAAAGAATCAGGTAAGGCTAGTCGATAGGCGGTGGGCCCCTTTCTCTCCAAAATATCGAAAGGTCCCACAAACCTAGGAGAGATTTTACCTCCCTTCCCAGACTTAATCAAACTCTTATGCGGTTTAACCCATAAGAAGACTCGATCACCGACCTTGTAACTACAGTCGACTCGGTGCACATCGACATAACTCTTTTGTAAATCCTGTGCTTCTTTAATCCTTTGCCTTATTTTTTTCATTTGAAATTCCATTTCTTGGATCACTTCTGGTCTCACCAGGACCCTATCCTCAAGTTGATCCCAACTCAAAGGCGTCTGACATGGTTTCATGTAAAGAAACTCGAAAGGCGCCATCTTAATGGTGCTCTGGTAACTATTGTTGTAAGCGAACTCTACTAGCAACAAGAATTCTTCCCAATGCTTTTGTTGGTCCATCATGTACATGCATAACATGTCCTCCAAGGTTTGGTTCGTTCTTTCTGTCTGTCAGTCAATCTCCGGGTGATACACAGTACTAAATTTAAGTTGGGTTCCCAAGGCCTCTTGGAAACTTGTCCAAAATCGTCAAGTAAACACTGATCCTCGATCAGATATAATCCTCTTAGGCATGCCATGCAGCCTCACAGTATCAGTGATGAAAGCTATAGCAATGTTAGGTTCCTGATATGCCATACGCATAGGAATAAAGTGAGCACTCTTCGTCAGAGTGTCTACTACTAAAAAAATCGAGTCATGTCTCCTTGCCGTCAGTGGCAATCCAACAATAAAATCCATCGAAATAACCTCCCATTTCGATTGCAGAATGGCATGCAGTTGTAGTAATCCTGTTGGGTGTCTATGTTCAGCCTTTACCTACTGACACTCCAAACATCTGGCCACATAGTTAACTATGTCGGGCTTCATTCCCTTCCAGAAGAATAAGGGTTTAAGATCTGCCCTCATCTTCGTGACTCCTGGGTGAGCCATGTAGACTGCTCTATGAGCCTTGCTCAGGATCAACATCCTCAACTCATCATTTGGCGGTACGTAAATCTGACTTTTAAACCTCAATAAACCATCGCTATCAAAAGAAATCTCTCATATCGTGGTACCAGCATTTTGTTTTGTCTGATAAAACCCTCGACCTCTTTGTACCAGTCGTCGTCACCTTGTAAAGTTAGAATCCTTTCACGTATATTCGTCTTAAGAGGTAACACCGAAAATATGTGTGGTCTCTGACTCAAATAATCCGCCACTTGGTTCACTATTCCCTTTATGTAATAAATCTCGAAGTCGTACTCGCTAAGCAGCTCCGACCAATGCCATTGTTGTGCGTTCAGGTCGCTTTGCGTAAAAATTTGTTGTACTCCACAATGGTCAGTTTTTAATTCAAATTTTCATTCAACAAGGTAGTGTCTCCAAACCTTCAAGGCATATACAATGGATAGTAATTCCAAATCGTGCGTCGCGTAGTTCTCTTCATGCCTTCTCAGTTTCCCTGAAATGTAAGTGATCACTCATCTGTCTTGCATCAAGACTCCGCCTAAACCTTCCTTGGATGTGTCAGTGCATACCAAGAATTTTGTTTCCATGTCAGGGACCTTTAGTATTGGTTTTTTTGTCAACAACTCCTTAAGCCTCCGAAATGCTTTCACGCATTTCTCGGTCCAAACAAACTTCTTATTTTTCTTTTGCAATTATGTGATCGAATTTTCTATCTTCGAAAATCCCTCGACAAACTGTCGATAGTATCTTGCTAAACCCATAAAGCTACACACTTCTGTGAAATTCGTCGGCGTAGGCCATTCCATAATAGCCTCGACCTTGGTTGGATCCACGACGATGCCTTTTCTAGAGATGACATGGCCTAAGTAGTGAATCCTCGATTGATAAAAAGAGCATTTGGACAATTTCCCATACAATTTCTGCTCTCGCAGACACTGTAGTACTAAGCGCAAGTTCTCGTCATGCTCCTCTGTCATATGAGAGTAAATCAAAATATCGTCAATGAACACTTAGACGAACTTGTCCAAGTACTTGCGGAACACCCCGTTCATCAAACTCATAAATACCCCTGGGGTGTTTGTAAGTCCAAATGGTAAAACAATAAACTCGTAATGTGCAAACATCGTCTTAAAGGTGGTCTTAGGGACGTCATCATCCTTGATCCGTAACTGGTGATACCCTAATCACAAATCGATCTTGGAAAACACCGTCGCACCCTTCATTTGATCGAAGAGATAATCAATCCTCGGCAAGGGATATTGATTCTTGATCGTGGCCTTGTTCAGTTTACGGTAGTCAATGCAAAGCCTCCATGATCTCTCCTTCTTTCGTATGAAAATAACAGGTGCACCCCATGGTGACACGCTAGGATGTATCAGTCCCAGGTCCAACAACTCCTTCAGTTGCATTTTCAACTCTTGTAACTCTGGGGTCGACATCCGATAAGGTGTCATTACTATTGGTTCAGTCTCTGGTTTGAGGTCTATGGTAAACTCCAAATCTCTTTCCAGCGGCATCCCAGGTAACTCCTCCAGAAATACATCTGCAAACTCTCTCACCACTGGAAGGTGTTCTAGACCTTTCGCTACTCCCTTCTCGTTTAACGCAAGGATTGCATAAAGCTTTCACCCCTTGTGCATACTCTTCCATAGCTGTAAGGAAGAGATGAACCTCAGGGAAACTCCCTGGTTCCATCCTAGAATAACACATCTCTGTCCCTCATCATCGACCAAGCTCAACCATTTTGTCTTACAATTGAGTGTCACCTCATGCGATTCCAACCAACCCATGCCAATCACGACATCATAAGATCCTAATATCGTGACGTACAAGTTGGCCCTTGTGACAAACTCTCTCAGGTTAAGGATATATCCTGTAACCTTTCTTCCAAACTTTTGTTTGGCCCTTGAATCCATCTCTACGAAGCTAAACTCATCCTGTTCCACTGCCTTTACCTTAATCCTCTTTAGTGTTGCACCAAAAATGAAACTCTTGGTAGCACCGGGATCTATCAAAATTCTAAGGGTCTAGACAGCGACGGTACCTGTCGTCTCAAGCACAGTCGACTGGTGCTTTACCTGGCAGTTATTCACTATTGCATGAATCTGATGGGCCTTGCCCATCTCTCCCACTGTAGTGGGTCCAACTGATCAAGACACTCTGGTCCTCTCCACAGGACAATCGCGCTAGTAGTGTGGCTCCTCTCCTAGTACCCGAAGTAGAATATGACAGCCCACCGACCTGGAACCCTGGTTTGGTCTACTGAACATGCCTAAACTGCTGTTGTTGCAGGTGGCATTGCTACTGATGCAGTGGTCCCCGATAAGGTGTATGTTGCTGAGGCGGCAGTCGTCGGGGTGTAGTGAAAGTGGATCCCCTCTGGAAGCCACTATATCCTAGCGTATGTCTCACTGGTGTCTGGTGCTGCTGTGTTCCAGATGGAACCTACCCTGCTGGTCTCGCTGGAGTCCTGGTATGAGCCCCACTGATAAGCTCCTCCTCTGCTATGAGGGCCTTCTGAACGACATCGTGCAAGGTTTGAGGCATCTAAATCCTTACCTTTGCACGCAGGCTACCATTAAGGCCAAATATGAACCTGTTGACCTTAAGTTTCTGAGTGTTAAGGTGTGGAGCATACCGGAGAAGCTCCATAAAACGTTCCTCGTACTCGAGCACCATATGACCTCCCTTTCGTAAGGCATTGAACTCATTGAGCTGACACTCAATGAATTCCTTTTAAAGGTACCTCTCTCAGAACCATTCCTCGAACAGTTCCCATGACACATCTTCGACGGCCATGTTCAGCTACGGTAGGAGCATTTTCCACCATATAAGAGAACTCCCCTTCAGTTGCAAGACCGCCATGTGGACCTTCATGTTGTAGGTATAATCGTGAAGTGTGAAGCACATCGCCATGCTCTCGAACAATTCCTCGGCATTTGTGTCATCCAGGGCACCAAAGAACTCAGAAAATTGGACCTTCTAGAGTTCACAGTGAATGCTACTAGTAACGGTCGGTCTGCGCGGAGGAACCTCAGCGGGTGTCGGCGCTCTAGCCTCATCTCTGTCCAAACAACTGATCAATGCCTCATACATGCACTGAAAGGATCTCATCATTCCAACTATATCACCAACTGTTATCTTCTCCTGCCTAAGAAATTGCTCATCTCGCTAGGGGTTAGACCCCTCCGGTGTGGATGCAACTGGAGGTGTCACGCCTCCTCCCCTAACACCTCGTCGTCTGCTTTCGCGGCATCCTATAACCATGATTACTTGCACACACATAATCAACTTGATTAGAAACAATATAATCCAATCATATCAATGAAAGACGTAGCGATCCCAAGTCGTGGGTCAAACCTGCTCTGATACCATATGTAACGAACCTCCTCGTTATGACGACAAGCTCTTATAACAAGTGCAATTTTTTTTTTGTGTGTGTGCGTGTGTACAAGGATAATAAATACATTTGAATTAGAGTCACCATATGATGAAGAACATGGAAAATGCAACTACAACAACAACATAACGATCTAAGACACACATCAATCATCTGCAAGAAATGATTGAAAATCAACTGACAATAAATAAGACTGACTACCGATCCATCCTACCCTGCAATGGTTAAGACCTCCAAGACACATAAGCAACGCTCAAGCCTAGGTTCCCATCGATTTTAACCATAAAAGGTCTCAGGGCTAGCTACTGTTCTGAGGAACATGGAGGTGTCTACATCCCGCCCGACAGAAGCAAACCAAGCACATTACAAGTTTACAAACCGATACCACATTAATTAAACAGGAACAACCGCACCCTTAACAGGAAACATAAGCAAACGACTTCACCACTATCCTGATTACTCGTCGAGTCAAGCTAGTCATAAATGTAGTCTATGTTATTCATCTAGCACGAGCCTACTTAGCACGTCTAAATGCAATGATAAGGTGCTATCTACATTAGTTTTAAGGCAATTCCAATGCGCAACTTTAAATCGTAACTCATCATCAAGGTACCCTCTAATTTAAACATTCAAGGGACCTTATTGTGCAAGTCTGAACCTCGACTGGATCATCATTTAACAATTTAATCCATCATTAAATATAATCATAAAAGTAATGAATAGTTACAAGTTATCATTAACGCAATAACTAACGTGTAATCTAAAATTATAAATCAATACATAACGCAATGTTCTAAATCATGGAACACAATCATTATAAAATTAATATTAACAGTATCTTAAAATGATGGCAATAATTAGGAGGATCTTAAGAAGTGTTTTTATCTCTTTAAATATCAATTGTTACAAAGGCCATTCACATTCAAATAGAATATACTAGAAATATCTAGTTTCTATGAAAAGAAACAATAGAACTGATTGATGAATATCCCTAACCAACAGATAATAGAATCATATAACAAACCTTATTTTTCTTAAAACTTGTTCTGAGAATAATATGCAAGATCCATCAATACATCTAATTCTATATTACACCAAACTAGTACGTTTATTATGATGATAAACCTTCCATACTCTAAGGCGACTCATAAAACATCCATTTAATTAAAAGCTAACTGGATTGTCTAATTTATGATTTAATCATTAATTCACCACCATTAGGCATCTAAAAGCAACCATCTTGAGTTAGAATGCTACCATTAATATAAATAAGGAAATGAAGGACGAGGCATGTAAAATCAATTAACCGGGCATTAAAGTAAGGCAATGAAAAGGAATTTAAATAAAAGAGTAATAATAAGGCAATAATGGTGTTCCCTGCTAGGTAACAACGAACTAAAGGAAAAGACACAGGGTAGGTGTGAATCTCAAGAAAATGAGTTGAATCAATCTAGCTGCCAAATCTAAGGTCACTTCCAACCAAAAAGAAGATCTAACCAAACAAAGGGTTGTCACACTAGCATGTTAAGGGCCTCATCCAATCCTTCACATCCATAAAAACAAAGCGATGGTCATAATACACATGGCGGGTTCTCACTATTGACCTCACCCGAGTACCATGGTTGAATGAGTTAAAGGGACCTTCCTAGAATCTTTTCAAGATTTAAATACGCTGGAAACTAGGTGGTGGAAGATTCAGCAGTTATAATGTTGCTACTCCCCACAGGAAGGCACTATCCCTCAACACCTTCACTGCCAAAAGGTCATGCACTTTCAGTTGCGAGGATGTAGGAGGGAAAATCCCTCGAATCAAGGCTATCAATGCTGCCCAGAAAATAGGACAACACCAACTGGCCTCCATGCACGGGGAGTGCGGTCAACATGACTATTCAACCCTTGACAAGATGAGTATGAGATACACTGTTATGAATAGATTTGATTGCTGCCACAAAATAGAATGTTGTCTTGGGCCACTAGTGCAAATGCTTGCCAATAGTAAAATTTTCAACTACCATTACCCAAATTGACAATGTCGGGGATGGAAAACGCAGACCAATTAAGGAATTTGGGGTATATGACTGACCACCCGCGGGGAGTATATCTCGCAGTTCTACACCATCAATTGCACATCGAAACCAAGCACTGATGAGTCTATGCATAGGGGCGAAATTGGGGTTTAATATAAGGCAAAAGTCAGTGTTGGGTTAGCCAATTCATAGAGGCTCTTAGGTATGCCACCGAGGTTCAACGTAATGTTTTCGTTCCAAGAGGAAAAATGCAGTTAGAGAAGGAGAGTGTGATCGCCAAGTGGAACTTGGGCAGGGACGCAGTCTAGTCCAGCAAAAATGGCCTCTCTGCAAGAGAATTTTAGAAAGGAAGTCAACGAAGTGATAACATGCCTAAATCACCAATACACAAGCTAAGGCTGTGGTCTTGAGGTGGAAAATCGCCAGAGCGATTTATCCAGGGATGGAATGGCTTCCTTAAGAGGAATGTGAACCAATGCCGACAAAGAATACACAAATTTAAAAGAAATACACAGAGGTCAACACAGTCAAAAAATAAAACTCAGATTTAAAAGTCCAAGGCTATGAGTGTCGGGCTTAATTTTTTACATCCTTCATATAATAAGACGCTGGAATGATAAAAACTAGTCAATCAACAAGAGCCAATGCAGATCAAAATTAAGCACCTTTTGTTTAGGGAGACCGATGAAAAAAAGGCGCTGACGACAGTAAGCGAATGCCAAGGATAACGTTGTGATGCCTCAATTAAGAACTTACCATCGGTTATCCTTCATATTAGTTAGTAAAATGCAGAGCGTAAATTTGCATAAATCAATACTGAAAAGATCGACTGGGAAATTCCATGCCAGAGGTGTAAAAAAAGAGCGGAGAAAATTCGCCTTTAAGTAAATACATAAAAACAATCATTCAATCCATTTACACTTGAGGTTCCTATCCCAGTATAAGACATAATTCATCCTACTCTACTAAATAAAAGGACATACCTTTGCCTTTCGCCCGCTTTGAATGACGTCCCGCGCTCCGTGCAATTCCCGCTTGCCGACCGTCGAGACCTCACCGGTACCTCCCAGCCAATTCTAGGGGTACTCTGCTTCCCCCTTAGCCCCCGAGCCGCAAAGGGGCCACACACTCTCCATAGGGTACATCTAGCTCCCAGCTCACCTCGCAAGGCCGAGCTACCACTCCTCTCTGAGATGGGAAATCCCAACTCCCACAAGTAAATTAGTCAAGTCACTAATCCGAAAGCATAACGTTACACTAATAGCCCATCCCCATCTTTCTCATCCTTCGTGTCTTTTATAGAGTTTTAGAACCTCCAATCTTTCCCTAAATATCATTTTATTTAAGTTTTAAATAAAAGTCTTCTAAAATTTCTCCTTCGTACAAGTGTCATTCATCCCCCACATTCCTCCAATAATTATTTTCTTTAATTTATTAAATTGTCTTATTTCCCTCACCCACCTAGAGTTACTCCTAAATTTACTCCTAGATGTCCCTAGATTCCCTTCAAGGTTTTAAAGACTTTCCCTAATATTAGGTTGCTAAATTAGTTCAATTTAGAAGGTTCCTAATTGCAGATTCTTTACTAAGTTGAACGCTTGATTTTTACCATAAGTTCCCCTCTTTCCCCCTTTTTATGTTACCTCCATTCCCTAGTTTCCTAATTTTTATAATTTCCCTCTTTCCCCTTTTTATTAGAGCTAAAAACGGTAGTTGTGCATTTTTAACCTCTTTTCCTTTTATTATTAATTTAATATATTTTTACACTTTCACAAGTTAAATAATTAAACTCTTCTTTACCTTTTTATCCACAGATTTTATTTAAGTTCTTATTGTCTTCATTTTACCCAAAAATTTATACAGACCGCAATTATTACTTAAGTGTTTTTTTTTGTTTTTTTTTATCATTTTAAACATTATTATTTTACTTTTATGGAGATATTTTCTTAAGGGTAGACAAAATTTTACCCCTAGAGAAGTTTTAGACTTAGGACTTAGATTTTGAACTAGGCGACATTTTAATTAGGGAAGTTGTTTTAAAATTTCTTAATGAGATATTTGTCTTAGGGCCATCTAGGTTCGTTCCTTCAACATCATCAATGCGACATGCCCTTTAGGACGCACTACGTGCTCCAAGGGTGCCACTCACCTCTTTTGTTTATTTGTGCGATGTGCCCTTCAGAACGCACCACGTGCTTCAAGGGTGCCACTCGCCTCTTGTGTTTCTTTTGTATGAGGTGCCCTTCAGGATGCAGCACATGCTCGAAGGGTGTCACTCGCCTCTTGACTGATTGGTAGAAATCAATAACCCCTGGAGTCAACACTCCTCCAGGTGAACTTGTGGGAGACTAAGAGCTTCTAGTGAATAAGGCCCCCACCTTATTGTGCGCCCTTTAGAATCATCACGAGAGACTGTCGTAGTCTACCTTCTCATCATCGTGGGTCCTCTCGGACTAGTTAATCGTTAACCTATAGTTCGAGCCACGGTGGGAGTGCTAGTAGGTTGTGGCAAGGTTTTTTTCCACACCTCTCCCTCAACCTCTCTAGTAGTCGTGTGTGGCCCCTTTACTTCATATGTGAGTCTGGTCGACAAGCTATCGTCAGCTTGCATCATCAACAAATCATGTCAGAACATGTCCACATCATATCATCTAATCAAATGTATTAATATCATAGTAAATAAATCAAACCCCAATAGCACACTCCCTGACTCGATCCAGAGTCCAAGGGGTTCCATTGATGCCTCTGCATCCTCAAGGTTCAAAACCCTGCACACTCAGTAACACCGAGTCAATAGCACCTGTCTATGTCAATGTACTAAAACAACATGCCATCTACCCATGACCCATCATAATCAAAGTCAAATGTTTTAATATCATAATAATCTGGATCACTTGCGAGTAAGTGTCCTCAAAGAATAAGTTCGCTCAGTGCGCTAGAGCGAGATGTTACAAAATCTTTCAACAAATGCATGAGCTACACCATAGTGATAATCTTCTAATTTGGTGCAACACATATACTAACCAGCCCGGTCGAAGATATGTCTATTGTTTTAGTATGCCTCCATAATCTCGGGTCCTTTAGGTTCCCTTTTGTTTATGCATCCACTTTTACCGATATCTATTTTCATGACCAGAAGACTGGATTCCTCTCTATAGGAGTGGGATATGCCTTCTATGTGGAGATAGATACATGATTTGATATCTATATGGAGGAAATTTAAATTGACCAGCTGCAATGTGAAACTAGAGTAACAAATAATACGCAAGGTTAAAAGAACTATTTTTAAAATCCCCATCCACGTGATTTCCTGGATAACATATATGAATAGGTTAAAGTACTGCCAACTTTGCATGCTATGATGTTGATTGGGTACTTGATTACCGCTTTGAGTCTTCCATTCTTGCAGGTAGGACGATCCACGTATTTAAACTCCTCCAACAATACTCGCAATGATGAAAAATAGAGACAAGTGGAAGTTCATGTTGCACCATGCAAAATTGTCCTTTGGCATATTTTGAATGGACTGGACTTGAAATTCGTTATATAACTTTAGTAATCATGAGACAATTTATGACCTCACATATGACTATGATGGAAATATTTAAAACTAATGATGTCATGAAACAATCATACAAACATCTGCATAACTCCTCCCATCCCCTTTTACAAGAATATCTATATGTCATTCCTCTCAATATAACATTATTTTGACCCCCGTGAAAGAGATTTTGAACCTTTAACAACCTAATGATGAGGGTTTATAAATTATACAAAAAAAAAAATTAAATGGAGAAAATAAGAGATGAGAGATAAAACATTGTAGAACATAATAGGTGATAGCAATATGTTTGCAATAAATGTAATAGAGAAGGTGAGGGAAGGAGTCATGAAAAGGAAAACAACAAAAGAGAGAGAGGATAATCGCAATAGAGTTTGGCATCAAGGAGTGAAGTGTATTAGCACAATGAATGAAACAACCATTGGGAATAGGGCATAGGAGGAAGCATAGGGAGGTAGTAACCACCATTGAGTGGAAGAAATGTCAGGAAACAACTCCCATTATGTTAAATACAAAGGGAGTAGTGTAAAATTGTGTACTAGAGTTGCAAAATATGGAAGAAATGATAAATAATGGGGTAGATTAAGAGAAGTGTGGAGACATGAAATTGAATGAAATATTGTGGATGCTAAAAATGGGGATTGGTAGAGAAGGATGGCTAGTCCAAAAAAAAAATCCACCTAGCTTTGGTGTAAGATACTCAAAATTTCCCAACCAAGGAATTATGATGTAGGAGAATCCCCAGGTCTTTGGAAATCATGAATACCCCAAAACATTTGTTTTTAGTTCTATGTTTTGTTTCTTTCATAT
>JZKD02S0568914.1:171059-205582 GCA_000966675.3 Picea glauca | reverse complement strand
GAATGTGATCATATACACCAGGTCTATTATAGAGCTACAAATCAGATTTGGATGATGAAATTGATGAGGGCTTTTGGTTGAGGTACATGTTGAGTACATGGTTGAGACAAGTAGTGGATGAGGGCTTTTGGTTGAGGTACATGTTGAGTACATGGTTGAGACAAGTAGTTGATGAGTTGGCGCACATACATTAGGTGTATAGTTGATGATGTTGGTACATATTGATGATTCATATTTGATGAGTAGTTGACACATGATTGGAACATACTTGGTACATGGTTGGATGCACTTGTTTATGATATTGTTTGATTACAGGTTGGTGCATGGTTGATGCACTTGTTTGTGGTATAGGTTGATTACAGGTTGAGGTACAGGTTGATGCATGGTTGATGCATGGTTCAGATTTATTGGTACAGGTTTACAGTGGTATATCTCACAGTGATAGTGTGACAGTGGTTCCATCATTCTACTTCTACTTTAGGGTGGTAGGACAAGGAAAGGACAGGTGGTTGTAGCCACCTTCCGATTGTAGCCAGAGAACATTGGGGGTTGTAGCCTCCTTTTGGTTGTAGCCATAGATTTGGGGAGTTGATACTTCCCTCAGGTTGTAGCCTGAGAAACTAGGGGATTGGAGCCTCCTTCCAGTTGCAGTTGGAAAACAAAGGAAATTGGTGCTTCCAATTAATGTAATTCTTCAAGACATATAAGGAAAAACATTCCGTGGTTTTCTCTCGATTTGGGTTTCCACATAAAACACCGGTGTACTGCGTATGTGTGTGATTGTTTATTTATTACTGCTCATTATTGGATAATAATTCTACATTGATATAACATTTGAAGAAAAAAGATTATAATTACGTTATTATTGAGTCACCCCCCCTCTCAGTAATCCAACAGAAACATTGTTTGCAACAACAAACTTCACACCTCATGAAATGTAATTTCAAAACCCTTAGAAAGTTTTCTCATAGAAGAAATGGCTTCGACACAAGTGGCCCAACACATTTTTGGGCCTCCACTTGTAGGATACCTCATTCTAACATGAAGTTAATTGGAGCAGTTAAGGGACTAGCACATGATTTTTGGCATGAGAAAACTAGGCCTCCTTCCAACCAAAGATATGTACTAAAATTGAGAAGGGGATATAGGGACTATGAACCCCATATTAAATTCTTTCTTGACATTTCACAGACAAAATTGTATGAGGGATTCATGACAGTACATAGTGCACTTAACTTGGGACAAAGATCTTTCCATAAATGAAAGCCTTTGTATGTTCTAATAAACACAATTCGTAACACATGTTTTTGTATATATCACATTGAGTATGGTTATTATTATCACACACACACACACACACACATATTTCATGTTTTGCATAACATCATTTTGCAGGAATGCTCAGTTATATTTTCGTCATCATAATCTAGAGATGGTTGTACACTTTATCAAAAATATTTCTTAGATGGGACATGGCCTAGGTGCGGTGGAATGACACTACTGAGAAATTTCATCCATATAAGTGATGAGTATGAATTGGGGAGGAAGGAGGTTTCCTTGAAAATATTTAAATATGTCGCATATAATATTGATGGAGGAGAAGAAAGAAAAAATATACAATTGGTGACCTCCCAGGTACGAGTATGTGACTTCATGAAGGAATTCATTGAAAAGAAACGACATTATTTTCAATATGTCCATTTGGCTTGATGGCAAGACAAACATTTTAGAAGATGCAGAGATACATTTCTCGTTGGTACTGTTTTATCATTGGTTGATTTTGCAGATAACTACACCCTTCAATTGAAAAATGAGATTCAAAGACAATATTATCACTCAGAGTAGGTCATCATAATGTTTCATATCACATACATGCATGGGACGAATACTGATGAAGAAAATAGAGTTATATTATAGGAGTGTCATTTTTACATAAGCGATGATTGGTGTCATGACTTAGACTACTTACAACATTTCTTTCAGTTGTTTTAAAATCACCTTAAGGAGAATAACATATAGTTGGATCAACATTGGATTTGTTCATATGGTTGCATAGGCAAGTTCAAAAATTCTCGTGTAGTTCAATGGTTGTGTATGTTGCACAAAAAAATCAAGGTACCATACATTTGGAACTAGTTTGAGTTTGGGAATGGGAAAGGGGAGCATGGTGGAGTAGTTGAATACATAAAAAGAGACTTACAGAGGAAAGAAATGAATTTCACAACTACTTTCCTCATTCTATATGTGAACTCCATTGTTGAATGGTGTTATTCAATAATGGGAGAGGGATTAGGATATTGTGAAGACGAATATCATAGGAAAGTGCATGTACATAGATATTTTGGGGAGGTGGTCCATGTAGATCGATCACATTTGTATGAATGAAAAACAATCCAAGGCACTCATCGATTCCATTCAGTTAGAAAATCAGACAATGTAATAGTTGAAATATGGATGAGAAAACTCTCTTGCTTTCGTGTTCCATGTATTAGTAATGAATCATATTATTGTGAATTGATAGACCATGTTGATAGATGTGATCGTGTATCACTACCCATTGTTCAACGTATAACTATGGAATTATCCCAGTTGGAGGAGGACCAATCAAAAATTTCAGCAGATTATGATCATGTCTTAGATCTCGTACTGTCAGGTTCATTGAAACCTTCTATTAAAGTTTGAATAACTAGCATCAAGTTTTTATTCTTTTGTCATTTAGTGGACTCACATGTTGGCACTTCATTTTTTGTAGGCCACATATACACAATGGTTTCCCTAAGAGATAATGAATGGGGCATGGATTCTTTGTTGGCCCATTTATTAGAGGGAAAGTAAACCCTCATCCGATCAGTAACAAACCCCGAAGGCATTGAATTTCTGATTGGGTCGATGGTTATTAAAGGAGAATATCTGACACAGGATGAAAAAAAAAATAATAAAGGTGGTTATGTATTTCAATATTATAAACTAGGTCAAGTTGTATACCACTTTAGGAACTTGGTTCTTGGTACAAACCTACAAATACAAACAATGAAAAGTAAGAACTCGTCAAAGGTACACTACTTATTTCCTTATTATGAGCATGATAAGTTAATGGAGACTGTTAGTTTTAAAAGTGATCTTGATGGTCTACTTGAATACCATAGGTATGTAAAAGGAATAATTGAACAAATATTTCAGTCTATGAGTTATAAAAATTTTGGTTTCAATTTATGGTTTTTATGGTATTCTTGTCTTGCTTAATCTAAATTCCATACCTTTCCTTGCCTTCACTTTCCATGCCATGCCATGCCTTTCCATGTCTCTTCTTTCCATGCCTTCCCTTTCCATGCATTTCATCTCCATGTCATGCCTTGCCTTGTTTTCACTTGCCATGCCATGCCTTGCCTTTCCTTCACTTTCCATGCCATGCCATACCTTGCCTTATATCAATTTCCATGTCATGACATGCCTTTTCTTATATCCCTTTCCATGCCTTTCCTTTCCATGCCATGCCTTGCATTTCCTTTACTTGCCATGCATTGCCTTTCATTTTCATGCCATGCCTTAATTTTCCTTCACCTGTAATGTCATTCCATGTCATGCCTCATCTTTCCATGGCATGCCATGCCTTACCTTGCCTTGTCATTTCATTCCCTGTCTTTCCTTGCCAAGCCATGCCTTCCCTTGAATTTCCATGCCATGCCATGCCATGCCTTTCCTTTCCTTCACATACCATGCCATGTCACTTCATGCCGTATATTTACTTTTCATGCCATGCCTTGTGTTTCCTTTCTATTCCATTCATTGGCATGCCATGCCATGATTTGTCTTACCTTACCATGTCTTGCCTTGACATGCCATTCCATGTATTCCCTTTCCTTTCCATATTCATTTCCTTGTCATCCCTTACCTATCCATTCCTTTCCATGCCATTACTTTCCATGCCATGCCATGCCTTACCTTGCCTTGCCTTTCCAAACCATGTCATGCCTTGTCACACCATGACATACCATGCCTTTCCTTTCCTTCACTTTCCATGTCATGTGATTCCATTCCTTTCCTTTCCATGCCATTCCATGCCTCTCATTTCCATGTTATGCCATGCCATTCCATGCCTTTCATTTCCTTTCCATGTCATGCCTTTCCTTTCCATTGCACATCTTGCCTTTCGATGCCATACCTTTCCATGCCATGCCCATTCCTTTCCTTTCCATCTCATGCCTTGCCATACCATGCCATGCCATGCCTTGCATTTCCTTTCCATGCCTTTCCTTGCCTTGCATTTCCATGCCTTGCCTTTCTTGGCCATTACTTTCTATGCCATGCCATGCCTTTTCTTTCCTTTCCATTCCAAGCCATGCCATGAATTTCGATGCCATGCCTTTACTTTCATTTCCATTCCTTGTCTTTCCTTTCAATGCCTTTCCTTTCCTTCACTTGTCATGCCATGCCATGAATTTCCTTGCCATGCCATGTTGTTCCTTTCCATGCCACGCCATGTCATCCCTTGTCATTGTGTTGGCCCTTGACCAAGTTTTGCAGAACACTTGGTCATGTTTGACCATTTTTGGACATCGACACCCTGTCAAAGATGGAGCACCAGACGAAGAAGAGAACACGGGATCTCAGATCATTTTTGGGGCCCCTTTTAGAGTTTTAGGTTGATGTAACGGGAAAGGGATGTCAGCCCATGGGTTTACCCATTCTTAGGCCCATTTTGTAGTCTATAAATAGATACTTATGCAATGTAAGGAAGGCATGATGATGGTGATAATGATAGTAGTAGTACATTTATGTGATGTATAGATAAAGGCTTAGTGCTAGTAACTGGATCTATGTGATTGGATGTATATTCCAAGTGATATGTGCATTGAAAATCTAAGTGCAAGTTGTTGTCATTTTGTGCTGAAGTGCAAGGAAGAAGAATCTAATGAGTCATGCAAATCTTTTGTCCTGTGCGAAGTAAGGGTCATTGAAGCTCTGTGTTGTAACCTCTTGATCGAGATAATATAAAGAAGAAGACTTTGTGGACATAGCCCTAGGGTGGGGGTGAACCACTGTAACTCTATGTATTGTTCTCGGTGCTTTGACTTAATGTGTTTATCTCCTTCTTGGCTAAGTGCTTGATTAAATATATTTTGTTATTCTTGGTGCTTCCGAGATAGGAATGAATGTTAGATATGATATGTAATATGCTTAGTGCTTGATCTGTTGAACCCAATCTATCTTGTTTTGCCTAAGTGCTAAGTCTTCTTGAATCTAAGTATATACTGTGATGCTTTGTGTTATCTACGAAGTGCTGTAAGGGTTGAATATTGAAGGATAAACTATGTTAGATGATTGCTAAGTACTAGAATCATAGATCTGTGTCCCAACTAAGGTTGCAGACGTATGAGTCCCATAACCACCCCTACCTCTACCTCAGGTGATACTTCATCTGCTTCGCAAGTGTTGCCGAAAGGGCTGGTAGTTAGGGTTTGTCGGTGCGCCCTTGAGTGTTGAACCTTGGGTCTGCCCCTATGCCAACAAATGGTTATGTTACTGAGACCTGAAACTATGATTGCTAGGAACTGAGGAAGAAGAAAAATCTTTGTGTGAAATAATCTTTGTGCATAGATCTTTTTCCCTAGTGCATAGATTTTTTCTTGACCTGTGAAGCTTTGTGTCAAGAAAGAAAGGTCAAATCTGAAGGAAAGAGGTCAGATCTGTAGAAAAGAGGTAAGATCTGTAAACACTGTGCTCTGATAAAGGTAAGAATAGTCAAAAAAATTTAGATCTGAAAGATTTGTGCTCTGTAGAAGTAAGATAAGAAATTTTTTTGTTTCTAAAGCATGGATCTAGGTATGCTTGATAGATTCTATCCTAGCTTCAAAAATAGGGTATTAATAGATGAAAGAAAGTTTGATATGAATAGATCTGATAAGTATAATGATAGATATGTTATACCTATAAATATAAAGAATGTATGGACTAACAAGTGGATGGAGGATCCTAGAAAGATTTTTTTGCAGGCTAGCTACCATGATCCTGGTGTGCAGTACAGAAGAAGTTGGGGAAAATTTAAATGAAAGAGAGGATTGACCTTGTGTTATAGTTGCAGAAGACCGGGACATGTTGCTAAAGAATTCCCTGGGAGAAAACCTAGTTTCCTCTATTCTAAGGATATGGACCATGAAGTGTTGGATTGCCATAGAATGATTGCTAGACTTGAGAAGCTAAATATGGAGCAAGAAAACCCTGAAGGAGATCAAGAGAATAAGATTATAGTAGAAACCCAGAAAGAATCAGAAAAGATATTGCTACAGATGAAAGACACCTTGAATGATCGCTGACATGTTAGGTTATCAGAGATCTTCAAAGAAAAAGAATGTATCGAAGAAATAATATGGGACTTCGGCATTGATTGTATTCTTGATGAAGAAACACAAGTGAACATTATGCCAGAAAGAACTTGGGAAGCTATAGGAAAGCCTACCATGATCCCTTCCCTAGGAGGAACAAGTTTATTCAGAGGAAAGATAGTAACCCTATGTGGAAGGCTCGCCCAGATACCTACGGCTGTCAATGGAACTTCGACAGAGGAAGACTTTGAGATCATTAGATTTGTTGAAGATAGTGCCCCATTTACCATGCTCATGGGAAAACCTTGGATTGATAGAGAACAAGCCAGATGAAAAGAGAAAGAAGAAGTTTTGGAACAGAAGAAGCAAGAGTTAAAAGACTTTATGACCAGAAGGATCGCGCACTTGATTGAAGAATATAAGAGAATATCGCAGATATTTAATATTAGCAAATTCGATTTCGAGGCTAAGAGAACACTCGAGGATCTGTAGAAGATCGAGTTACCTATTTTTGATATAGAATAAGTATTATAAAGGAACCCTAGGAAAGACTTTCAACAACGCGAACTAAATAAGATCACAGAAGATAAGCATCAGCACAGTAAAAGCATCACTGAGATGAAGCTCACTGGGAAGAAGGCTAGAAAGTTAAGAAAGAAAAGGCCTAATACTATAAGGTTATAAGAGGTCCTAGAGGATACTTCGCAGACAAAAAAAATAGTAGAATTGGAACTTCACCAAGATATCAGAAGAACGACATAGAGTACTCCACCATGACGAAGCAATATAGCCATTGGAACCGATATATCCATTCGACTTCCACTCCAAACGGGAAAAAAAAAAATAAAGGTTCGTCATCCAACCATTGAAAAGTGCCATAACGGGTCGAAGAAGAGTTAATGAAGGATCATAACCGTTGCCAGAAAATTGTTACTAAGTTTCCCTACTTAGTCCATCGCACCACACACCGAGACTAATATTTGCTAAGTGAGAATTTGAGAATGAAACCTGAGATTTACTCACCCTGAGATCATTGCCTAGTTCCCATACTATTCACTATAGTCTCTAAATTCCTTTCGTACCCAAGCCAGCTAACCCAAGTTTGTATGTCGGACGAGCTCAGTGCTGCTGAGAAGATCGTTAAATAATTTCTAATTGACTTAATGACTGAGAGAGTCATGTCAGAGCGAGGAATGTCTACAGGTGTACATGCATTGTCCTCGGGAGCATTGCCAACTTCTTCCTCCATTGCTTGAGAAGGACCATCATGACTGCCTTTAGAAAGATGATCTAAGATCGGAAATGACTTCGCCACTGTAAAGATGATCCCCAGTATCTTTCCTAAGTATATCCCACCACTAAGTGGTGTAGTGAATTGAGACAGTGTACCCAGAGACTTCAACTATGTTGTGGTCACTGCGTAGCTCCTGAAAGGGGTCTGTGCAGTTCATGCCGACCAGGATAATCTCATCACGTTGAAATTTAGTGATTTTAACCTTGGAGATCGTATGTTTTACAGTATGCTAGCTCTGCACAAGTACTTAACTATCACAAAAGGGAAGAACCCTAAGATTTTCCTTCAGCAATGGACCCATAACCTCACGTACTCAACCCTCCTCAATGTGATGAATATTCCTCATTTTGGGAGGCATCAGGAAGTGAATGCATGCGTCAGATTGCTGTTGTCCTACTACCACAAAGGATACTTATGGTTGGACCACCGCATCACTATGGATCTGATTATGATCAATTGGATCACAAGGCTAAGCATGCAGGGCCCTGACCCGCACGAGTTTTACCCCGGATATAGAGAAGGGCACACGAGGTTACAAGGTAGCCTCCATTGCATATGCAGCAGTGAGCCTCGGTTGCCAGCTGATCATAGGGAAGTTAGTTCGCAAAAACAAACCCACACAGGTGACCGGATTTGTAGTTGACCTCGCAGGGAAGTGCACAGAGGGAGTACAAATGAACTGGGAAAAGTACCTTATAAATCAACTAGATCTTGACTGCAGACAAGCGCAAGACCAAAGGTATGAGTTCCACTTCAATTGGTTACTCCTACTCATAGCTTTCATCACTTAGGAGCTACCATAAGGTGTCACTTTTCTAGAGATTGAACCCTTCGATCCACTGGCCGCGAAGTTCTGTACGATGTGGTACTCCAGCGACATGAACAAGCAATGGTAGTCCAATGTCATTTTCCACGCTTATTACAATCAATTGAAGAATGCAATCTAGTCTACACCTCGCATCACACCAAAAACACTTCATAGGTTTAGACCTTTGATCAAATTCAACGTAGACCGCCACTTCACCTATATCACAATGTGCGCTGATGAGCACAAACAACAACTCCAATTGTACTATAAGTTGACAAAAGACGACTTGGAGCAGATTACCAAGGAGTGGTCAGCGGACCTCCTTGTTGCAGTGGACCCCACAGAGATGTTCGATGTGGATAGCCCTGAAGCTATGCCAAATACACCTGGACCAGACAAGACTAAGAAGGATGTGGAAGTTCAATATGTCCATAGTACATCCACAAATACTACTTCGATCTCACCTACAAAGGGAGGTGATGATGAAGAACTAGGTAGCACAGACATTGAGCAAAACAAAGGCGAGGTTACTCCGCCTGGAGAGGAGGAGGATCCCCCCAATAAAATAAATATTACTGCACCAAATCCCTCATCCCAAAAGAAATATAAGGTCACCCAGACTAAGTTTAAGACTACCCTCACCCAGGACAACTTCAATTTCTTGATCGTTTCACTAAACAATACCTCGCTAGAGATCATAGAAAAGAAAGAAGTGAAGCAGGAAGAGTTATTCAACCAGATCAAGGGTGAACTCCAAGAAGTGCAGTAGGAACTCCAGTCTAGAAGAGAAGTTTCTATGATGCCCTTGACAATTGAAACGATAGGAACAGCTGATGAGATCACCCAATTATGCCAGATCGTCGAAAAAATCCAAGCTTGCCTTCGACGAGCTCAAGAAGACACAGTGCAAGCCACTCAGGCTTTGGCACAGGCATAGAGTGCACTCAGAGTACAACAAAGGAAGCGAGAATAGGAGCATATGGCCTTACAAGCAATGTGGGAGGAGGAGAAAGCATATTTATAGCATAGCAAGGCCCAATTTCTACCAGAGCAACTTGAAGTATAGGAAAGAGTTCACAGTGCACTTCGCTCTTTGACAATCATTGAAGTGAAAATTGAAGAACGTGTCTCACAGTAGGTGGCATAACTAGAAGAAGTAATCCAACAACTTCAGCAGTGCATCACAGATCTGGAACTTCGTACCGTGCCCAAGAATCCACAAGAAGTAAGAGACCTAAGAGAGGCAACTGCCCGCAGCGTAGTTGGCAGATTAAAAACCTTGGCTTTGGAATGTAAGAAGTTGAGCGCTAGAAGCACCCAGACATGAGAACCTCACAAAAAACCCTAAATTGCAGACATTAGAAGCATGGATCCAAGAAGAAAAGAAACATCCAGATATGCTACAGGCGCAGCTGAAGGCATTAACCCCAATCGAGAGAATGAAGCGATTTCAAGAGAAACACACCACCCAACAACAAGTACACACACTAAAAAGTAAAGTGATGGAAGTCTCTCAATGACTTCAACCACTCCAAGAGAAAGCATGCCACCTGTTCACTGAAGTTGAGAGCTAAGTAGTCGATCTTGAACAAGTTGTCATCACCGAAAAACAACACCTGGAAGGACTAGTAGAAGACACAGTGATCCAGGATTTCACTGAGAAAGAGGCTATCGCACTGCAACAAGTCGAAGTAACTTGGGCCAAGATCGAGACATTTGAAGCAGAGTTGATCTGACCAGAGTGACTCAGGATGATTCACAAGTGAGTGTTGGGGGCCTATTGTCCCTTGACCAAGTTTTGTGGAACACTTGGTCATATTTGACCATTTTTGGACATCGAAACCCTGTGAAAGATGGTGCGCCAGGCGAAGCAGAGATCATGGGATCTTGACCCATTTTTGGGGCCCCTTTTAGGGTTTTGGGTTGATGTAACGGGAAAGGGATGTCGGCCCGTGAATTTACCCACAATTAGTCCCATTTTGTAATCTATAAATAGATACTTAGGCAATGTAAGTAAGGCATGATGGTGATGATAATGATAGTAGTAGTACATTTATGTGATGTATAGCTAAAGGCTTAGTGCTAGTAACTGGATCTGTGTGATCAGATGTATATTGCAAGTGCTCTGTGCATTGAAAAGCTAAATGCAATTTTTTGTAGTTTTGTTCTGAAGTGCAAGGAAGAAGAATCTAGCGAGCTATGCAGATCTTCTGTCTTGTGCAAAGTAAGGGTCATTGAAGCTCTGTGCTTTAACCGCTTGACCGAGATAATATAAAGAATAAGACTTTGTGGACGTAGACCCAAGATGGGGGTGAACCAAGGTAACTATGTGTATTGTGCTCTATGCTTTGACCTAATGTGTTTATCTTCTTCTTCTCTAAGTGCTTCATTAAATATATTTAGCTATGCTTGGTGCTTCTGAGATATGAATGAATGTTAGATATTATATGTAAGGTGTTTAGTGCTTGATCTGTTGAACCCGATCTATCTTGTTGTGGCTGAGTGCTAAGTCTTCTTGAATCTAAGTATATACTGCGATGCTTTGTGTTATCTCCGAAGGGTTGAATATTGACGGATAAACTATGTTAAATGATTTCTAAGTGCTATAATCACATATCTGTGTCCCAGCTAAGGTTGCAGACATCTGAGTCTTGCAACCACCCTTGCCTCTACCTCGGGTGAGACAGGGGTCCCCTCCCACACAGACTAGCTTGGGTATGGAGTGAGACGATCTGGTGACCACTCGCATCTTCTGTTTCTTCTTACTTCCCTCTGCCACTGCCTCCTCCACCTCTTCTTCGGACGAAGGGAAAACCGCAGCCCGGGCTCTGCAGGTCGCTTGGTCCGGGAAGATTCCATAGGCGTTGGTCACCGTACAATCGGTGTAATCGTTAAGCCTACATTTCACCGGCGGAGGAGGTGAATTAGATGATATCCCAACTGGGTCGATCAAAAATATAATGAGAATGGGTACGGAAAGAAACCTCATCGGATTATGTATATGAGAATTGATTGAATCCCTTCCATTGATAAATTCATGATTTTCAGAATCGGGAATGACAGTTTATGAAGTCTTAATACGTGGGGAGATTTCCACTCTCAAGGGAAACGTATGCGAGTAGTTGGTGGGTTGTTGAGTTGTAATTCATATATGTGGTTGTAGATTGTGCCGTGGAGTCTGAAAACTGGGTGAACGCAAGACTGAAATAGAAATAGTCGAGAAAGCACTCGATTGTACATTGTTTTTTTTTCAAAATTTGTCTGCAATTTTGTTGTTTCATCATCCTGTCATACGATGTCGATGAGGTTGTTTATGAATGAGGTTTTTGGATGAAGGCCTGTGATTTGAATGTGACATCATGCTCTGAAAAAAGAAGGCCTATGACTTGAATCTGACATCACTCTCTCAAAATAGAAGGCCTATGACTTGAATCTGAAGATATAAAACGATATTATTAAAAAAAATAAAAATTGTTAAATTTTCTATGTGTTTTTTTATTTTTTTCATTTTCATCATAATTCCTTGATATAAATTTGGTTCAAATTGTCTATTTCTGTTGTTTAAATTGCATGTTTAAATGCATAAATGGATTCTTCTTTTGAAAAATCTTAGGATATTGAAAATATACAATATAAGTCACTCAAATCTATAAATCTAACAATTTCTCAACTACTTTTTGGAAAAATGGACTTGAAAATATACTCAGAAAAATACCAAAAATAAAAAGCTTAACTATACTTAGAAAAAAAAAGCTTGCTTCCTATATATATTTAAAAAAACAGATTCACAATTTATTTTTATTTTTCAATTTCAAATTTAATATATAATTTTGGTTATAAATATGATGAAATAGAAATTTGTGATGTATACAATTTAGCAAATTACTAAGTTTTAGTGTGTATATATATATATATATATATATATATATATATATATATATATATATATATATATATATATATTTGACACAGTTAACAAATATTCTCTCAAAATATTTCAAAAAAAAAGAAAAATGTAAAAAGTTTAGACTACTACTATATTCAGTAGCCGTGACCTTAAAATTAGATTATTATTATTATTATAAGCAGGGCTTCCCTTACCTAAATTCTAGAGGAAAAACTTCATTGTTCCTATTTTTAAAATGGGGATAGAAACATTCCCTCTGCTTATAGAACCATTATGATTACCATGATTTTTGTATCGGTCCTCCATTACGTCTAAGAAAAAGCGAAGCACAAAAGGAATTTTTTTTTTTTTTGCATTAGGAATTTAACATTAACCAAGTAAATCATAGCGATGAAGAATCAACGATATCATAAATAAGGGAATTACAATCATCTCATCGTCATAATAAAAAACGTCGCCACTGATGCATCAACATATTTATTAACGACATATAATCTACGAGCATCATAAGTAAAAGAAATATCAACTACTCATTATTGAAATCATTAATGACGCATTCAACGCATCAACAAAAGGATAGCGACACACAACATAAACGGTGTTGCCCCATAGCGCATCACAATCAACTTGAAAGAAATTACAACTATGATCAACCCGATAGTGAATATTAAAATCACTACTCGCCCAACCTACCCTGCAAGGTTAGGACCTCCAGGACACATAAGCAACGCCAAGCCCATGTTTCAATTGACTTCAACCATTTAAGGTCTCAGTGTTGACGAGTGTTCTGAGGAACAAGGAGGTGTCTACATCCCACTAACACAATCAATCCCAATCAACTATCTAAATCAACAACATCTACGATCACCAATTTCGTCAATCCATCAATCTCAATCCTCAATTAAACATGGTGCACGGGTAATCATTCGCATAAGTCATCATATATCATATCAATTTTCAATTTGCGCAAGCAGTCTAATGTCTACAACAATCATTCATCACATTATAATTTATTGTGCACAAGAAGTCTAGTGTCTACAACAATCATTCATCACATTATAATTTATTGCATGCAAGAAGTCTAATGTCTACAACAATCATTCATCACATTATAAGTTATCACACACAAAAAGTCTAATATCTACAACAATCATTCATTACATTACAATTTGTTGCGCGCCGATGTAAAACAACTCTAGAACAATTACAAGTAAACTTAATTAAGGGAGAAATAATCTACACCCCCGACATTTATTCATTAACATTAACATTTATTCATTAACATTAAATACTCAATACGCAAGAGTAAAGCAACTACATAACTCATTAGGTTAGCATTAATTTCCAGATGCAAAATCAAGCAATCATAATCGATCATACCTCAACATTTACACCAACCGTAAAGATTATGATCACTCAATCATTATTCATTAACATTTTCCAAGACGCCCGAAGATATAAACACTTAAACATCTATACATCAATGTTATCAAGGAACAATCGTCAATTCTACTTTAATGGTGCAGGTTATCTAATTACCCAACTAATCATAAATCGCATTAAGTTCATGGCTCATGAGAATATATCAATCTCAATTAACCATAAATCATCTCAAATTAATGGCGCAAGAGAGGTTTGTCTACTAAGCAATCATAGTAAACATGTATAACTGCACAAATTGAAACTAATTTCTAGACCATCATACGAAAACCTGCTCAGCGGCGTAAGAGATTCCATTACGAAATCATACATCAAGTAAAAGACACAACGCCGCCGACAATATATTCTAACATCAACCCAGCTATAATAACACATATCAATTTAATTGATGTGGTATCGCCTATGAAATATTCCGGATCTAGTCCACTAAAATATACATACATCGACCTTGCCAAAAATTTGATGGAACAACCAACAAGTTCTTATTACATCCCCAAACATGCAATAGCCTTTCTTAAAGAATCTTGCCAACCATCTATCCTTTAACCCTTCCTGAAAGGTATCATATATAATTGTCAATGGGATAAGGAATACCCATCCCGTCCCTTAATAAAGTCTATCTTCTTTATTACATTGCTTGGTTTATCGTATAAACTCGAAAACATAACAAAGATAACTTAAAGTATTCATCACATGAGGTTGGAGTATCTTAGCAATATTTCCTAGCTTGGTTTATTCTTCAACCAGATCACATAACTCTCATGACTTGAAGTCTTCATAAAAAGAATCTCGATAAACTAGTAAATATTGTTAGTACATAATTAGTTGCAGGTAATGTGAAACCGGGCTTCCTTAATATTGTCTTAAGTTAATTCTTAGATTATTTAAAATTGTTTACAACTGTCATTCACAACTATTACAAAAATGTAACATTATATAGTTTCCAAACAAAGTAAATTAGCACAACGGCAAAATAATTGCTGGTGAACGTCGAAAGGCTGAGAAGATGAAATGAATCTTTAAAAGAATATATTAAATTTTATTATCTATTAACAAATAAACTGTTGGGCTTCATTTATCTGGTGTTAATATTTTAATTTCACTTATGTGGCAATCAGTTAGCTATCAAAGTAATTTTTAAATATGATTAGGTAAATGTAAAAAAGTAAACACATAAACTGATGTCTTTATAATAGCTAGGAAGTTAATGATTGAAATCACAGCCATTTATTTTGTGTGACTACTAAGAATATTCCAGCCATATTTAATCCTGTCCATAGAAAACTTATTAAGCACTAAACCCCTATTAAATCTACCCATTGTCAATAAGTATACACCTTTCGGCGTAATCACTTAAATTCATTACTCGGTAAGCAACTTTGTGGAGAGAAACCATTTAAGAAACGTTCTTGAAGCAGAGGATCATCCTTTGATGATGGCGTGGAATCCCGGGGGGGTATACGATGAGACTCAAACAGAATCATATAGCAGGCAAAAAAAAAGGTGTTGTTACCAAGACTTCGGTCGCAGGAAAAATGATTTTGCATGGTCGCTACTTGATAGTCGATAAGGAAATCGGGATGAGGAGGAATCATGGTCCAGTCAGGTTATAACGCCGTGGTAAAGGACTGTTAAGACCCTAGGGAAAAATAACAACGCTGGTAGTGGTTCTGTGGTAAAATGTCGAGGAAATGACAGTGCTTTCTTCTGGTGATGGTCGTGGCACCAAGAGATACCAGGTTAAAGTAGAGGGCCTCGATTCATTAAATCACTACCGAATGAATTACAAGCAGCGCGACTCTACTCCCGGGGACGTGTGGAGGTCAAAATTCAAGAACAGGTTCCTTCATGAAGAGGCAACGTGCAGGAAGACAACTACAAGAAAGAGAAACTCCTGGGAAACTTCCACACAACTGTGGCTAAGGAGAGCAGGTAGGGCGCTCTCTCAAGGATGAATTCAGGTAAGGAAAAAGGAAAAAAGGAAACATGACACTCTAATATATTCATAGTCTGTCAGGGAAGAGCAAGGAACGCTCTGGCGAAGAAAATCGCAAACCGACAGGGAATGGATTTGAATCTGGTGAGCACAAATGCAAAATGAGTTTTGGGATATTAGGATCGATCACGACCACTGCAACAAATCTGACATCACACTCAAACTGGCAGCGACTATCACAAGGGGGAAAGTCCAGAAATGCCCAACCATCGAATACGAGACTGAACTAGGTTGGGATGAGTTTAACACGACCAGGGAGTTTTAGTAAAATTTATAACTGCAAACCCAAGACAGTGGAAACAATCCTACTAAACATTCAAGGCATTCCTCACTAGTGGGAAGTCATAACTAAATAGATCGATTGGAAATTTGTTGACAACGACCAAATGGCATTACCAACCATTCAAAAAGACCTTATTTCGATTTGCAGGAAAATTTATATACATCTTTTTATGACTTGAAGGAAAATTTATATACATCTTTTTATTCTATTGGAACCTGATGGTAGTCGGATGTCAGACTAATATTTGGTCCCTTTGAGTTGATGAATGAGATCGACAATTCGGGGAATCGGATACCAGTTTGTGACTGATTTTATTTAGGGCCATGTAATCAATGCAAAGTCGTCAAGTCCCATATTTTTTCAACACCAACACGATTTTGAATTCACAAGGTGATGAGCTAAGTCGGATGTGCCCCTTGTGGAGCAATTTTTGGACGTGACAATTGATATCCTCATTTTCTAGCAGAGAGGGGCGATAAACTGACCCATTGGGTAGTGGTGTGTCGGGGTCAGATGGATGGGAGATCATAGAGGATGGGTTGCATGAAATATTATTAATTGTAAAATTTTGAATATCTAAACTTTCACACTAATTATACTTAGAAGTAAAAGAACAATAATTTAGACATTTATTACTTGTAAAATTGTTTGAATTATTGAAGAAAATTAAAATTCTTTGAAAAAAACAATTATGGCCTTAAACATAAATATGATATTTTTAAACATAAATATGATATTTTTAATTGAGCAAATAGCCTTTGATACTCTGTTGTTTGGTCTTCTATAGTTTTTGGCATTTTTGTGTGGTCGAACTACTTGTGCATAGATTATGTGAATCTAAGAAGGCTCAAAACTATGGACAATAATTTTAATAAATTAGCAAAGGTTGTTGTGAAATGTCCTTACTATGCTTTTAATTTTATAAACTTATGTGGAATATCTATTAAAATTTATACATTTGCACTTTTTGTTATTTGTTGTGAGTGATATTTCTATGTAATTGTAATTGCAAACCCAATTATGCTTCGTTGATGAACAACTTTTTCGTTCTCATTTGAAAAAATCAAACACACATTTAAAAGTATGACTAACCCTAAAGGTAGAAATGGAGAGAAAATTGAAATGGCGATAACCTTTAAAAGACGAAGACCATATGAGATTGACCAACTATCAAATATGTGTGTTCTGGTATTAATTGTGAAATATATGAGGTAGCAAAAAAATGCTAACAACACGAAAGGAGGAAACGCTTTTTAATTTAAGATTATATTAATAAATAATATACTTATTAGTCCCTGCCGAAGGTGTAGAGGGACTATAGCGATCGATAATTCATTGATTTCATATTAATATGTCCTTTGACTATAATTTTTTGCATAATCTCTATTTTTCCAACTAGAGAACTAAAAACATTATCTTTTATATAATAAAAAAACCTTATATGTCATCATCTCATTGGAGAATAGATTTTAAGTCTTATTTCCAACTTATTTATTCCCAATGTTTTAAATGTTTAGATATCCAAAATGAGCATTGACACTTTTTTTAATTTTTTAATTAATTCTTTTTTTTTATTGAAATGTTTATATACCGAAATTTTTGAGCATTGAATCTCTTTTTGAGTTACTTGAATAGCCTTGACAGCTTAAATGTTTTCATAATCTCTATTGTTCGAACTAGAGAACTAAAAACATTATTTTTTATATAATAAAAAAACATTATATGTCATCATCTCATTGGAGAATAGATTCAAAGTATTATTTCCATCTTTTCTATTTCCAGTGTTTTAAATATTTAGATATCCAAACTTTTGAGAATTGACGCTCTTTTTTAATTTTTTAATTTTTATTGAAATGTTTACATACACAAATTTTGAGCATTGACACTCTTTTTAAGGTACTTGAATAGGACCGACAACTTAAATTTTTACATAGAGAGAGGCCCTTAAACATGCCTAACAACCTTAAATGTTTTCTTAAATAGGCTTGTCAGTGTACATTTTTCCTCCAATTTTTGCATACAATCTTGTAGTGAATTTGGAAAATATTGTTGTCCACCGCCACTCGCATAGTCATCATATGTTTCATATTTATTCTATGCTTGGAATGCAATTTAGATATCATTGAAGATACATATATTCTTCATTGGTTCACTGGTTTTTTCTTGTTCATTGGTTCGTTGATTCGTTGGTTGTTGCTTGTTGTTGTTTGGTTCAACTTTACAAGGTTGAAGTCCTGCACCTGCAGTTAGACCTGTTGGTGCTTGCTCACTCACTTGTTTTATTCTACTTGGTTTTTTTTTCTTCAACTTTGCAATGTTGGAGTCTTGCACCCGCAGTGGGAGTTGTTTTTTCCCTTTTCAGGGTTAAATTCCTACACCCACAATTGGACCTGTGATTTTTTCGTTCATCATTGATGAGTAAGTTTCAATACCATAGTTTCTTTCATATTTGTTTTTTAATGTTTATTGTTTGCAAGTAATAATGTTCAAGTATTTATTCATCATTCTTATCATGTAGACTTTCCATAGAGGCTGGCATATCTGTTTTTCTTTCTCTTAAATGTTCCTCCATTTTTTCCCCCAAACTCTACACTATGTGCATGCCAATGTCGTATACACAAGTCGGGATGTCATTTTTTCTAGCATTACAAATCTTGGTCCTTTGTCGTATGTGATGAAGTGGAAATCTAATGCCTCAATTGAATAAGGAAATTCTTTATAATTCACACCTTTCCCTCGATGATATTCCCATCTTGCTCGGGAATGAGTACCTACCTATATCGTACATTAATCGAACACATGTCTTTCACATGAAAATACAATGTCAAGCTTGTTTCCTTTGCAAAATGTTCTTGTAGAAGAAAAATACAGGTAGGTGTAGGAGGGATAAGTATAATACAACGGTAACCAAGATGCAACAAAATTGCACACCATTGCTAGGAATTATCCATCGCTGTCAGTGACATATTTTAGTAAGTTATAAAGAAAAAAGTTCCAGGACCTGGAATGCAAATCCTGGGTAGTTCCAAGACCTATTATTGCACTTTGCAGGGTTGAAATCCTACACTCGTAATTGGACCTGCGATTATGTCGTTCATCATTGATGAGTAAGTTTCAATACCATAGTTTCATTCATATTTGTTCTTTATTGCTTACTATTCATAGTTTGCAAGTAAGAATGTTTAGGTATTTATTCATCATTCCTATGCTACATACATTCCATAGAGGTTGTCATATCTTTCCCTCCTTCTCTTGAATTTTGCTCCAATTTTTTCTCCAAACTATGAACCATATGTATTCCAATGTTGTGTGCACAAATCCATCTATCAATATTTTCTAGCATTACAAATCTCGGTCCTTTGCCTTATGTGATGAATTTGAAATCTAATGCCTCAATTGAATAATGAAATTATTTATCCTTCCCATCATTCCCTCTATGATATTCCCACCTTGCCAAGGAATGAGTACCTGCATGCCTTTGCAAAATGTTCTTGTAGAAGAAAACTGCAAGTAGGTGTAGAAGGGATAAGTATGATACAAAGGTAACCAAGCTACAACAAAATTGCACACCACTGTCAGGCATTGTCCATATTTAATGGTGACATATTTCAGTAAGTTATAAACATAAATTTCTAGGACATGAAAGTTTCAGGACGATGTCTACATTGTATATGAACATGAAAAGGAAAAAACAAATTGAGACCTTGGAAAATGATGACATTGACTACCTCATGAGAAAAGAGCCAATGACATGTACTCATTACTATATGCATAGAGTAAATTCTTTGAGGCAATTGATATGTCATGCATATACATGAAAAGTTGCATATAATGCAAGTGGAACAACAGTCCACTCTGCATTATTGATTCATTTTAACAACTCTCATTTTCTTCCACTCAACAAAGAAATGTTAGATACCTTGTAAAATCTTTATGATGAGCTACAACTTGTGTTCATAGATGAGCCATCCTTGATTGGAGGTCGCTTTTTACCATTGACAATCAAATGAGAAACATAAAACATGTCCAAACCAAATACTTTGGAAACCTTGATATGGTATTCTCTGGGGATCTTTACCAGGCACAACCCATACAAGATTCTCTCATATTTGATAAATGTATGGTCAACATGAAAAGAATGACGCATGGATTTTGGAAAGGCAACATAAATTTATTTGAATTACATACTAAAATGCACCAGACAAATGAAAAAAATATTTCAATTCTAAATAGAATGCCAACAAACAAACAAACATGTGATCTCTTAACATATGTCAATTCAAGTTTCATGCGGCCTTCCCCAACCGACCCAACCTTCCCTTACCTATTACACAAGAATAAGGATGTTGAAACACATAGCAAGTATATGCTACCACTCATGCATGGAAACAGTATCATCATGAATTCAATTGATATTGAAGAAGAAAACCATGGCAATGTACCATGTCATCAATGCACAACAACTTTCCCTTTGCAACTTGTCTTGAAATTAGACATACTAGCTGAAATATATGCCTGGAACTATGATTCACAGGATGCCCTAGTGAATGGTGCACATGAAATACTCAAAGCTTATACCAAAACAAAAACATTGATGTCCTCTAAATTAAATTCCATGACCTTTACATTGGCCACCGACAAGCCAACAAGTTATATAATATATATAATTCAAACACTTCGCATGAATGGACACCTATATTACGAATATAAAAACCAATATCAACATTGACAAAGACATGTCAAATGAATATTCGAAAATAGTTTCCAATTCAACTTGCATGTGCACATACAATCCATAGATCACAAGGACTAACACTTGACAGTGATCCCTTCGAACCTGATGGAATACAAATACATGGACTTGTATAAATAGCTATGTCCTATGTCAGAAATGTAGAGTCCTTGTATTTTCTAAGCGCTCTTACAAAAGATAACTTTAAAGTCAAACATAATGTTGATAATGTGATACAATGCCTTCAGACTAGTGCAAAATGGCATCTTCAATATGATTACCAGTCCATATAAACAAACTCATATGTATCATTTATCTCACTTAACATGCACATCTTAAATGCACATATGAATTATATACTCAATGACTATGACATAATGCAATATGATATTTTGTTCTTGCAAGAAACATACATGACATTATGCATGCAAAATAAGCAATTTTCAAATCACACTTGCATATCAAGTTACATTACGCAAGGAGTGATGATATTAGTGAAAAAACTTATAACCATTTTGGATCATATACATTTCGAAGAAAATGATGTTGAGATGGTGCTAGCAAGAGTAATTTTATGTGAATTGCAAATTTCAATATTCAATCTGTATGTCACTCCGCGTGCAACATTTCCAACATAATGAATGTTTTTTCAAATGCATTACACCATTTACATCTGAATGAAACCATTATCATTCTAGGAGACTTCAATGTTTACATGCTACAAAATGGCACCATAACAAAAGAATTGGAAAACTACATGTGCAATTACAATCTCCACTTTATTTTGGATAATACAATGCATGTACAAAACACACTTATTGACCATGTATGGTCAAATGTGCCCATTTCACAATACACCATATTTATCTTAGACACACACTGGTCTGACCAAGATACAATTTGCCGTGTACTTGAATTATGAAATATACATCAAACATATTACAAAATCATATTTCCATGTCTCAAAGCATATCTAGATACTTTGTTGCACAAAACCAAATCATTTAGCTAGGATCATACAACTTCTTAATATTTTATGGCTTGTAATATATTTTGGCCAAGAAAATTTATATATAACCACAAGCATGGATCAAGAAAAATAAAGGGGCGTGCTTTTAATTCTATATTTTATTCTATTCCTTTGATTCTCATTTACTGTATGTACATATTACATGTTTTCCCTTACGTACCAACTTACATTCATGTTCATTGTATTTTGTGCATTCTCACACCGAAACAAAAATAATAACTGGAGAAGACGAAGGAATATTAACCACAAATGTAGAAGAAGAAATACAAAGGTGTATGCTTCTACTCTTGTTTCATATTTCATTGTTTTGTACTTCATTTATCGTTTGTATATGTATTGTACTGCTTTGCACCTAATTTATTATATGTAGATATTACATATCTTCCTATATAATAACTTATCTTTAAGTCAACTATATTTTTTGTACTGTTACATTGAAATAAATAAAACTGTATTTATTTTTTTACATGTATTTCTACATACCAACTTACCTTCATGTCCACTGTATTTTTTGCATTGCTACATTGAAATAAACAGATTAATTGGACAAGAGGATGAAATCTTATATGCCACAACAGAGGAAGATGAAGTACAATCTTTGAAAAGGTATACCAATAGTGATAGTAAATCAAACACACAAAACTAGTAGGTGAATAAAATATTGGACTATAAAATGATGATTTAGCAACAATGGGCCTTTGTTGAGACTTCTTGCTTCTGAAAATTGCCCTCACCTTTTCTATTTTCAAACTCTCTTTTATCAATTTTTTTAACCTCTTCTATACTTAACTCGATTCCCCTTTCTTTTTCCCCTTTACTTTCCCTTTCTAGTTACTTTACTTAGTCATTTTTTTCTAAAAATGTCTAGGTGTGCGGGTTGGTGGAATCACGGGTTCACATTTCTACTCATGCTTCTGTATCACAAGTTTGAACAACCTCTTCCCCATTCCATACCTAGCTTCTTTTTCGATCATGGGTTCTCTCGCAGGGGGGCTCAAAATTGCATTTCTATTGTTCCATATGCTACAAAAAACACCCAAAGTTTTGTGATATACAAATTGATAGTAGGACTCCTAAGATGGAGGGATAAATATTGTGCTTCTATTGTTATGTGACCTACGAACAACACCTAGAGTTCCAAAATATACAAATTGACTATCGGACTCCCCCACCATGCCCTGTTTCCTGTTACACATTTTTTCACTCAAAATTTCTGGGACATACAATTTGACAGTCGGTCCCTCACATCTCCTCACATCTCTTGAGTATCCCTTGACACCCTATTTCATAATCCATCCCCTTCGAGAATGTATGTGACATCCAGAAAAATTATGAACAGTATACAATGCATATGCTTATTTGGTCGTTTGTATGTTCAATTTACACATGTTTGCATCAGAAAAAATTGGACGAGTGACATGGGTATGAGTAGTCAATCATCACAAACATCAACAGAATAACAAGACCAAAGGTAAATATTCATACATTATTCTCTTTCTATGTTTACCAAACAAATATCCTGAGTTATTTATTCATCTATGCCATGATAAATATGTTGATGTCATCTACAACACATGCTTTTCGGTTCACAAGAAGTCTCAATGAGTGCAAGTGAAATTCCAAACATAGTGCAAGATCTGCAGATTAAGAGGTATGGTTACAAAACTATGACCTGCATACTTCATCCAAATTGTGCATCTACTTGTACATTTATGCCAAAAAAAATGATACAAACTACCATTCACATTACTTTTTATGTTCAAAAAATGTCACCAGGCCTAAACTTATAACACCCAATATAATATCGATAGAAAACTTGAACAACCATCGAAGTGGACAAGTGTTCATCGGGGAAATAATGGTTGTGTATATCACCTACTTAGACAAGGAAAAAAAAACTAGATGCATTATGAATTCTGACATGACAGACAACAAATCCATGATGACAGTCACACTAACTATCCCTACACAACCTGTCAAGAAACATACAAAAAATATCTTTCTAGGTAATGTGGTATCCATTACAAACTTCAATATATTACCAAAAACATTATATGACCATGGTGATTGTAATCGAATTATATCTCTCATTGAAACAAGTATTGTGGAAAAAATTCCCACAGTTTGTTCAAAATATTGTTACATACCGAAAACAGCACTGAACCAACTTGTAGAGAACAACGAAATTTACCAAATCAAAACCATTGGTGCAACTATCACGCTCCTGAGAAAGTTGGCTCACAACACATTCTCCATATAAAATTTGGATATTCAGATAATGACAAGGCAGTTGTAGCATTCTCCATACATAGTTTTGTCCTTTACTTTCACATGCTCATATATCTCAGTTATCTTACACAACTATTACATTATTCCATGTTCCAGCTACAATTGTTTGATACCTATTCAAATTTATCTTCCTCAATGGAACAACAATTGCATAAATGAAAATTTCCACTTATTCTCTTCAAATATACAAAAAATAAAAGAGATGTTAAAGAAATGATATTTTGCACAACCCAAGCAACATTTGTAACAAAATTGTGAACATAACTAGTATAGGATCTCAAAAAACTAACTAGCTCAAAAACTATTGTATGTATACATCAATAATTCCATCCACACTTTGCACATAAAAATTGCCTTAAACAATTTTGTGCATCTTTTTTGTTGTACACATATATATTATATGGTTCAATATATTAACTACTATGCTCACATGCGCAGGTTGAGGGTATTTTGGTTGCAGCAAATGTGTACTCGATCCCCTTCGAGCCTATATGTGCCAAATGAAACTCTTTTGTTTCTTCCTATTCTCTCATAAATGATGGCACAATTGATTGTCTGGCATGCAGTAAAACATGCCCTTACATATATAGACATTGCCTCATCGCTTCCATCTGAACCCTCAACAACACAATTGTACATTTTACAATTAGACAACCTGTATTACAAGATGGGCTTCCTGGGTTGGCAGAATTTCCATATGAAGTATACCTACAGAAAAAGACAAACAATGTCTACATGTTACAGAACTTTCATGTCCATAGCAAATTTACATTAAATGAGGACAATGCCATACTGTATATCGACAGAACCCCAAAAAAAAAAAATTCATCATGCATTGACAAGAAACGAAACAATCTAATCTATATATGTCCATGCTACCCAATCAAGATATGAATAAATTTTTTCAATGCCATGACATATTCAAATGCAAGTGCATAGGATTGTTCAGTCTGGGAATGAGAAGAATGAGGAAATAATTGATACAAAGTACCCAACTGTGAATAAATCAGGTCCATCCTTTGATCTGTCAAAATGGCTTGCTCCTCTAAATGGAACCGTTAGGAATTTTCAATAATATTGAAAATTTGGCATTGTTCAAACTCCATTAAGTTAAATGCTAACACTCTTTTCCAAAACTAGTAATGTTAGAACATTGTCAGGTCAACGTTGTCTTGGTTCATAGTACTATCAGAAGAAAATATTCATAGTGATCTTGTTTCATAGTAATATAGTAATTGATAAATTTCTTGGTGCTCATTTGGGGATTTTTTTTATAAATGGGATACAATGCCCAATCTCTCCTGATTTTTTCCTGTCTTGTGTTTGACAGACTCTTGTTCATGTGCTTTCATACTGTAGTTTAAGTTTCTCATGGGCATAGTCTTTTATTTATAGTTGGATGATAGATTTAGGATCTTAATAGTTTTTCTATGATCTTAAAGAATACACAAGAACTTCCTTTCCTTTTAATGTAATCTCTATGAAGAAAATGTAATATGTAGTTCATTTTATCACTTTTACTTGATTGGTGAAATTACCAAAATTCTTCTTCAAAAATATTTTGAAATAAAGGGATATATGCTAGCTGAAGTCGAACGAGACTATGATATCAACCAAAAAAATTAAAATTAAAATGCATCGTTGTTATACTTACGATCAAGTTGTTCCTACAATGATTTTACTTGAAGAGCGATCCATTGATTTTTTTGTATCTTTTCGATGCTTCTCTCATCAAAACACATCCTCGGAAGTATAACTATGACTCACTTTATCTCTTCCTTGATTGAAGAGCCTGCTAACCTATCTAATGAACTTCATAGTTACTATTAAGACCATCAATGGGGATTTGTTAAGACCAATTTGTGCTTTCAAAAATTTCCCTACCCTTTATTTTTCCCCTCTACTTTCCCTTTCTGGTTACTTAGTCATTTTTTGAAAAATGTCTAAGTGCATGGGTTGGAGGATTCACACACTCACATTTCCACTGATGCTTTTATATCAAGAGTTTGATCGACCGCTTCCCCATTTCATACTCAACTACTTTTTTGATCATGGGTTCCCAGCCAAGCGAGCTCAAGTTTGCACTTCCAATGTTTCTCCCCCTACAAACAACACCCGAAGTTCCTCGATATAAAAATTGACAACCAAATTCCCCTTTCTTTTTTCCCTCTACTTTCGCTTTCTGGTTACTTAGTCATTTTTTCGAATATGTCTCATGCTTTTATATCACAATTCCGATAGAACGCTTCCCGATTCCATACTTGGCCACTTTTTTGATCATCGGTTCCAAGGAAGGCATGCTCAACATTGCACTTCCATTGTTCCACAACCTACAAAAAACACCCAGAGTTCCACTATATGCAAATTGACCACCGAATTCTACCATCATGTCATGTTCTTTGTTACACATTTTGCAGTCAAAATTTTGGAGACATAAAATTTGACCATTGGGCCCTCACGTCTCCTGAGGATAACTTGTGACCCTATTTTGAATCCCGACCAATTTCTTTCCATACTTGGCCATTTCTTGGAATCTCTTTTTCGGTTCATCGAGTTGGCGGGTTGATGAAATGTCCAATCCTTAATCGCTCTTCGTCGTTCCCCCACCTTCACACATATTTCTAAATATGCAGTTATTAATATTAAATGCTAACAACTCATCATGCAAGAACCATAAATATTGTCATTAATGAGCGAATGGCTCAAGAAGATATCCCATTAATATGAATTAAACCAAGATTTGTGGAGGGTTATATTATCCCTTCCTAGTGTTCATTTAAAACATCATGGAATCACTTTCATGCATCGTCGAGTTGGTGGCTTCATGAAATATGCAATCCTTAATTGCTCTTGGTCATCCCCGCCACCTTCTCCCTTATTTATAAGTAGGAAATTATTAATTTTTAATAGTTACAAATCATTACATAGGAACCGTAGAAATTGTTATTAATCAGCAAATTCTCAAGGAGATCTCCCATTGATACACATTAAACCAAGATTTGTGATGTTTTATATTATCCCTTCTGAGTGTTCATTTGAAACATCATTTGCAGAAAACAAAAGTTCTCATCAACTTATGGCAGTAGCTCGACAACAGTTCTATCGAGATAGAATAAACACCTTCGGACATGATGACTAGAAATTCCAATGGTCCAGGGCATATTATTACTACTCATCCCCTTCCTCCCAGAAGGAAGTAAGGATATGGTCCCTTGGTTTGTCAAGAGATATATTTCTAGCCAAAGAATTCCAAGGCAATCCCCCTTCTCAGACAAACCCCCTTGTTTTTATTTCTTTTATAAACATATAAACATGTATATCATGCCCCCCCTATGTTTGTTTGTTTTGTAACCATATAAACGTGTATATCCTACATTCTCTCTATATATCCATCGCATGCTCTAAATTTCAAGGATTTTGCATAAAAGAATGAGAGAATGGTCGACACAGAGGTTGCTGTGGATGATTTTGAGTCAGAAGAAGATGATCTTATGGATGATGATACGAAGATGGATGATGGAAATGTGGACATTGTACCCAATCTTTACCCCAAATTGACATCCGTAATAATGGGGGGGAACCTCCTAGCTCGACGATGGTGGCCCTAAGAAGACCAAAGGAAAGGGTTCCAGAGAAGAAACCGATGTTGAATGCAATAACCACTTTGCAACACGGGAATTTGAGTCTCTCAACTCGGATGGTGGTTATGGCCCTCAGATGTATCCTTTCCTTTCATTTTTAAGGTTTTAGATTAGGGTTTTGATTTGTCCCTAAGGAAGGTTGTGTCCCTGAAGTCTTTGACTATAAGGATATGGTATCTTGGTGTGCCGAGAGATATATTTCAAGAAAAATGATTATTCAATTATGGGACCAGTCTCCTCTTCTATGGAGATACAAATAACATATTAGAGGATGAGGACTAGAACTCCCAGTGGTCCAAGGAATATTCTTACTACTCAGCCCCTTCCGACAAAAACAAAGTAATTTGGACATATGGAATTTCTCATGCAGGATGTGTTCCTGAAGTCTTTCACTGTAAGGAGGTGGTCTCTTGGTGCATCGATAGATATATTTCAATCCAAATAATTATTCCACTACGGGAACACTCTCTTGTTTATTTGTCACCTCAGGTCTTCCGCAATATGTTAATATTGTCAAAGCCAACATTGACCTTCATAGGAGAAGACTGCAAGGAGTTTCTACAAAAACATGATAATCGATTTTGTTGCATGTTAAAGAGTTTGTCGATTCCTTATGCATGTTGTCACATTAGATGAACAACACAGAATTGTATGCATGTTATTTTTTGTAACTCCTCTACCTGTATTTATGACAAGTATGTTAAATTATTTGGTGCAAAGAACTGAGTCCAATATCTATGGATAAATATATATTACCCACTATTTTTCTTATATATTTACTACTAAAAACTTCCTTGGAATCTTGGTTGGGGCTTCTTTGTTGGATTTAACACCTCTTCTCATTTTCATGGTTCAATAGTCTCGTAATTCTTAAATATTGTATTGACTCAAGTAATTTGATCAAATATTAAGCATTGAGCAATTATATGACAATGCATTGTGTTGATCACATGAAGATTCTACGAAAACATAAATGAATTTCACACACAGTTTCAAAGCAACATTCAATTCTATTCGTAATGTAGATAGAACATAGAAACACTTATTCACGATGTGGGAGTTGGGGCCTTTCCCAAGAAGTTTCTTTCTAATATCAACCTTACTGAGCAAACGATCCCTTATTTCCCTCTCGCTTCCTTGATTCCTTCACTCGAAAAGGAATCATAATATTGGTCGTCCATCCCTGGCCTCTATTTGAGCACTTTTACTTTATTAATGAAATTACCAAATTTCTTCTTCGCAAATATTTTGAAAAAAAAGAATATATGCTAGTTGAAGTAAAATGGGGCTATAAAATCAACCACAATATTAAAATTCAAGTTCTTTGTTCTTATACATACGGTCAAGTTGATAGTACAATGATTTTATTTCAACAACCCTCAATTTATTTCTTTGAATATTTTTTATGCTTCTCTTATGAAAACACATCCTGGAAAGTATATCTGTGACTCACTTTCTCTATTATTTGATTTAAGAGACTATATATATGTATAATTGACTTCATAGCTATTGTTTCTCCTAAATTCTTCACATAAGTGCTAAAGGGTAGAGGTAGGCCACCGAAAATTTGGAATGGTCGTTCTTTTGAATTTGTTGGTGAGTTAGAGGGTTGTTTCACCAAGACAAAAGCATGGTCAAATTGGCAAGATTATTTGGATGAGGGTTCTCCTTGGATGATAGTATATTAATGATAGAAAAGTGAAATAATAGAGGTAAAAACATAGGGAAACAACAAGCCATTCAATGAATAATCTTCTGCAAGAATTTTAATACTTAAAATAATATTTCAAGGCATTAAATAATGTATCAAAAACACAAATACTCCCACATGTTTCAATAAAAAAAAATATTCATCAAAGCGTTAGTTGGCGCACCTCAGTCACCTAAAATGACCAATATCCCAATCTACCAAATCGACCCCCCTATTATTGGATCAACAAATATGAATATTATGGGATCAGAGAATATTTTTTTGTGAGAATTGAATTGGAAAAAAATGTTACTTATTCTAGTTTTTTTAATGCCTTATCACAGTAAGAATGAAAAATTATCCTAACCCATTGTTATCTACAAAATTTGAACATTAATAGCGCCTGTAAATAAACTATACATAGTTATATCCAAAAATCAAGTTATAGTTTATATTTGCATTTGCTCACACCCTTTTTACTGATACAAGAAAAATGCAATACGAGTATGTGGATAAAATATTGGACTAGAAAATGATGATTTTGCAACAATGGGGCTTTGTTGAGACCAATTCCCTCTTCCCAAAATTGCCCTCCCATTTTATACTTTCCCACTCTCTTTCATCCCCTTCTTGTAATGTTCCCCAAATTTACCAAAATAAAAAAAAAAAAACTTAGGGTATTAAACCTCTTCCCTTTCTGACAACTTACCGCGAAAGGCCTACAGTTACTATATACAGGTAAAGGTCATCACTAAATATATTGCAAGGTTTTTTCTTTATCAGTTATCAATTTGACTAACTGCCTATATAATCTCGCTGATTTTTTGTCTCAGTTATTGATTTTTTGTCCCACGAGACAAAGCCCATCACCCTTGAGCATGGTCACAGCTCGTATCCTATAGGTTATAAGAGTTTACACTTTTTAAATAAACATGTTTCTTCAACCATAGTACCTCAGGTTTTAATACGACGGGATGTTACATTAATTTTATTTGGTCGAGTGTTGGCCTTGTGGACATTGATTGTCATTTAGTTTAATTGTTAATGACCTGCTATTCAGTTGACCACCAGTTGGGCATCGCTATTATTTCTCGAATGAAATTGTTACTCCTTCGAACTCAAAAAGAGATTGATTTGTTAGGTGAAACAGTCGACTCGACGAGAGGGTGTGATTTGGGTTAAGGGTGTCACCCTACTTAACTTCATTTCACATCCTGCAATAAAAGAGCATGAAGTTGGAACATGAGTGGAATACATGAATTAAAGTTTATTATCTAAGACATTAATGGTAACAGTACCCAAGAGTTACCTTTTGTCCACTGTGACCAATGCAAACTGGCCACCTCCATCGTGTCACATGGTATGGTACAAATTTGTAGTCTTCACTAAAACCTCTCTGGTAATTACCGAGATAGTTCATTGTTATGTTTTGTTTTTGTTTCTTGTGGAGTAAGTTGGGCATTTTTCCCTATGCGATATTCGTTCGTCCATTCTTCACAAGAACAATGGTATGTCTCATCCTGTGTACCGGTAGAAATTCCCAGGGATCTCGTTCTCCCACTACACTAATCAGGTAAGAATCACATGCACTTGCATCTTGGATTTGTATGAGACTGGTTATTATTTTTCATTTCTATTCTAGGTAGTAATCATAATGGTCCATTCCTCTGAATTTTGATTAAATTTTACCACGTTCTTAAGGGTCTTCTTTTCCCTGGTCGTCTCATAGTACCAACCCTTCTCTGAATTCCATTTTTCTTTCATTTCTTCCCTATCGTTGTTTGGAAGATTTCTCCTCGTTAAAAGAAAAATCTCGTTGCAGTATCTCCGAATTCATGGATAGTTAGGAAGAAATATCTACAGTTTATTTGTCTTAAGGTTTTTCTTTACCTCTCTCATGAGGTAGGCATTCACTTTTCCAGAGTCCGTTATCTCGGAAGGCTCTCCATAGAGGCAATTTTCAGTTATTGATTTGGGAAAAGTTCCAAAAAACAATACTAGGGTTCTGGCCACTGACAATACCCTTAGTGGTTACCCTAGGTGAAACCTGGTAGTTGTAGATGACTATATTATACAATGAAACTCCACTAGTAATTATTTCAGTTCAAACTCTAAGAAAATATACCCTGCAACATTGAGATTATATTCGATGTGCATTTAGACCTGTATAGGTATAATATGAACAGAGATACATTATATAATGGCGAATCGTTATAAACGATACAGTGACGCTGAAGTAAATCGACTATAACAGAGTCAGGTACTATATATATGTAAACATATTCGTAGGAAAGTAATTCAACAAACTCCACAAACCCCAATACAGAAAAGCTGGAATATAGGTACTTTAGTATGGTTTTAGTAGTTTCGTCGTAGGAACAAAATTGCCTTAATTCTGGTGAGGAGATCGATAAAATGCTTGATTAATGGTTGAAGTAAGAACATAAGTTAAGTATTAATTGCATAGCATAGCTACAATGCAATATGTCAATTCAGGACAATATAGGATGTATGATATGAACGAGTAAAGTAATCATATGAGATAAAAACAATTATGAATTGGGGAAAACGAGGCTCAGGTTAAACTCTTACCATTACCATTTTTATATCAGAAATAAGTGTCTGAACTTAACAAAAACTTTGAAGGCATGAATACAATCACATAGTACACGTGGGAATGAACCCCCCTTAAACATAGCATTACTGTGCTAGCCATAGGTTTAATATCGTACATAGTTAAATCATATCAGTATGACAGTATAATTAATAATAATATGAATTCTAGGAAATCAACTAGAACAATTCAAGAAAAGAATTCAACTCTATTTGACAAACCAATCTTTTGGAAATATAGATGAGGATGTTAAACACAGAAATGTGAGCTCTAAATCCTGTTACTTCAATAATATCCAAAACAAATAAACCCAATACACAATGTTCATAATTATTTAAGGAAAACAACTGTCTAGATATCATGAATCCAACCAGGCGCAAGCTTGGCGTACTTTCTAAGTACCAGTCATTAATACAAATTAGGGTGTACCCTAAAAAACAATTAATACAGAACTGGGAAACATAAGGTCTTCAAAGTATTAAGAACGAGACGTAGCCTTGATCATCGGTACATGTAACTCGTAATAACTTAGACAAAGGGGCTTGCTAGTTGCAAACCGAGTACCTCTTGAAAGAGTGAAGAGGGTGTTTCCCCTGCCATGGCGTGATCACACCCTGCACGAAATAAGGTGAAACATTCAAAAATATCCGACAACAATAACATAATCATTTTAAGAACATAACGAAATGAGAAAGGAGTCGAGGATGAACTTAACTGTAATAGAGGACTTTTATACCCTTCACCATTGTGCCAAACCATGTGCCTCCCAAAACCGAAAAGGGAAGAGGAGTTCATACCTCCCTGATGGGTACCCTCGCATACCAAAGGGGCCCATCATTAGTGATGAATACCAATATTTAACCCAAAGAAATCATAAACAGGGATATCATGTGTATAATAAGCATAAAGTAATAGCAAATATCAATCCAGTGTAACAGTCTAAATATAAACAGAAAGGACTAAACCGCCTATGGACTTTAGAACAACACCTATAATTGGAATAATAATACTAGTGAACCTAATGTTTAAACACAAAAAAATTTCAAGATCAACACTGTACCGAGAGGTCTATTACACACCCATGTAAGGAAAAACCGGTTATAAATTATGTCAACTAGGAATTAATCGATGAAGGAAGCCAGACCCAATACGAGAGTTCAGTTAAGAAAATAAATAAAATAAAACATCTCAGATGCACGATTACAACAGACATCAAGGTAAGAATTTCCACAAAAGGAAGAGCACTCAATATCGATAGGAAAGCCAGTGCAGAGAGAGGGTAAACTATGGAAAAATCTAAACCCTGATAGAGCACCACCGATTTCCCCTTTTCTATAGTAACATTGATATAAAACAATAATTCTACCAAGGATCTGAACATGAACTAGAGTTTACAAAAAATAATCGATGAGACAGGAAGGCCCGAATGCAAAATGACAGGAACAACCAAGTCAACTTACCTCACACAGGGTTGTTCATCGAGCAATTTTCTGCCAAGAAGTCTCCCACCTGGAACAAGGTCCAATTTCACAGAAGCATGACCATGATGCTAAGATGGAAAACTAAAACAGAGTTTAGCCTGGAGCGTTCCATTTTCCTTCACCAAGCCACGACCGGAATGAAATGAAAGCTATGGATACCCTTTCGTATGGAGTAATGGAGGATGGATGGGAATCATACCTGGCCACACGAACAAATGGTCAGTGTTGACATTTCATTGGCGCACGTCGGTCAAACTCTGAAAAAATTAGACTTATATAAGAGTGCCTTAAATGTTGCAGACACACCTTTAAGATGAGAGGGTTCCGACCTGTATCGTTTGTTTAGAAAATTAAAGGCGAGGAACCCTGATGGCCTACTTAGGGTTATTTCTTTTATCACCTTGTTACACCGGTTATACATTGAACCCAACCACCTTTACACTAACCATAACCTACCCAAGTTTAGCCTCTACACACTTAATTCATTTGTATAGATTAGTGTTCGAATTTATACCAAAAGTGTCTGTTTAAAAGTATTTTGAATAATGTTAGCCTCTTCTTGTAGACCCTATAATAATTATTTATACAAGGGAAACTATCATAAGGCCTCACATCTATGACCATTGCATTTATAGAATAGTGGTTCTAAGTAGTTATACCCCATAATATAAAGTGGAGTCTGGAAACGAAAATGGTGGTAATACCAAGATGCAATGAAAACAAGGTATCCCTAGCTATGTACCTATGATCGTATATATAACTCAATACCGATATAGGAAGAGGTGACAATATGTTATAATCGGTTGGAGAAGAAAAAGGAAAAAATATTGTCGTACATTATGGTTAACGAATGACTGAAACTTTAAAGACACAGTATCAACTGAAAGTACCCAATAATTTTATTTTTTTTTAATGTAAATTTTGAGGTACATTACATATGGTATCAGAGAAAAAAGGTGACAACACTGGACCTAAATAGGGCCACAATAGCTACT
>JZKD02S0568914.1:160602-170962 GCA_000966675.3 Picea glauca | reverse complement strand
ATATATATATATATATATATATATATATATATATATATATATATATATATATATATATATATATATATATATATATATATATATATATATATATATATATATATATATGTAAAACTAACATAAAATCTTATGGTTACAAACAAAAAGCTATTTATGTTTTGTGTTAATTAGGGAAACTCAGGACGATGCAGAAATCAGGATGGGAGAAAATCCGCAGCAGCGACCCCCTGGAGATCCAGGATAGAATAGTGACAGAATCTCACCCATGGAAGTGTTAGAAACAATGAGGAACTTGATTGTTGAACTACAAATTTTCAAGGCAGACAATGAAAATTTGAAGAAAGCACAACAGGAACAGCAAGAAATAAACAAAGTCTTGCTGCGCAGTATATTGACCAAGAAAATCCCAAAGGATGATAACCATGAGGAAGAAGTCAGCTAAAGGGCCTCCAAGAACTCAGGACCATAAATAGAAGAAGGAGATAGCTCATCGAAAGGAACACCTTCAGCTCAAGAAAAGACTAAATCTGACAGAAAAAAAAAAAAAAAACAAGTAGACCACCTTGAAGGAGAATTTAAAAAGATTAAACTAGCTACCTTTGATGGAGAATCCAAGACGGGAGAGGAAGCTAAGGCATGACTGTTGAACATCAAAAAATACTTCCATATCTACAACTATTCCAGCAACATGAAGGTCAGAATGGCCATCTACAATCTGAAAGGGAAGGCCAACATTTGGTGGCAGAACCTGAAATCGGCCAAGGGCCTAAAGGAGAAACAGTTGGAATGGTCTAACTTTAAAAAGTATTTCAAGAAACAATACCTTTCAGAAAGTTACTATGAAAGGAAGACAAAAGAATTCTACAAGTTACGACTTAGATAGATGGCAATGGAGGGCCCTATAAACAAATTTCTGGAACTGCTAAGGTTCGTACCATACATCTGTGAGGATAAAGTAAAAACTTAGCGATTTCTAAGCTGTCTACCATAGTCCTACAAGGACAAAATTGAGTTTGACAACCTCAAAACCTTGAGTGAAGTATTCAGAAAAGCGCGAATGTGCTACGACCAGTATAAACAATGGGCAAAATTTCCCAAAGCCTAGACGGATAAGAAACAAGATCGAATGAACCACTAGAAGAAGGGGTACCAACCCGCTCCTTATCGGAATACATCAAAGAGTTTTCTGAGAAGGGATTTTCACTCCAATCCTCCGAACATGCAAGGTAGTGGAAAATAGATAAACCTAGGAACAAAGAGGTTTGGGGACAACTCCTGTGAGCCATTAAAGTGTTGGGAATGTGGAGAGCCTCATCTCAGGAGGAACTACCCATGTTCGAGTTCAACAAACAGAACTGCGGTTCATAACCTGTAAGAAGCCTCAACAGTGGGATACATGGGCAAGATCCTACATCAGATAAATGCAGCCATCGATGGCCAACAAGCTGACCACCATTCCTCAGTGGTAGAAATCGAAAGTAAAATCCATGACACTCGAATTTTTTATTTAATCAACTCCGAAGCAACATTGAGTTATATTACTCCGAAGGTAGTAGAGTCAAATAAACTTAAGAGACTGAAGCATGCAAAATCATGGCTTGTGCAACTAGCGACATGTACTAAAAGGAAAGTAATTGACTATATTTCGGATTTGGAGTTGATCTTAGATGGTCAAACTATAAGGACCGATTTGAACATCGTACCACTAGGATCTTACGATATGATCATTAGGATGGATTGGTTGGAACGACACAAAGAAATATTAAATTGTTATACAAAGATGCTTAGCTATAAGGATGATTCTGACACTACCAGGACATCCCAAGGTATACCAAAACCAGTATCAGTCAGACAAATTTCAACGATGCAACTAAATAAATGTATGAGAAAGGGATGTCAATTTTATGCCATCCAAGTGATGAATCTAGCAGAAAAGGAGGATAAACCAAAGTTGGAAGACTTTGTTGTCCTACGTGATTTCAAAGACATGTTTGTGGATGAGATACCAGAATTACCCCCTAGAAGGGAAATAGACTTCTCCATAGACCTGTTACCCAGTTCTTCTCCTATCTCAAAAGTGCCTTACCGGATGAGTCTATCAGAATTGACAGAATTAAAAATACAATTACAACAATTGTTGGACAAAGAGTATATCAGACCGAGTGTCTCACCTTGGGGAGCACTAGTCCTCTTTGTAAAAAAAAAGGACGGTACTCTAAGATTGTGTATCGATTATAGACAACTAAACAAAATGACTATTAATAATAAATACCCCTTACCAAGGATAAATGATTTGTTCGATCAAGTAGGGGGGGCAAGATCTTTTCAAAATTGGATTTATGATCCGATTATCATTAAGTTCAGATAAAAGACGAGGACATAAACAAAAAAACATTTCAAACAATATATGGACACTACGAGTTTGCAGTCATACCTTTCGGATTCACTAACACCCCAACCACATTTATGTGCCTAATGAACAGTATTTTTAGTGAGTACTTGGACAAGTTCATGGTAGTATTCATTGAGGATATCCTAGTCTATTCAAAGACGGAGGAGGAACATGAAGAACACTTAAGAATAGTTCTGCAAATGTTTAGGAAGCACAAACTATACGCCAATTTTGACAAGCGTGACTTCTATCAGAAAAAGATATAATATCTTGGACATGTAATTTCAACAGAGGGCATTGTTGTATACCCAAAAAAGATGAAAGCCATTATGGAATGGCCGGTACCTAAAGATGTAGTGGATATATGGTCCTTCATGGGAATCAACAGATATTACCGCCGGTTTATAGAAGGGTTTTCCAAGATAGCCTACCCTATCACATCATTACAAAATAAAGGAACTAGGTTTAACTAGTCAGGGAAATGTCAAGACAGCTTCATCAAACTAAAGGAATTATTGACAATGGCACCCATATTGAAAGTAGCAGACGCAGATAAATACTTCACCATATGTGTTGATGCAAGTAAAGAAGGGCTAGGTGGTGTCCTAACTCAAGAAGGACACATTATTTGTTATGAGTCCCGGAAATTAAAAGAACATGAGAGAAACTACGTCACTCATGACTTAGAATTGGCAGCAGTAATACATGCCTTAAAGATGTGGCGACACTACATAATGGGCAGAAGATTCCTATTATTAACGGACAATAGTGGGGTGAAATATATGTTTAACCAACTAGATATTAACACAAGGCATGCAAGGTGGTTAGCTTTCTTGAGCGAATTTGACTTCAAGGTAAGACATATCAAGGGAAAGGAAAATAAAGTAGCAGACGCTTTAAGTAGAAGAATCCATGGGTTATTTGAGATGAATACTAGCATGGAAGAAAGTGATCTGGAAGAAAGAATAAAGATGAAAGGTATTGATGATGAAAACTATACTAAAATAATGGTAGAATTACCGGACAATACCGCGAACTCAGATAAACCAGATCTAAGTATCGACGAGAAGGGATTGCTACAATTTAAAAACAGACTTTACATATTAGATTCAACAGGGTTAAAATTAACAAACTTGGATGAAGTGCATAAGAAACCGTATTGTGGCCACCAAGGTTACCAGAAAATGATAACAACACTTAGGAAACTATTTTATTGGCCTAGTATGAAGGGAGAAATAGCATAATACTTGTCTAGATTTCAAGATTGTCAGCAGGTTAAGGTCGAGCACCAACATCCAGCCGACCTATTATAGCCATTGTCAGTACCATAATGCAAATGGGAGACTATATCACTCGACTTTAATAACATGTTTGCCTAAAACTCAGAAACATAATGACTCTTTCATGGTTGTAATCGATAAACTCAGTAAATCTGCACACTTTATTCCTATAAAGTCTACTTTTAATGCTATGAACATTGCTGAAATATTCGTGAAAGAAATCTTTAGACTGCATGGTATTCCTAAAATGGTGATTTCAGATAGAGATGTAAAATTCACATCCGCCTTTTGGAAGGAATTGTTGGCAGGGCTCAACACCAACTTGAATTTTAGTACAAGTTATCATCCACATATGGATGGACAGACCAAAAGGACAAACCAGATCGTAGAGGATATGATCTGCATGTATGTAAAAACAAAACTGAACAAATGGGAAGACTATCTGCATTTGGTGGAATTTGCATATAACAATGGGTACCAAACTTCGGCTAAGTTAAGCCCTTTTGAAATACTGTATGGCATAAAATGTATGAATCCAATTAGCTGAGATAACCTGACTAACAGACTCATGGTCAGACTAGAAATGCTCCAAGAAATGGAGAACATGGTAAGAAAGGTACAATAAAACTTGAAAGAAGCACAGGATGGACATAAGAGTTATGCAAATCAGAAAAGAAGGAACCTAGAATTTCAAGTAGGAGACCATGTTTATTTGAAAGTCAAAGCCCGAAAAAGCTCATTGAAGTTAGGGAACTGTGCCAAGTTGGCACCTGGGATTTGTGGTCCCTTCGAGATACTAGCTCGACTTGGACCCGTAGCATACCAGCTTGCACTTCCATCTAATCTAAAAATTCATAATGTATTTCATGTTTCATTGCTGAAAAGGTATATTCATGACCCTACTCATATGATTGAATGAAACTTGGTGTAGGTGGAACCCGAAGGAGAGTTCTAGGTGGAACCCCTGCGCATTCTAGACCAAAGAGAAATAACACTTCGGAAAAAAGCCGTCGCTCAAGTAAAGGTGCAATGGAAGCACTTTAGTCCTGAGGAGGCCACTTGGGAGTTGGAAGGAGATTTGCGGAAATCTCATCCAATCCTATTCCAGGAAAGGAACGAACACTAAGGATAGTGTTTTACTGAAGGGGGAAAGGATGTGACATCCCCAAAAAATAAAGAAAATAAAAAATATTTTTAGAATTTAAATTGCTGGAAATTTATATCCGTTTTTAGTAAATTCAAAATTGGAAATTTTTTGCCATTTGTGGAAATTCCGAATTTCAAATTTTATAATTGTAATAAATGATTTTGACTATTGGGCAGAGATCTGATTTGTCCCAACTAGCTATTTGACTATGACACTTGTATGAAAAACATAATATTTAATATTGATTGCAGGGGGCAAAGGGGACAACCATGTTAAATTTAGCTGACCATGACTCCATGAGAGGGGAACATGTTGGAACTACCTCTAGGTTGATTTTTACAAGTGGCAAATCAGTGAATTGGCCACTGGCAGCCCCTGAAAATCAGGAATTTAGAAAGCTCCAAAAATTCCCAAAGGAGGGAAAAAGACCTAGGCAAATGGATAAATGAGCATATGTGAGGAGGAAGGACGTTGCCAAGTATGCTGGAAAGGATAACTATTGATTTTTTTTCCTTGATGTTATGAACATTGAATGGGTTTAAGGCAAGGGGGAACTATCGGTTTGAAGGACATTGTTGAAGAGGGATTTCCAAGTTTGCTCTCACGGACTCATGGTTAGGCTAGGGGGTGAACCACGCAAGTGATCTTGGCTGCTCGGTTCTATAGTTGGGAGGAACGTGGTTGTTCCCTTTGTTTTTCCACAAGTTTTATTCAGATATGCTTCTAACCCCTATCTGTTCGAATTCTTTTATATCTGTGGTATTGTACATGTTGAATCTGTACTGAAGTGGTTCTTAGTATATGTTTTAATGATCATATAATTGTTGTGTTATTTACTGTACCTAAATTCCAATATCTCTGTCTCTGTGGGGTGAATTGGTTATGGATATAGTGAGATCCTTAAAGTTAGTGTGCATTCATAAACCTAGACAAAGGTCGTTCGATGACTACAGTCTACAACTACCTTCTCAATTAAATTTGTTGAATAAAAGAGAAATGAATTGCTTGCATAGTATAATTGTATCCAAGCGTACCAATTTCTATGCCAAAATTATATTTCCTATAGATGACTATAGTATACAGTGAACCTCCACTAGTAAGTATACAAGTTCAAACTCTAAGCAAATATACCCTACAACACTGAGATTATATTTGATATGCATTTAGACCTGTATAGGTATAATATGAACGGAGATACATTATATAATGGGAAATCTTTATAAATGATACAGTGACACTGAAGTAAAGCGACTATAACAGAGTCGGGTACTATATATATATATATGTAAACATATTCGTAGGAAAGTAATTCACCAAACTCCACAGACGCCAATACAGAAAAGTTTGAATATAGGTACTTTAGTATGGTTTTAGTAGTTTTGTCATAGGAACAAAACTGCCTTAGTTCTGGTGAGGAGATCGATAAAATGCTTGATTAATGGCTGAAGTAGGAACAGAAGTTAAGTGTTAATTGCATAGCGTAGCTACAATGCAATATGTCAATTCAGGACAATATTGGATGTATGATATGAATGAGTAAAGTAATCATACGAGATAAAAACAATTACGAATTGGGGAAAATGAGGCTTAGGTTAAACTCCTACCATTACCATTTTTATATCCTAAATAAGTGTCTGAACTTAACAAAAACTTGGAAGGAGTGAATACAATCACACAGTACCAGTGGGAACGAACCCGCCTTAAACACAACATTATTGTGCTAGCCGTAGGTTTAATACCGTACATAGTTAAATCATATCAGTACGACGATATAATTAATAATAATATGAATTCTAGGAAATTAAGTGGAACTGTTCAAGAAAAGAATTCAACTTTGTTTGACAAACCAATCTTTCGAAAATATAGGGGAGGATGTTAAACATAGAAATGTTAGTTCTGAATCTTGTTACTTCAATAATATCCACAAAAAATAAACCCAATACATAATGTTCATAATTATTTAAGGAAAACGACTGTCTAGATATCACAAATCCAACCAGGCTCAAGTTTGGCGTACTTTCTCAGTACCAGTCATTAATACAAATTAGGGTGTACCCTAAAAAACAACTAATGCAGAACTGGGAAATGTAAGATATTCAAAGTATTAAGAACGAGACGTAGCCTTGATCATATGTCCACGTAACTCGTAATAACTTAGATGGAGGGGCTCGCTAGTTCGAACACGAGTACCTCTTGAAAGAGTGAAGAGGGTGCTTCCCCTACCACGGCGTGATCACACCCTGCACGAAATAAGGTGAAACATTCAAAAATATCTGAATACAATAACATAATCATTTTAAGAATAGAACGAAATGAGAAAGGAGTCGAGGATGAACTTAAATATAATAGAGGATTTTTATACCCTTCGCCTTTGTGCCCAACCATGTGCCTCCTAGAACCAAAAAGGGAAGAGGAGTTTGTACCTCCCTAATGGGTACCCTCGCATACCAAAGGGGCCCATCATTAGTGACAAATACAAGTATTTAAACCAAAGAAATCATAAACAGGGATAGCATGCATATAATGAGCGTAAAGTAATAACAAATATCAATCCAGTGTAATAGTCTAAATATAAATAGAATGGACTAAACCGCCTTTAGAATTTAGAACGACACCTGTAATCAGTATAATAATACTAGTGAACTTAATGTTTAAACACAAAAAAAAATCAATATCAACACTGTATCGAGAGGCCTATTACACACCCATGCAAGGAAAAATCGGTTATAAATTCTGTCAACTAGGAATTAACCAATGAAGGAAGCCAGACCCAATACAAGAGTTCAGTTAAGAAAATAAATAAAATAGAACATCTCGGATGCATGATTACAACACACATCAGGATAAGACCTCCCACAAAAGGAAGATGGCTTGGTCTCAACAGGAAAGCCAGTGCAGAGAGAGGGTAAACTGTGGAAAAACCTAAACCCTGCTAGAGCACCACCGATTTCCCCTTTTCTATAGTAACATCGATATAAAACAAGAATGCTACCAAGGATTTGACCATGAACTGGAGTTTACAAAATCTACTTGATGAGACAGGCTCAAATGCAAAATGACAGGAACAGCTAAGTCGACTTAACTCACACAGGGTTGTCTGTCGAGGAGTTTTCTACCAAGAACTCTCCCACTTGGAATAAGGTCCGATTTCACAGAAGCATGACCACAATGTTAAGACGGAAAAATAAAATAGAGTTTATCCTGGAGCGTTCCATTTTCCTTCACCAAGCCAAGACTGGAATGAAATGAAAGCTATTGATACCCTTTTGTATGGAGTAATGGAGGTTGGGTGGGAATCGTACCTGGTGACGCGAACAAATGGTGGGTGTTGACATTTCACTGGGGCATGCCGATTGAACTCTAAACTGATTAGAATTATATTAAAGCACCTTAAATGTTGCAGACATGCCTTTAAGACGAGAGGGTTCTGACCTGTATCGTTTGTTCAAAAAATTAATGGCGAAGAACCCATATGGCCTACTTAGGGTTATTTCTTTTATCACCTTGTTACAAGTATTATACGTTGAACCCAAACACCTTTACACTAACCATAAATTACCCAAGTTTAGCCTATGTGCACTTAATTTATTTGTTTAGATTAGTGTTCAAATTTATACCCAAAAGTGTCTTTTAAAAGTATTCTGAATAATGTTAAACTCTTCTTGTAGACCCTGTAATAATTATTTATACAAGGGCATCTGTCATAAGGCCTCACATATATGACCATTGCATTTATAGAATAGTGGTTCTAAGTAGTTATACCCCATAAAATAAAGTGGAGTTTGGAAACGAAAACGGTGGTAATACCAAGATGCAATGAAAACAAGGTATCCCTAGCTATGTACCTATGATCGTATATATAACTCAATACCGAAATAGGAAGAGGTGATAATATTTTATAATCGGTTAAGAAGAAAAAGGAAAAAAGTCTCATGTACATTATGGTTGACGAATGACTGAAACTTTAAAGACACAGTATCAACTCAAAGTACCCAATAATTTAATTTTTTTTTTAATGTAAATTTTGAGGTACATTATAGCTACAATTAGAGAAAACGAATGCCAGTAATCCTATGCAACCCATGATTTTCCTCGTGAGGGTTCTTTGCCAAGGTGAGGGATTCGTTCTTCGCTGCTTCGACATATTATTGGTTATTCCCTATTGTTTTATCTATAGATTTTGATTGTTTTAAACTTCAAACTCGAACTCAAGATGATGAAGTCGTAGGTCAAACTCTGCAACTATGTGATATTTTATTGATTTCTATGTAAGGTTTGTTTATGTCAGGGATTATTCTATTTGTCTGGTTCGTGCCTGTAGAAGCATAGTTATAATATTTCGATTTCCACTTTGTAATTTATTTCAGAGATTTAGGACCTTAGTGAATTTTAACATTGTTCTTCGTCATCCATTCTGGAAAATTCCTTTGTAATTAAGAAGGAAGAAATCCCCTAGCACTATCTGTGATCCGAATCTATGAAATCTTTGTGGAGTACACTTCATAATGTGTGTTATTTATGATTCTAGGTTTGTGATTGTTTCTTTCTTATTTCTTTCTCTGAACAGACTGATTTAGGTTTGATTACAATAATCTAATAATGGGACCCTTTTTTCTTAACTGCGAGGGTACCCATCAGACGATCCTTGTCCCTCTTCACCCATTCCATTTGTGGGTGACTTTCTAACTGATGTAAGGAGGAAAGAAGATGTTTCTCCGCAAGATAAGTGCAATATTTACACTCATATGCATTACTTATTTTGAAATCATTTTGTCCATGTAGTTATTCTACCTACTGTCTTTGAATTTTATTTATTGACGACTTAGCACTAATTAAAATTCCTCTTGATTTTATTTACAGATATGTGCATGTTCGAAGCCTCAAGAATTTTTGGAAAACCTCCTGTGAAAAAGGTATTCGGGTTTCATTTTACAAAGAGCTTACAAATATTAACCTGGGTTCTATTGAAATAACAGTTTCGTCCTAGGATAAAGATATCGGGAGAGTTTATAGAAGATGTATGTAATGACTGGTTAACTGTACAATTTGTTTTTAAACAAAGACAATAGGGAAAACCCCCACTGAAATGTGATTTCTTTATTACAACTTTATAAACATAGTAATGCGTAGAGTTGAAGACTCACTTGAGTAATTGTCCGTTCTTGGAACCTGTAATAATTTTTAAGCATTTAAGTTACAATACTTTTCTCCTGTACTATTGAAATGAAACATGACTGTATATGTTTGCTTCAAACCTGTGGATGTACATACCTTCTATTTATTCTTATTAATAGAATCTACATATGTTCTTTCAGCCATATGGATACCATGGTTAACTCTAAAACAATCTCTCCATTATAAATTTGTAATAATTACAACAAAAAGGATTCCTTTATAGTCTACTATGAAATAATTAAAACTGTACATTATCATTGCATACGCTTAAAAATGGCATATTTACTGGAACTACTCCTATTCCCCAAGTCTTGATAAATCTTGTTGTATGAATGGTTTAGAAGTTGAGTAGTTCTAAAATCCTGT
>JZKD02S0568914.1:129929-156644 GCA_000966675.3 Picea glauca | reverse complement strand
GAGAGAGAGAGAGAGAGAGTTATTTAGTATTAACAGAAACATGCATGGATTCATGTTCTTAATAATGAGCGCATGTTTTAGAAACATGCATGCACTTTAGGAACGTGTCTTCATTCCTAGAGAGCGTGCACATTCTCCTCTCGAATTCAAAATTTTTTGAGCGGGATTGACAAAGTTGGTGTATATATATGCTGACTTGGTTGCCTCATATTTATGTTTAGGATGAAAAACCTAGTGGTTTGGTCTACAAATTGATAAAAACCTCCATTTTTGTGAGAACCGCTCTTTTGTCCACGTAGTGAAATTCATAGGTTGAAATTATGTGCATAGGAGTCATAACCCTCTCTTAGTACCCCTCTTTTGTCCACGTAGTGAAATTCATAGGTTGAAATCATGTGCATAGGAGTCGTAACCCTCTCTTAGTACCCCTCTTTTGTCCACATAGTGAAATTCATAGGTTGAAATCATGTGTATAGGAGTCGTAACCCTCTCTTAGTACCCTTTTTTTTCCACGTAGTGAAATTTATAGGTTGAAATCATGTGCATAGGAGTCATAACCCTCTCTTAGTAACGCTCTTTTGTCCATGTAGTGAAATTCATAGGTTGAAATCATGTGAATAGGAGTCATAACCCTCTCTTAGTACCCCTCTTTTGTCCACGTATTGAAATTCATAGGTTGAAATTATGTGCATAGGAGTCGTAACCCTCTCTTAGCACCGCTCTTTTGTCCACGTAATGAAATTCATAGGTTGAAATCATGTGCATAGGAGTCGTAACCCTCTCTTAGTACCCCTCTTTTGTTCACGTAGTGAAAGTCATGGGTTGAAATAATGTGCATAGGAGTCGTAACCCTCTCTTAGTACCGCTCTTTTGTCCACGTAGTGAAATTCATAGGTTGAAATCATGTGCATAGGAGTCATAACCCTCTCTTAGTAGCCCTCTTTTGTCCACGTAGTGAAATTCATAGGTTGAAATCATGTGCATAGGAGTCGTAACGCTCTCTTAGTACCTCTCTTTTGTCCACGTAGGGAGGCTAGAAAAAATGATGACAGTAAGCACACAAGGGAGGCTGACAGATACATGTTGACCTATGCGGAAGGAACCTAAAAGAGCTTTCAACGGGTGCAAATGTTTGTCGACGGAAAGAGGCATCAGGTGTCGAGAGGAGTCGGAATAATGTTTGAGTATGATTATTAACTTATGGGTTATTATAAATATTGATTATAGTTAACAAACCCCCTTTTTTAAAATGTGTTAGATGTTTAAATGTGTTAGATGAGCAGATTTCTTCATATAAATCATCATGTCAAAACTTGAGGACAAGTATGGTAGTGAACGGTCATATAAATTATCATTTCAAAACTTGATGGCAAGTATGGTGGTGTCAGATCGGTCGTATAAATCATCATGTCGAAACTTGAGGACAAGTATGGTGGTGTCAGAGCGATCGGATAACACCAATTGTACAGTCACCAATGCCTATTGAATCTTCCTGGACCGCGCGACCTACAGAGCCCTGGCGGCGGTTTTCCCTTCGTCCGAAGAAGAGGTGGTGGAGGCTGTGGCGGAGGGAAGTAATAAGAATTAGAATATGTGGGTGGTCACCAGATGGTCTCACTCCATATTCAAACTGGTCTGTGTGGGAGGGGACTTCGGTCGTATCATAAGCACTCAGGAGCTGAAGCGCATAGTTTGCATGGAGGGAGGTTATAGATGTTGTAGAGAGTGGAACGTCTCTGAGGGAGGTTATAGATGCTGCGTCCGAACATAGTTTGGCTCTCCCTCAATCACCCTATTGGGAAGGGTTTTCCATCGGAGGGCTGCTCAACACCGGGGCGCATGATAACTCTCTCTTCAATAAGGGAAGTGCAGTTCATGAGTATGTTGTTGGCGTGAGATTGGTGGTACCTTCGCCTCCAGGTTATGGAAGTGTTGTGAGCTTCAATGAATCCCATCTAGACCTAGATGCTGCTAAGGTTTCTCTCGGCCTTCTTGGAGTCATTTCTTAGGTACTCTCGACCTTCATGGAGTCATTTCTCAGGTATCATATTCAGGTATCATATATATATATATTTCTTTCTATTATATATATATGGTAAATTGATATATTCAATTTCTATTATTTTAACTCTTTATATATATCTATATTTTTTTAGTAAGAAAAAATTCTTATATTAAAAAATATAAATAGTCTTTTACAAAATCTCATTTCTCTAACAAACTTTAAATTTTTTTTTAACAAAACTAGAGGAAAGTAAGTTCTTATCACATTACATTATACTCTAGAAAATACATACTTTGTAATATATATCCTTTTTTACATATCAAGTTCAAAATACAAAAATACCACTTTCTTCAATCTTGCAACAATGATATATTAATTGATAACTATTCTTTATAAATTTTTTGATTGTTCTTGTGTACTCAATGCAAAATATATTCCATCCTCATGGAGTAAAAACAATTCTTTTGAGAGCTAGTTAGCTTCCTTGTTATAAGATCTATATATGTGTTGAGCTTTAAATTGTTGAAAACTGCAACTCACACTCAAATTTTGTCGCCCAAAGCTGCAGAGAGACCACCTGTAGATTGTTTTCATTACCAAACCAGTCAATAATAATCTTTGAGTCACTTAATCATTCTAACCTTGTTACATTTTTATAGCATGCAAAAAATAAGATACACCACAACGCTAGGATTTCACCCCTAGTATTAGTTCCTCTACCACAATTCATCTTGAGTCTGAATGTGCCCAAAACTGGACATTTTAACAAAGCTCCAGCCCAGCCCAACATTTAGCACTGTTGTCTTATGAACCCCACTACTATATCACAATCAAATATTATAGGCCTATCAATCCTACTAAGCTTAGTAGGTTGTGATTTTTTTATTTTTAGCAAGTCCTATAGTGTAACGAACCTCCCATTTCGTTACGACAACAAGACTCACATAACAAGTGCAATTTTTTTTTTGTGTGTGTAGGAAGGTAATAATGACATTATATGCAACATCTCAACACAACGACGAACACCACGCATGCAACTCATGCAAAAACAACATAACAACCTAACATAAAAGCACATCAAGCATCTGGAAGCAATGTATGACATTCAACTGACGAAGAATAAGAATGACTACCTGCCCGTCCTACCCTGCAATGGTTAGGACCTCCAGGACACATAAGCAATGATCAAGCCCAGGTTCCCATCGATTTTGACATTTAAGGTTTCAAGGATGGCGACTGTTCTGAGGAACAAGGAGGTGTCTACATCCCCCCTGACACAAGCAGACCAAGCACATCAAATGTCTACAAAAAAAGTACAACATTTATTACGATGAACAACCACACCCTTCACGAGAAGCACAAACTAAAAACGACTTTGCCCACAACCAACCATTAATCAAGGCTGAAAGGTCAATATCTATGATATAAAAAGGGGGAGGGGGGGCATTAATGATTGATCAGTTAACCAATCTAAATCACAACTAGTCAACAAGTTACCCACCAAACTTAACATGAATTTTGACTCCAATTTAGTGAGTTTGAGTTAGCTATTAGGTGATATCTATAAATCCAACTAGCATCAATTACATATCCAATTTAGCAAGTCTAAATTACATCTAGTCAACTTTTGCAAGTTTATTTTAACCTTTAAGAGAAAACAAGTTAGTAAGTCTAAATCATGATTTAGTCATTAACTACAAATATATTCTAACATTAATACGATTTAACCTTAGCAATTGCCAAAATATAAAAAATATTCACTATATCAACTGCAATGTCTAAGATTAGCATAATTCACTTATCGATCGATGCGTGCAATTAATCATTCCCCAGGAATCAATAAAACAAGGAGAGGCAAATTGTAATTCTAATCTTGAAATTAAACAATACACCCTACTCAACCTCTTCATTGAATCTCTTCGATAACCCACTCAACATAAATATGATTGTGTACCAAACATCAAGCATAAAATAACTAAGGGTTAATCAATGAATTAAATACACAACTAATCAATTGTCAGAGGGAAATGTATAGTTAGATGAGCCTAAACCTTGTTTAAGCAATAAGAATTCATAATTAATTATAAAACTGAGAGTATGTAAGGTGCAACAATAAATTAAGGGAGGGCCCAAGAATGAGTACAATTTAACATTATGAGTCATGATATGGGCTCTCAATTCTTCTCAACTATATACCTTGTTTATTGGACATATTTCAAGGAACCATAAGTTTATAAAAATCTATAAATAAAGCAGTGGAATATCCCTTCAAGGAACTGTATAAATTGTTTAATCTTTGGAAGCATTACGATTATAATCAGAAATCAAAAGATGAAACAACAGAACTCTCCTTCAAGACAATAATTATGATACATGAGGGGGGGAATTTTAAGCTGGGAAGTGGAAACAAAAAAGGCAGAGGTGAAATAATGATAATGTCGAGCTACAAGGCGAAGGAATTGTTGGGAAGATAATAGAATCTCACGCAGAGTCAGAAGCAAATAAAACCATGAAAATATCAGATACCCCTCCACTCACATGTTGGGTAATCTCTAAATCTATGGTAAATGTGGAGAACCTGCGGTGAAAGCATAGGCATTCATTCCCCACGGTCTACCCAAAAATTTCTCAACAAAATCATGCAGAAGAAGGGGGAAAACACATATATTCTTTCCCCACAGGATGCCCACGAAATTCTCCGCAAAATTATGGAGAAGAAGGGAGAAAACATAGAAAACTAGTCAAACACTGAGGTGAATCCATTCACATATATTATTGGCAATCGAAACGAATTTGCCAAGGGGATTATGAATTGTTGAGTAAAAAAAAAAAATAGAAACACAAAACGCCAAGCCTCTTCACTTGCTGGGCAAAAACGATTTTGGGCAGTGTGTGAACAATTGGAATACAAAAACACCTAGCCTCTTCACTTCATGGAAAAAAATGATTTTGGGCTGTGTGTGAACAGTTGGAATACAAAAATGCTCAGCCTCTTCACTTGATGAAAAAAAAACAATTTTGGGCTTTGTGTGAACAGTTGGAATACAAAAACGCCCAGCCTCTTCACTTGATGGAAAAAAAACGATTTTGGGTTGTGTGTGAACAGTTGGAATACAAAACGCTAAGCCTCTTAAAATAGTTGGAATACATAAATATTTTTCATTTCCGGACACAAATGTAAAAGCAGACAGGAAATCTATAAAATGTTTTTTTTCATTTCCAGAATACCATTATAAAAATGCAGACCTAAAATCAATTATTATTGCCAGAATATAAAATAATAAAAAAACAGACATGAAACCATTGCGTTTTTCCATTGCCAAAATACCCAAAATTTTGCAGACAGGGAATCAACTCATGCTTCTATTGCTCTAAGCCCAATACAACACATGCAATAGTAGGAGAACGCAAGGATCTAAAGGGAAAGGTCATGGAATGATTGTAGGGGTTCTATCAGTCAAGGCATAGAGAAAACCAACCAAGACACCAGATAATCCACACACAAAGGTCGTTGCCAGATGGCGAATCAACAATCAGCCCGGGACAAACATCAAGGGTAGCCGACTAACAGGTTTGTCCTTCTCTCATCATCCTCGCACAGAAAAGAAGGGCATTGAGATCCATAGGTATTTTAATGCTAAGGAAGTGACCATAGATCAAGCTCTTGGTCGACTGCTCAGGCAAGGACTGGTGAGCTAGGGATGAAGGCAAATCAACCATGAAGGTCACATCAACATAGCAAGGTGGTCAAGACATGTGGGAAAACGAAGGCCATGGGATTCAACAACCATCGAGCTAGGCCAAGGAAAGTTTTCATCATCAATTTAAAATAAAAACATCATTTTACTTTTCCATTAAATAAGAAGATCCAAGCATAAGTCCTAATACATTCTACCATACAAAATGAAGAGAGCGTACCGTTGCATAATCACCCGCTCTGAATGATGTTTGCGTGCTCCGTGCAACTCTTGCTTCCCAACCATTGAAACTTCACCATTACCTCCCAGCGAATGCTAGGGGTACTCTTCTTCCCCCTTAGCCCCCTGAGCCACAAAGAGGCCACACCCTCAATATCCAAATATTTCTACTAGCACCCAGCTTGCCTCGCAAGGCCGAGCTACCAGTCCTCTCTAAGTTGGGTATCTAAACTCCCACAAGTTAAATCAGTCAAGTAGATATTCCTGTAGCGTAACGTTATGCAAACAGAAAATGATCCTTCATCCTTCTCCTTTCTTCCTTATATAGAGTTTCAAACTTCCTTTATTTCCTAAAATCTCATTTAATTAAAGTTTTAAAAATAAATTTCTAAAAATCCCTCTTTGTACAAGTGTCCCCCATCCCCTACATTCCTCCATAAACTAATTTCTTTAATTAATTAATTATCTTTATTTCCCTGACCCACCTAGAGTTACTTCTAGAATCACTCCTAGGTGTCCCCAAATTCTCTTACAGGTTTTAATGGCTTTCCCTATTATTAAATTGCTAGTTCATTTTAAATTATATAGTTCTTAAATGGTAGATACTTTTTCTAAGTTTGATTTTCCACTTTTTCCTTTATGTTCCCCTTTTTCCCTTTTTATGTTTACCTCTTTTCCTAGTTTCCTAAATTTTTAGATTTTTCCTCTTTACCCTTTTTAATTAGAATTCAAAAAGGCAGGTGTGGAAATTAACCCTTTTTCCCTTTTCTCATTTAGTTAGTATTTTAAATTATCAAAATAATAAAAACGACTAATCCCCCTTTTTTATTTTTATTTTAATCCAACATATTTGTTTTTGAAACAATTAATTTCTTACTCCCTTCGTGTTACAAGATTTAATGAAGGTCATAATTATTATTTATGTGGTTATTATTATTATTATTATTATTATTATTATTATTATTATTATTTATAGAGAGATAAAATTTTACCACTAGCATAGTTTAGACTTAAACGTTAAATTTTCGTAGAGGGCGACATTTAATTAGGGAATTTGTTTTAAAAATTTCTTGACATGTTATTCATCCTAAGGCCATCTAAGTTCATTCCTCTATCATCAACAACGCAACGTTCCCTTCAAGACGCACTAGGTGCTCCAAGGGTGCCACTCACCTTAATATGTTTCCCTTGTGTAACCTGCCCTTCAGGATGCAGTACGTGCTCCAAGGGTGCCACTCGCCTCTTGACTGACTTGGTAGACATCAATAACCCCTGGAGTCAATACTCCGCCAGGTGAACTTGTGGAAGACTAACGGTCTCTAAGGAATAAGGCCCCCACCTTATTGCACGCACCTTAGAATCATTGTGAGCGACTGTCATAGTCTGCCCTCACAACATCCCAGGTCCTCTCGAACTAGGTAAACATTAACCTACAATTTGAGTCATGGTGAGAGTGCTAGTAGGTTGTGGTAGGGCTGCAGTCCACACCTCCCCCTCAACATTTTTGGTAGTCATGTGTGACCCCTTTACTACACATGTGAGTTTGGTCAGCAAGATATCGTCAGCTTGCATCATCAACAAATCATGTTAGAACATATCCATATCATATCATCTAATCATATGCACTAATATCAGTACAATAATCAAGCCTCAATGGTACACTCCCTGACTCGATCCAGAGTCCAAGGGTTTCCATCGATGCCTTTGCATCCTCAAGGTCCAAAATCCTTCACACTCAGTAAAACCGAGTCAATAGCACTTGTCTATGTCAATGTAGTAAAACAACATGTCATAAACCCATAACACCTCATAATCAAAATCAAAATTTTTAATAGCTTAATAATATGGATCACTTGCGAGCAAGTGTCCTCAAAGAATAAGTTCGCTAAGTGCACCATAGCAGGATGTTACATACACCCCCTCTTGGTCTAAACTTTGTCCTGAAGTTTCACAGTATACACGTTGAAATAAAGTGTATCACAATATCATATGTCTATCTATCAAACAAAAATAGAATCTGTTGGTGCATATCATATGCGTCCTCCCAGGTCGCCGTATGCGGACTATAATTGTCCCACTGGACCTTGACCTGATCTATCATTTGACGTTGTAGCTATCAAACGTGATGATCCAAGATGTGGACCAGCTCAGCCATGAGCACTCCCTCATCCGATACCTGCAAGGAACTCATGTCAATAACATGTGTAGGATCACTAATATAATGTCCCAAAATAGATACATAAAAAACATCGTGCATACGTCTCAAAGACTCAGGCAAGGATAGTCGATAGGCCATGGGCCCCTTTATCTCCACAATCTTGAAAGGTCCCATGAACCTCAGAGAAAGTTTATCTCCCTTCCCAAACTTGATTGAACCCGCAAGAAGAATCGATCGCCAACCTCGTAACTACGGTCGACACAGTGTCCATCAACATAACTTTTTTGTCAATTCTGCGCTTCTTTAATCCTTTGTCTTATTGTTTTCATTTTCTCTTACATTTCTTGGATCGCTTCTGGTCCCACTAGGACCCTATCCTCGAGTTGATCCCAACTCAAAGGAATCCGACACGGTCGCCCATAAAGAAACTCGAAAGGCGCCATCTTAATGGTGCTCTGGCAACTATTGTTGTAAGCGAACTCCACTAGTGGCAAGAATTCTTCCCAACACTTTTATTGGTCCATCACGTACATGCACAACATGTCCTCCAAGGTTTGGTTCATTCATTTGGTCTGCCCATCAGTCTTCAGGTGATACATAGTACTAAAGTTAAGTTCGGTTTCCAAGGCCTCTTTGAAACTCATCCAAAATCGTCCAATAAACATCGATCCTCGATCGGATATAATCCTCTTAGGCATGCCATGGAGCCTCACAATATCACTAATGAAAATATAGCTATGTCAGGTGCCTGATGCGTCGTATGCACATGAATAAAGTGAGCACTCTTCATCATAGTGTCTACTACTATGAAAATCGAGTCATGTCGCCTTGCCGTCCATGGCAATCCAACAATAAAATCCATTGAAATAACCTCCCATTTTGATTCTGGAATAGCATGTGGTTGTAGTAATTTTGCTGAGTGTCTATGTTCAGCCTTTACCTGTTGACATTCTACACATCTTGCCACATAGTTGACTATGTCGGCCTTCATGCCCTTCCAAAAGAATAAGGGTTTTAGGTCTTCCCTCATCTTTGTGACTCCCGGGTGAGCCATGTAAACTGCTTTATGAGTCTCCCTCACGATCAACATCCTAAATTCATCATTCGGCAGTACGTAGATCCAATTTTTAAACCTCAATAATCCATCACTATCAAATGAAAATCCTTCAAATCGTTGTACCATCATTGTGTTTTGTTCAATAAAACCCTCGACCTCTTTCTGCCAGTCATCATCACGTTGTAATGTTAGAATATTTTCATGTAGATTCATCTGAAGAGGCAGCACCGAAAAGATGTGCGGTCTCCAACTCAATGCGTCAACCACTCGGTTCATTGTTCCTTTTATGTAATTAATCTCGAAGTCGTACTTGCTAAGCAATTCCGACCAATGTTGTTGCCCCGCGTTTAGGTCGCTTTGCATAAAGATGTTTTGTAGTCCACAATGGTCAGTGTTTAGTTCAGATTTTCATCCAACAAGGTAGTGTCTCCAAACCTTCAATGTATATATGATGGCTAACAACTCCAAATCGTGTGCAATGTAGTTCTCCTCATGCCTTCTCAGTTTCCTCAAAAGGTAAGTGATCACTCATTTGTCTTGCATCAAGACTCCACCTAAGCCTTCCTTGGATGCATCAGTGCATACCAAGAAGTCCGCATCCATGTCAAGGACCTTTAGTATCAGTGTTTTTGTCAACAAATCCTTGAGCCTTTGAAATGTTTCTGGACATTTCTCGGTCCAAACAAACTTCTTATTTTTCTTCTGCAATTCCGTGATTAGATTTGCTATCTTCAAAAACCCCTCTACGAACCATCGATAGTATCCTACTAAACCCATGAAGTTACGCACTTCTGGGACATTCGTCGACGTAGGCCATTCCATGATAGCCTCAACCTTTGATGAATCCATGACAATGCCTTCATCGAAAATGACATGCCCTAAGTAGTGAATCTTCGATTGGTAAAAAGTGCATTTGAGCAACTTCCCATACAATTCGTGCTCTCGTAGACAGTCTAGTACCAAGAGCAAGTGCTCATCATGCTCCTTCGTAGTTCGAGAGTAGATCAAAATATCGTCAATGAATACTTGGACGAACTTGTCCAAGTACTCGCGAAACTCCTCATTCATCAAACTCATAAATACCCCTGGGGCGTTTTTCTGTCCAAACGGTAAAAAAATAAACTCGTAATGTCCAAACCTCATCTTAAAGGCGGTCTTAGGGATGTCATCTTCTTTAATCCGTAACTAGTGGTATCCTAATCGCAAGTCAATCTTTGAGAACATCGTTTCACCTTTCATTTGATTGAACAGATCATCAATCCTCGATAACTGGCCCTGTTCAGTTGATCGTAGTCAATGAAGAGCCTCCATGACCCATCCTTCTTTCGTATGAAAATAATAGGTGCACCCCATGGTGAAACGCTTGGACGTATCAATCCCAGGTCCAACAGCTCCTTCAGTTTCATTTTCAACTCTTGTAACTTCGGGGTCGACATCCGATAAGGCGTCCTTGCTATCGATTTAGTCCCTGGTTTTAGGTCTATGGTAAAATCCAATTCCCTCTCCTGGGGAATCCTAGGTAACTTCTCTAAAAATACATCCGCAAACTCTCTTACCACCACCTGAACGTGTTCTAAACCTTCCGCTAAACCCTTCTCGTTTAACGCAAGGATCGCATAAATCTTGTACCCCTTGCGCATTCTCTTCCGTAGTTGTAAGGAAGAGATGAACCTTAGGGAAACTCCCTGGTTCCATCCTAGAATCACACATCTCTATCCTTTTTCATTGACCAAGCTCAACCATCTCATCTTACAGTTGAGTATCGCCTCATGCGATTCCAACTAGTACATACCAATTACGATATTATAAGATCCTAAGATCGTGACGTACAGGTTGGACCTTGTGACAAACTCTCCCAGGTTAAGGATACAATCCATAATCCTTCCTCCAACCTTTTGTTTGGCTCCCGAAGCCATCTCTATGAAGCTAAACTCATCATGTTTGACTACCTTTACCTTAATCCTTTTCAGCGCTACACCAGAAATGAAACTCTCGGTAGCACTGGGATATATCAAAATACTAAGGGTTTGGTTAGTGATAGTACCTATCATCTCAAGCATAATCGATTGGTGCTCTGCCTGGTGGTTGTTCACTGCTGCATGAATTTGATGGGCCTTGACCATATCTCCCATGGTAGTGGGTCCGACTGATCCAAAAACTTGATTCCTCTCCATCGAGTAGTCGCACTAGTAGTGTGGCTCCCCACACGTCCAACACCCCTTCTTTGGTCCAAGAGTCCTAGTACCCGAAGTAGAAGATGATGGCCCGCCAGCCTGGAATCCTAGTCTATTCTGATGAACAGGCCTAAATTGTTGCTGCTACGGTCGACACTGCTGCTGATGTTGTGGTCCTCTATAAGGTGTCTGGTGTTGAGGCGTCGTTCACTGAGGTGTAGTGAAATATGATGCCCTCTGGAAGCCACAATATCCCGACGTATGTCTCGTTGGTGCTTGATTTTTCTATGCTCCAGAAGACACCTGCCCTGCTGGTCTCACTGGAGTCTTGGTATGAACCCCACCGATAAGATCCTCCTCTGCTATGAGGGCCTTCTGGACAACATCATGAAAGGTTTGAGGCATAAAAATCATGACCTTTGCACGTATGTTGCCGTTAAGGCCAAACACGAACCTGTGGACCTTAAGTTTCTTAATGTTAAGGTGCAGAGCATACCAGAGAAACTCCATAAAATGGGCCTCGTACTCCGGAAATGTATGACCGCCCTGTCAAAAGGCATTGAACTCGTTGAGTTGACGCTCAATGAATTCCTATGAAAGGTACGTCTCTCGGAACCGTTACTCAAATAGTTCCCATGAGACGTCTTCGACGACCACGTTCAGCTATGGTAGGAGCATCTTCCACCATAGAAGAGCGATCCCCTTCAGTTTGAAAGACCACCATGTGGAACTTCATGTTGGAGGTATAATCACGAAGTGCAAAGTGCATCACCATATTCTCCAACCATGCCTTGGCGTCTACTCCATCCAGGGCACCAAAGAACTAGGGAAATTTGACCTTCTCGAGTTCACGATGAATGCTACTAGTACCAACTGGAGTGCGCAGTGGAACCTCAGTGGGTTCTGGCGCCCTGGACTCATCTCTATCCAAACTGTTGATCAGTGCCTCGGACATGCACTAAAAAGATCTCATCATTCCGACTACATCAGCAACTGTTATCTGCTCCTGTCCGAGAACCTACTCGTCTCCCTGGGGGTTAGACCCCTCAGGCGTGGATGCTATTGGAGGCCTCGCGCCTCCTCCCCTAGCACCCCGTCATCTTCCTCTGTGACGTCCTCTAACCATGATTACTCCACGAATACAAGTCAACTCAATTAGTAACATTATAATCAAATCATACCAACGAAAGTCATAGTGATCCCAAGTCACAGGTCGAACGCGCTCTAATACCATATGTAACGAACCTTCCATTTCATTACGACAACAAGCCTCACATAACAAGTGTAAAATTTTTTTTTGTGTGTGTAGGAAGGTAATAATGACATTATACACAACATCGCAACACGACGATGAACACCACGCATAGAGATGCGTGAGAACTTTCGAAACCCTCGTACATGTAGTATTTGAAGCAGTATAGAAACCAATAATAAAATAATAGAGGGGTAATCACCCTACTTTCCCCAATGTGACCTCATGCTTTACTCTTGTGTTAGAGGAGCTTCTTGATATATTGTTTATAAACATGGTTTTATACACTTTTTAATGAAATTTGTGTTTTGTTTCATGTACTTGGAAAGTTAACTCTCCAACTATACACCAAGGACTTAATCATATCTATGTTGGTGTTTCTAACAAGAAAAAGAGTATAATTATTTTTAGATTTCATGTTCTTTTCCTTACAAGTTTTTATTTAGACAAGGGAATTGATGAAACATCCATTTTGTTTTAGACTCTCTCCAATCCAAACAAGAGAAAAATTCATGTACAAAATGCAACTTTGGTTTTCAATGAACTCTAACTAAGCAAGGGAGGAGAATATTTTTTATTTCTAGTTTCATAAAAAAGAATATAACCTCACAAATATGTAGCAAGCATGAATGGAAATCCAAAACAAAACTAACATCTTCAATGAAAAAATGCTCCAATGCAAAATATTAACCCTTATATAAAGTTTTGTTTTTGTTTTTGTTTCTTTTGTGTTTTTCTAAAATGTAAAGTTCTTTAAGCTAAAAAACTGAAAAATGTAGATAATAAAACAACACAAAACAAGTAAGGGATGTAGGATAATGGTAGTGATGCATCAAGAACACTCTAATGTCTCTATGGACTCAAAGGACTAAAATTGAAAAGAAACCTACAAAACCTTATGAACATTGATAAACTAGATTCCAAGGTGAAACAAACATATTTCTAGATTTGATGAGATCTATTGGAAAGGCTACCAATATTTGGACTCATCGGGAAATAATCTCACATAAGAAAGAAATCCCAAAAAAACACTCCAAAATACCTCAAAATCACTTGAACACAAGAAACAATTAAAGAGGCTGAAAAAAAGAGGATAACTAGATTATCATACCATATAGAGGCTCACAAGTATCAAGAAAATTCACTACAGAGGCATTCATGACCCAGTAACTATGAATATTACAACCATATGTAGGTGGATGTGGACTAGTATGTATGTAGCCTACGATGGATCACATTGGTATAAGTTATCAAGTCGCAAGCGTCTGCATAATTTTGGAAAAAATATCGGATCTATAATATTTTCTCTCTGAGGGAGTAACAGAGAAGACTATGGATTATAGAAATTTTTTAGAAGAATAAAAGGAAAGGAATAATTTGAGCTAGAGAAGAATCAAAGATTCCTCCCCAATGAAGTTTCTAGTTCTATTGTAGATAAATATGGACTATGGATAAGCCGTAAATCCCTTGGATCTACCCTTGATCCAATATAGACATCAGGGATAGATGCCTAAATGGTTTCCCTAGATCCAAACAAGTAATTTCCTTATTATACTTAGAAGAGGGATAATGGCATACATTTGTATCGAAGGTTTTCCTCACATGTCTGGCTAATGAAACTCTCAATGTCTATCTCCCTCTCATGTGATCTACTTCTTTCACAAAATAAACAAATAAATATCGATCTACTAATTCTTAGAGTGTTAGGAAATCACAGTACTAGTCTAGATCTAACCTGATATGTTCAAGGGAAAATCAGATCTATCTTCTAAAATTGAACATAATCAATATGGACATGGGAAAATAATATATCTATATAGGAGAATGGAGAAATACATAAAGACTTTTTTACCTTTAATGAATGAAACATTCCTCCTTGTATTTATTTCCCTTACTCCTCCACAATTGTCACTCAAGCAAGGAAAACCTTATATGAAGGCTTATTTGAATGGAGAAGCTCCTTTGAAAATTCAACAACATATCTCTATAAATAATTCTTCCTCCTCTTGCACATGGATGGCGTTCATTTTATATATTGGTGAAGGAGTCTAAGAGATGGTTCTATATATTATAACTAAGAGAACCTCGACTATATTGAGAGTTTGTAACATCCTTTCATGAGAAAACCAACTCATTTATCACTAATCTCCTTGGAAATCACCAAATATAGAAGGCTTCAGAGGTAGTCACGACATATAAGTACTACAACTAGCAATTGGTCACGGGTGAACAATTGTGAAAATAGTTATTGGTCATGCTCTGTCATGTAGTTTAGCAGAAACCATCCTCATCAATGACTAAAATATAGGGAAGAATAGCGTGTCTCATATCAATAAGTTCCCCATTAGAATATAAGGTGGAAAATAAGGTTGTAACAACTTGAAACAAGGACCGTGATCCTAGTATGAAAATATAATTGAGAATCCTCTAAAATTGAATTTCAAGAACTTTAATCTTCACGATCCAAATCTATTTTTCAATAAAGTTGGAAAAACAATGGTATATCTTTATGTATGTGTATATTATCTATTGATAATAGGGAACACTGAAATTTATATTTAATCCATAAAGAAAGAGTTGAAGAAAGGATTTGAGATGACATGTTTGGGACAAACATTTTCACTACTACTTTGGCATTTAAGTGACTCAAAATCCAAAGTACATATTCATATCCCAAAATAAGTACATTGGAGAATTGTTGAAAAAGTTTGTCTTGGATGAGTGTAACCCTCTCTCTACTCCAATGGAACAAAATTTGAAGCTCACATTGAAAGAAGGGAATGAATTTGAGGAAGAAACCAAGTACATACAACATGTAGAAATTCTTATCTACCTTACCGTCAAAAGACCAGTTATTCATTTGTTATTGGGATTCTTTCTAGTTTCATGCAAAAACCTCGTGGAGGATATTAATATGCTGAAAAAATAGTTCTAAAATAATAGAAGGGAACTCAAGACTTTGGACTCGATTATTCTAAAGTGAATAACTTCAACCTGATTGGGTATTCTGATTCAAACTTTGATGGGGATAAATAAAATGAAGTGTGAACTTTAATCTATATCATGGGTCTTAAATCAATAGCTTCTCTTGGAGATCATGGAAGTAAAAATTTCTAGCAGATTCCACAATAGAGGAAAAATATGTGAAAGTTTCCTAAGAAACAAAAGAGATTTTGTGGTTCAGGAAAATACTTGAATATTTGCAGGAGAAATCAAATAAATATACTTCTCTTTTGGTTGAAAATACTTCTGCAATAAAGTTGTCCAATAATATTAGATTCCATGATCAAAGAAATCACATCAACACAAAGTACCATATGATTTGATATCATGTAGATGCTAACATTATTTACTTGAGATATTGTTCCACAAATGAGAAAATTGTACTCATCTTCACCAAAGTTATTGTAAGAGAAAAGTTTTAAAATGTTAGAATGATGCTTGGAATTTCAAACACTGTTTTGGATTAAGGGTGGGAATGTTGGATACCTAATCTTGTGATTATGTTATTTTGTAAATAGTATTGCAAATAATATTTAGGATAAATATGAAGAGTCATAGGTGAATATGAAGAATCATTCAAACCACTTGGAAGATGAAACCAAAGTTCATAGAAACTTGTATTTATGAGTGTATTTCTTTAATAGAAAGAATTCAAGTGTGGAGTTAATTATTCCTCTACCCATACTTTGCTTGGAAATCCGCTAGTTAATTTTCTCTTAACAAAACAAGTACACACTATCTACTAGGACTAATCAACTTTTTGGCTTGGCTAGAACATACTGGAGATATACTTGATTTACCTTTATGTGCATTGATTATTAAATACTTTATATCCTTGATTAGGTAGTACTAGTTTTCTCTCCTCATGAAGGTCAAATCCCTCATATAAATGTATGGCCTTCCAAACACTACACTTTACACATCAATGGGTACCATATATAACTCTACTTGATTAATAAAATATGCACTTGTAGTAAATTTGATCTTACATTGTTTAGAGACCTTGAGCTCTACATCCTTATTTACCCATACTAATGGATATGGGCTAGGAGGATCATGCACTTATAATCCAAACTTTTTCACTAGATAATATGCTATGATGTTGTCTTGTGAATCAAAATTGAATAATGCATCCACCTTGGTATTTTTCACCTAGATATTGATATGGAATAAGTTTTTCATCTCATTCTCTTCTTTGTGACAAAGGCTACTTAAATTTATCTCCTTCTTCATTGAAGTGTAGAGAATATTCTCATCAATATATGAGTTTCTCTCTACTAAGTTACCTGACTCCATGTATAACGTACTCTTCTTCTTGGCATCCTTGTTATAGTTCTTTGGATTCAACCTTGGATGTAGCTTCTAGTACTTATCTTTGGTTTGACCATCATTATCACAATGGTTGTTTGGTTCATTACATTGATGTGAAATAGATATTTTTTTATTGTCTTTTCCTTTCCATTTTCTTTTCCCCTCCTTGGAACCATATTGGTGGTATTTATGTTTACAACCACTTGGTTGTCCTTTCTTATGGAATATGTTCTCTAGGTAGTGTGCCTATAGATAGGCGTCAATAATGGTCCTAGAATTGAAGAGCATAACTTGTTTCCATACATGGCTATGGAGAACCCTTAGATACTTGAGAAGAATGTGTAAGGTAAAAAAATTATTGTAATGAGAAGAAAATAAATATAACAACAAATACTTATGGAACACCAAAATAATGAGAATAACAATGCCAACAATAATACCTTTATTGAATGAAAGCAATGTTCACTTGCCTCTTCAAGGGGGAAACCTATGGCAAAGCAGAGATCTATTACAATAATTCTCAAGACAATCCTTCACATACCTTCTACTCCTATTTATACTAATTCTATCTTCTAAAGAACATTCTGGAGGAAGATATTTCTAGAAGTGGAAGCTTCTATTAAGTATTCTTACATTAGACTTGTTCACATTATTAAATAGGCCTTATTAACTAATTTCGGTATTTATTACACAGAAAACATATTATTCTACCTACATGAGGAGTTAGGGAGGTTAGGTCCCTAACATGCCCTCCCCCTTGAAGACCATCCTTGTACTCAAGGCTTGATATGAGAAAATGGTTGCAGAATGGTAGCTAGATCCTAGGTGGAATCTTCTAGAGTTGTATCCTTCAACTGAATTAACACTTCCTTGATGGTGCATTGACAGAGATGACACTCTCATTGGGCCAAAACTACTTGTGGTTTCAACCAAATGGAACCATCTTAATCCAACTCAGAGAGACTGTTTTGAGTTTGGTACTTAGTTCCAATAACTCTATTTAAGCATGAGACATGAAAAACAAAATGGAGCTTAGAATGTCTGGGAAAAGATAATTGGTAGTCAAAATGACTCACTCACTTGAGAATGGTATAAGAACCATTAAATTTGGGTGCAAGTGTTTGAAAATGTTCATATGTGAGTGAAGTTTTCTTGTAAGGTTGCAGAATAAGAAACACTTGGTCCCATTCATTGAATTGACTTTTACAATGACCTTGATCTGCTTGTTTCTTTGTGTGATTTTGAGCCATTAATTTTTTTTATTTGAGGGTATGAAGAATGGCTTCTTGGACTGTAAGTTTGTCGAGAACCTCCTAAACCTTGGAGACACTTGGCATGTAGGAAAAAACTAACGGTGTATTTTTCCCATAGACTACATCAAAAGGATTCATGCGAGTGGCAATATGGAAAGATGTATTGTACCACCATTCAACTAGGGGTAACCATTGAGCCCATCGATTTTTTATGTCATATGAAAAACACTGAAAATATGTTTCCAAACACTTGTTGACAACTTCAGTTTGTCCATCATTCTTGGGGTGATAAGTGGTGTTGTGATGTAATTAGGTTTCCTGGAGCCTGAACAATTCCTTCCAAAAATTGTCGGTGAAAGTTGGATCTCGATTAGAGACAATAGAATTAGGCATGCCATGGAGGTTGAATATATTATCCATAAATATTTGAGCCACTTTGTATGCAATGAATAAGTGTTGAAGGGAACATGAATGAGCATATTTTGAAAGACAATCTACTACCACCATGATGACTGACTTATTTCCCAATTTACGTAAGCCAACCATGAAATCCATAGAAATATCCCTTCAAATAGTCAATGGAATCAAGAGAAGTTGGAGTGTTCTTGGAGATTTGAATATTTATCCCTTATTGCATTGACATGTATCACATTCAACCACAAAGGTGCATATGTCTTGTTTCTTACCATCCAAGAAAAAAGAATGTTTGACATGTTCATAGGTTTTGGTAAACCAAGAATTCCTAGCTATAGTTGAAGCATGAAACTCAGAGAACACGCTGGATTTAAGGTTCTATTGTTTTTTTAAATACAGGTGACCTTTATAGAGAAGATCTTGATTGTTCGAAAAGTACCCTTGAGAATCTTGAGGATCCTGTTGCAATTTTTGGATTAGGCTAGAAATTTTGGGGTCTTACAATCATTCCTAGCAAACATCTTGAAGCCAATATTCTACAATGAATGCCAGGGAAGAGAGGGGCCATTCTTCTTCATATTTTCTTGAAATAACATCAACAACCACAATTTATTTTCCCTTCTTATAGATGATCTCGTAATCATATCCAAAGAACTTGGTCACCGATTTTTGTTTCTCTAGGGAGGAAATTATTTGCTCCAAAAAATACTTGAGGATAATATGATTAGTTTTAATTTGGAAGTGTCTCCCAAATATATACGAATTGCAAAGATCCACTGCATGAAGGATAGCCAAGATTTCCTTTTTATAGGTGGATTGGCCCAAATTTTACCCTAATAGTTGTTTGCTAGTGAAAGTAAAAGGGTGGCCTGGTGCACATAACATATTTCAAGGCTTGGAAGGATTGATCAGTGGTTGGAGTCCAAGTGAAAGAATTGTTTTTAAGGAGAGAAGTGAGATGAGCTGCATTTTTTCCATAATTATGAACAAACTTGTGATAATATCTTGTTAAACCCAAGAAACTACACAATATTTTAAGTTTTTCAGGGCAAGGGAAATCCTTTATAGCTTCAATTTTCTTAGGATCCATTCATAGACCATCCTTGCCAAAAATATGACCTAGGTATTCCACTTTGGAGGTTCTAAAAGAATATTTAGAATGTTTGAGAAAATGTTTGTGCTTAGATAGGATATGGAAAATTTGATCCACATGGGTGAGATGGGCTTGCCAAATTTTAATATAGATGAGAATATCATCAAAGTAAACTAACACAAAATGATGGAGGAAATGATGGAAGAAATAATTCATGAAACTTTGAAAAGTGGAGGGGGCATTACATAGGCTAAAAGGCATGCCCAATAGCTCATAGTGACTCTCATGAGTTATAAAGGTAGTCTTGGGGATGTATTCTTGGGGTGGTAAAGTACTAAGCACCACTCAATTAATCCAGAACGTCATCAATGACAATAATAAAAAATTTCTCTTTGATTGTGAGTTTGTTGAGGGCCCGAAAATCAGGATACATGTGCCAAGTTCCTTCTTTCTTGAGTACCATGACTACCAAAGAAGAATAGGGGTTGGTACTAGGATGCATAATGCTCACTTCTATCAATTATTGAACAATTTTCTCAATATCATTTTTTTGGGAAAAGGGATAGTAATAAGGGTGAGCATTGGGAGGAAGGATGCCCAGGAATAGAGGAATGGAATGATCATAGATGACGCAAGAAGGGGGAATTCCACAGGGAGTGTTAAAAATAGCTTGGTGTCGGGATAATATAGATTGGAATTTATGGTGCACAGAGGTAGCCTCAACAACATGAATGTAATAGAGTTGGGAAATAGTTCGAGAATGACCTTTTTTTAGTAGTTTTTCCATTCAATTGGAATTGATGATCTTAGGTGAGTTGGCTATGATTCCTTGGAACTTATTCTATTTTTCGTCCTCTTAGAATTTCATGGTTAGGTACTTAAAATCCATGAGGATGGGGCCAAGAGTGTGTAACAATTCAACACTGAAAACAATGCCACAATTTCCCATGTCAATAGAAAACATATGAGATTTCAGGTGGCATTGACCAATTTGTAGGCACAAATTTTTACAATGACCACCACATTTCATGGAGCCCCCATTGGCAATCATGATTTGAAAGTTGTGATTGAACATATATAAAAATTGATTTCAGGGGAAATATGACAATGAATAAAATTGTGGGTGCTACCACTGTCAATTAGGATTATGAATTTTCGATGCTTAATGTAGCCAATGAGCTTGAGGTTTTGGGGAGAAGAAAAGCCAATGAGGGTGTGCAGGGAAATTAATGGTTAAAATTTTGGTGGATCAAGCAGTTGAGTATGATCATCTTCTTAGGATAGATATTACACAAGGGGAAATCCATCCTCCTCATCAACAACATCCTCATAAATGGACATAAAAAACTTTCTCTCCATACACTTGTTCTCTAGAAAATATTTTTCATCACAATTATAAAAAACATCCTTGAGTTGGCATTTACCTATTTCTACCTGAGTTAATTTCTGGATATTAAGAGAAGTGGCATGAGGAGAAATATTGGAAGGTTTAGGGTGAGGAATAAAAGAGGGTTTTCGACTCTAAGAAAATACAACATGTTGTTCTTCCTTGGCACGTTTAGTATCATCAACTAAATTTTGGCAGAAATCCATTAGAACTTGAGCTCGTATTTTATCCTTTAGGACACTAATAAAGAATTCCTTAAAGAAATCAACAAACATGCCCTCTGTTCTAAAATACAAATGTTCAACGCTGAGGATAAATTCTTCCACTGTTTCTGACTATTTCAACTTGGTCAAATGACCCAAATTGTGGGTGTTGGTGTCAAAGAATTCATAAAGATTGAACACAGAATGTTATTTTACACCATTTCCACCACTCCTAGCCTTCAGGATCTAGATAGTGAAGTTTGGCCAATTCATCAGTGATTCCATGCAAGAAAAAATGATTTTCCATTTGTGTGACCCAACTTGTGGTATCTGAGCCATCAATTTTTTTCACCTCGAATTTGGGGAGATGCCGTTCTCAATGAGGATGATGGGAATGAAATTCTTGGTAATGAGAAGAGTCAAGATATTCATGGTGGTAAGGTTTTTAGGAGGAGGTAGGGCCCTAGAATTGACTCAGGAAGTGGTTCATTTAGGTCGAGAGGGAGTGTATGGGCTATTACACACCTTACAATTTAGATTTTAGGGTATCAGTGTAAGAGTCAAGGGTAGAAAGATTGGAATTGATTTCTCATATGGAATTTTTGTTTTTTTCATTGTCAACGAGCAACTTGTTGATTTATTAAGTGTGGGCGAGGGCCATTTGGGGATACATAAAATGGGTAGATGGGTCCACATAGAAAAAATAAATTAGATGACAGGTATCACAATGGATAGGGAGAAGAGATGAATTCAATGTGATAGGTGGAAAATAAGAGTGTTGGGAAGGGTGGATGGATCCATAGAAAAAAAATACTAACAAATGATAGGTTCCATTGCATTGCAATTAGGGTGAAGAGAGGGATTCAATGGGATAGGTGGAAAATAAGGGTGTCGAGAGAGGTGAGTGGGTCCATGAAAAAAAAAGTCTTACAAGTGATAGGTACTACTACGATCAAGGAGAAGAGACGAATAGAATGGGGTAGGTCCCAAATAAGGGTTTTGGTGTGACCACTATACATTTTTTTTACTTTTACAGATCTATACTCTCGCCTGAAGAATATTGTAGTGACGGAATTCCCAAAGTGTTATAAAAAAAAGTTGTGTAGAAATTTTACAACCAGAATGCATGAGGCAGGGTTGTGCAATAAGATATCTCTTATGTTCCTTATATGTTATGTGTCATTCCTTAGGGTTAGGGTTTTCAGGGTTCCTACAAACAAGGGTTTTCCCTTTCTATAGATCTCTAATATATGTGAAGGGTAAAACAATAGTACTCATCCCAATATATCAAGAAACAATCTAAGGAGGCTCGAACATACCCTTATTCATACTACCTAATTACCTAGGTACTAGAGAGTATCTTCCCTTGTGTTGTTCTCGGTGTCACTATAGGATTTAGACGATCGATCAACCGATTTAGAGATATTTTCAGGAGACCTAGGGGACTCCTGATATACATGATGGTACGTGGGAGTGATGGTCGTATACAAACTTTGTCTAATGTGGTACTACTCAAAGGGTACCAACAAGGGTTACAGAGATTTCTAACAAGGTTAAACATTTGTTTCTAAGAAACCCCATGAAACTGCCTATATTTCCTACATGTAGTCTTCCCCGCCACAATTTTACCTACTGAACAATAGATCTTTATTCTTTTAAAAAACCAAAAATACATGTCTCTACCCTGAAATTTTTTTCCCACTGTTTCTATAATATCCCTCCATTTATAAACATTTCAATATTTTAATTTTTAATGGTTATGTTGTGAAAGTTTGGAAAAGACTTATGTGAAAATTGCATCATCATAAAAATTAATAATGATGAATATTTTCTATAAATGTTATTTTTAATTTATTATTTAACAAGAAAGAAGGTGATTAGAGAATCCAGTTAAAAAGCATAAATCATTGTTCCATGGGAGAGTGAAAAGGGATAAAAACCACGAGAGTAAATCTTTCCCACGAGGACACATTTAAAACTACTCCCAAAGGCATGGGATGTGAGGGAACAAGCTATCACAAATTTAGGCCAAAAATATTACCTAGGGTTAGGGATGAGGCTAACTTAGAAAAAGACATAGGAAAGCCATATTTTCTTGGTGTAAAATAATAAAAGATACAAGTATAGAGGAGACAAGATGTTGTTGAGTACTTGTGAAGAGGATTTTAGTTTGATGGTTCTGATAAAGAGTCAACCAATGAGTTTTGTAGAAAGGGTTATATAATTTTCATTCCCTATGGAATAATGATTTAGGCTCGGGGGTGACCAGAACAAGTAATCTTAGTTGTTCAGGTCTATGGTTGGGAGGCACTGGATTTTCTACTCAGTTTGTTCCTTGAAATTTTGAAGAAGGACCATATGTGTTTCTTTTCTTAATACCTTTTTTTTTTTTTCAGGAATGCTAAATAGTATAGTAGAAAATGTTTATAGAGATTTTTATTTACTAGTATATCTAGAAAAAAGACAAATTTTGTATTCTTTTATTTATTCATTTTGTTGTAAGAAGAAATATAGATGCAGTAGAGGATGATTATAAAAGTTGAAATATTTATTATAACTAGATAAAGATACTTTATGTATATCTTTTCATTACTAGTTTTGTTGCATCAGGAATAGTTCATACATTTGTAGCATGTTATCTTTTAAAGAAATCTATTTTTTATAAATGACTAGTAACAAGAAGTCAATTAAATAAATATAACTCTAGTTTATTTTCAAGAACCTATTAGGGTTCTCATTTTCAAAGAAACCCTCTAAATAGAAATTCGTTGTTGGATTAAAATAAATACTATAAATAGGTTTATAACCAGAGGAATCCATAATCCATTCGTAGGTTCAAGATAATCCAAAGTATTGAAAAGTACTAAACCAAAAACAAAAAGAAATGTGCTAATATAAATGGTTTTCATTATAACTAGGTCGTGGCCTCCCGTATGGGGTATACACCAAATGAACAAGTATAAAATTGAAACATGGTGTTGGTTAACGAACCCTTATATATATTGTGAGAAGTTGTATGAGATTACTTGACCTGCCAAGGTAAAGACTGAGCTTCGAGTCCACGATACCAATAATTTAACCTAGATTAAGTCTTAAGGAAGCTGCACATACTCGTACTATTGGCCATTGAAGTTAGGCCCTGAGGGTTTCAAAAAACTTGCACCAACCATAAACAAAGATTTAACAAGTGATGCTTATTGTAGATAAACTAAACTTTTAAACCGTGAGTAATGTCGTATCTCACCTAAAATAATAAACAAGTTATGCATTTGATTTTGAGACAAATATTCATGGGCCATCCTCGTCCATAGGCAAGGATTTCCTATGGAAAATACCATTAAAATAAATTAACCAACATGCAAAGGAAACCACGTAAAAACTCATTTAACCCACTGTAAATAACCTAGGATAAAAACGATGGGTTTTTTTACCGAGAATAGCACCCGAAATGTTAAACATTCAACAAAGAATGTTCCTATATTAACTTTGATTATTCAGTGGGTACGTTGGGAGTAAATCCTTTATGCATGAAAATATGTGTTGTGCACAACCCATAAACAAAAGGTTAATCAAAATTACCAGATAAAATCGGTATGAGTATTGATTCTACTTGAACTAAATTGTATTTAGTTATGGAAGCCACATTGAGTTGTTATAGGATTAAGATTCTTGAATAATAAACATATGCACAAACACTATATCACTTTAACTTGAGGAAATATAAACTGTAATACCCTAGGTTGAGCCTCAATTATAATGTACATATATGTTGGTGATCCAGGATATTTTGGGATAGAGTGCCTTTGTAAATATGTGTTGAGACCTGAGCATCTTTGTGAGTATTAGGCTGGGAAGCCTGGATTTCTAAAAGTCTATCATACCTATATTGTAATTTGTAATCATACTCATATTATTAATAAAATACATCATTATTGCAGGGTGACCAAAAAAAAAGAGATGGGTGGTTAAACTCCACTAAAAAAGGAACGAGAGCTAAGATTATAGGAAAAGGGTTAAGCTAAGGGGATTAAGCTCAAAGAAATATTATAAATAACATTCCTAAATTTTTAAATATGTATATAACTTTATACATCCTAAGTTTCTAAAGTAGGGACAACATAGTTCCTTGAGTGAAATGTGTCATAAAGGGCACATGAAAATATATTTGGGGTATTTTTTAGTACATTTTCCCATCATTCGCTCACCATTCCTTCATGATTCCATCTTATGTACATATAAATAGTACTATGCACTGGTACATGTATTAGGCAAACCATGGAATTGTTTTCTAGGAAACATGGGTTAACACTTGAGTCTAAGTTTTTATGTTGTCACAGAGATTCCCTTGACTAGGTGGAGTTTCAACCCCATCTCAAGGGTGACTCACTACTGAGAGCTATAAGAATTTCAATCTATGGATGAGAAGAAGGTGGAGGGTATGCATGTAGTTGGTATTTAATCATAAGACAAATATCTCTTATGTGTTCTATTAATTATTATATATGTAATTATGTATTTGTTTTTATGGAATCTCTATGATAATTATGTTTATGAATCATTATAGTTTATTTGCATAACTCTATTAATGTGCAGAGAATTATTATTAAATATATTGGTATCAAAGTTCCAGACATTAGGTGTGGCATTTCCTAGCTCAAGGCTGGGGATTTTACACAGACCCAACTTGAGTTTTTTTCGAAACGATAACCCAAATGGATGTCAACCTGCATATCATTACAATGAAAAAAGGAAATTTATTAAAATTTTCTATAGTCTATGATAGAGGAAAGATCAATTACTCAGAAGAGATAATGCGAACACAGGATGAACCTATAGATAAGTAAACTCATTGAAACTAAACCCTACGTGTCTTAGGCAAAAAACATAGTGTTTCTTCATCATGCAACGATAACAATGAACTAAGTCTGAGCTTGGTTAACGTGCCACATTAAAGAGAGATGGTATTGGTTAGGTGAAAGGAATGTTAGTCCTCTTAAGTGGTGCCCGGAATGTGGCACATGCCTAATCCTGTTTATAGGAATACGAGTGTTTAATTGTGAGTTCCCTTGTAATTAATTACTAGACAATATTACGTAGTATCCAATATCATAACTCTTGACGTGATGTGTAATGAATTCTTGGTTGAATGCACTGTGTATTGGAATATATATATATATATATATATATAGTTGGCATGGCATATTGTTGGGTATGTGTAATATTGTTTGGATGAGTAAAAGTAGCATCTACTACATTTTTCTAGGCATGCAGAGGGGTTTAGGGGCAGCGCCCCCAAATTTTTTTCCCGAGAAACATGTCACTTTTTTGACTTGATTTTTGTGTTTCCTCAATTTTCGTGTTCATTGTTGGGTGATTTTTTGGCACATGTTTTTTTGCCGATGATTTTATATTTCTGGTTAAGGAATTAGGGTTGTTCGCTAATCCAGGTCATTGGATTAAGGTTTTGGATGCCACTGTCTCCTATATT
>JZKD02S0568914.1:112171-129879 GCA_000966675.3 Picea glauca | reverse complement strand
TATGATGGTTTTCTTGGTTTGGGTTTCTAGGGGAAAAATCTCTCTGTAATGTGTGTATTTTCGATTGTATATTTTATGTTCTTTTACTGAAAATATGTTTGCAGTAAATAATTGTATAAGGTTAAAATCTACATTTGGTATCACAGAAATTATTGGCTTCATGGGGAAGCCTTTGTGGTCAATAGTTTGGTTTGAAACTGTGATAATCCTTGTTATAGTGGGAGATCTACGGTATTGATTCTTCAGGTGAAGAGAAATGGTGAGCAGTTCGAAAATGGAGATCGAGAGGTTTAATTGGAAACTTTTTGAGTTGTGGAAGCTCAAGATGGAATATTTGCTGGTGGAAAGAGATCGTTGGATCATATTGGATCCAAGTAATACACCTACAAGAACTTCAACAGATGAATGGAAAAAGTTGGATTGGAAGGTCAAGAGCACAATTTGACTATTTCTCTCAGATTCATTATTACTGAATGTGTTAGAGGAAGCTATTTCTCTAAGTCCCTAGTAAATAAACTATTCCTGAGAAATAAGTTGTATAACCTCAGGATGAGATATGGAGACTCACTTACAGAGCATTTGAACTCCTTCAATACTATGGTAAGTTTATTAGTATCTATTGATATTAAATTTTTATATGAAGATAAGTGTATCAGTTTACTCTTCTCTTTACCAAACTCGTGGGATAGTCTGGTTGTGGGGATAAGTAGTAATACAACTGCCTTGAAATTTGATGAAGTCATTTCATCCTTGTTGTCACAGGAGATGATATAGAATAACATGGAAGGATAGAGCATTGATGCATTATTTGCAAGAGGACGCTCCGAGGAAAGAAATATATTTAAGTGCTCAAGTGGGAGAAGTCTAAGGGTAGATATCAATCTCCCAGAAAGTTTGTAAAGGTATGTTGGATATGTGGAAAAGAAGGGAACTACAAGAAGTAGTGTAGATCCAAATTTGAGAAAAAGAAGGGATCTACAAAAGCTCCTTCTATATAAGAAAATAACTCCAAGGAAGAAGGAGGGGATGTGTACTTGGACTCTTCAAGCACACTGATGGGTATTCTATATGCACTAAATACCTCAATTAAATTGTCAACCCAGGGTAAGTAAACTTAGATTTGTGGCAGTGTATGTGCCAAGGCAGAAAACCTAGAGGAAGTATTGTCTATCTAAGGGGATGTTTTGTCTAAGGACTAATCTACTCAAGCAGTGACTCTTTCACTTTTATCAATTAGAAAATCTTATTAATGAACTTGAACTATGTCCCCTAAGCAGCTTCAAACAATTGATCGATGGATTATTCCTAAAGAATCAAATCAAATCCTACTTTGAACAAGTTAATCTATTCAACCTAATGAACAAAAGCAAGTAAATTACTTTTGATCTTTTATTTTTAAGAAAATAAGGAAACGAAAAACTATCCAGCAAGTAAACTCTATTCTTAAAACAAAAATCATAATCAATTCTATTTTTCAATAGAGAAATATTAACCTACTTAATCAAAAAACGTCATGACTGTATTCATATTCTAATTAATCAAAACTATTCTTAATTTGGAATAACAAGAAAAGATAATTTAAAGATGATGATTATGTCTTCGGTGCCTAACAACATCATGATGACATCTGACTATTAATGATAACTCAAGAGGGATTAATTCAATTGTTACTTCTACAGAGAAATGGAAAGTGTGAATTAAGAAATCTAATGAATATTTTCCATTATAGAAGAAACATTAAATATTCTAAAAATCCATGTGATCTCTAAATTTCATGCATCAATCATCAATGATTAAAAGTATTCTTATACTAATTCAAGCACACTCTTATGCTAACTTAGGAAAGTTTACAAAACTACAAACTTATGACTAGAAATCTTAACTCAAAATCAATCTTCTAATTAAATTTGCAACTCAAATCTAAAACTGAGATTTCATAATCAAACTAGGTTAATCCTATCTTTAAAACTCAAATTTCAAACTAGAATACTTGTACAAAGATAATCTCAAAATCTAATTCTATCCTAGCATACTAAAACAAGATTAATAAACCAATTAAATATATGAAAACATAACTGGAATTGAGAGTTAAATCTATCTTAACTACAACTATTAAAACTTGCAATTATTCATCCATCGAAGCTTGCACAAGAAACTCTCTCTAAACAAATCCTTAGTTTTAAACACTACTTTGTTTTAATATGCAGAAATAAATTTAACATGTTAACACATCATATAAGTCAGTATCTTGCAAGCCAATTGTTAAGAAATAAAATAAACAACATGAAAAATAACTATCTCTTATAAGAAACCTGCAAAAGAGGAATTAGACAATTAAATTATGAACAACAAACACAGTATTTAAAAACTACAAAATACATATAACAGAGAAACAAAGTGAATTATAAATAAGAAAATGAAATACATGATCTATCTATCTGAACAATCACTCATACCACTGGTGGGCCCCCTAACAGTTCGTGGCTACTCTTCAACAACAAAACGCAGGCTCAAATCAACATGATTTTTTCATCAAGTGAAAAAAAACACAGTTTGATCATAAATTTGCAAATATGTCTCAATCACACAATGAAACGTCTTCTTAAAATTATGTCTTGTGTTCTGGCCACTACTGGTAGTACTTATATCAAACTACAGTTTGAGAGGTCGCCCACTAGAAGGGTTGACCTCCTCTAAAAATGGAAAGTTCCATTAAATGCGTTCTAATAGCTTTGGCTTCTAGAAATTGCGTGAGCCACTCAACAATTAACATAACCACCTAATTTGAGATGTCATGATCTTTGTAGTTGGAGGCCATGAGGAAGCACAAAACCCAGGTCATCGATTCTCCCATCACAGGTCGTCAATGCGCCAACCGCCAAATTTCTTGCGCTCCAAGTGTTGGATCGTGTGCTAGATGGAGTGTTGGATCACATACCGGATGGGGTGTTGGATGAAGTGTCAAAAGAGCTACTGAATGGAGGATCAAACTATGAATTTTCCCTGTTACAAACAGATCGCACATTAGATCCTCATAAACATCAAATCGAACTGAATTTAACTCAAAACCATTGCAAAACATTGATTTCACATACCTGTTAGAAATGTTGAATTGATACAAAATACTTTGAAAGATCCTTCAAAATGGTCAATACCATATATAATACAGGTGCAAAAAGGATTCAATCATCATAAAAACACAATCAAAATACGAGCCCAACATTACCCCTATGCCTAAGGAATTGCAGGTCCCACTTCAAACAAAAATGAATCACCCAACATGACTAGACTTGCAATGGAGGGGGTAGATTAGATTTAGAAGCTTCTCCCTCTCGTCATGAAGAATTTATCTTGTGCCTCTTATGATGTTTCAATTTTTCCCAAAGGCTGCGATTATCATTCGTCATTTGATCAACCAGTCGTTGGAGAGAATTCACTTTTTCTTGTAATACTGCATTGTCATGGTGGAGATGCCTAGCCATAGGCTCTTCCTCTTCCATCTGTTGCAGCAACTGAACATTTTCTTGTTGTAATTTTTCAATGACTGGAGTATGATCAAATGTTTCAAAGGAGGGATTGGATCATTTGATGGACATAGAGGGTCTATCATCTTTGGAAACTAATGTAGGCATCTGTGAATTAGGAGTGATAGAGGGTTTATGAGAGGGAATAGGTTCATATTTTACTTCTCTATCAGGCTCCAACTCTTCTGCAGAAACTTCCCTAAGTATTTTATGGGGGATTTCAATATCGGAAGATACATGGATAGGATCTGAAGTTCTTTGGGTTTTTACATTAGGCTTTCCACTTGCACTTCGAGTACTTTTTCTAAAAAATCCTCCTTTGAATCAATTTTCCCCTCATCTGTTCATAGGGACTACATGGAAATCTTGTTGAATTGCCTCTTGTAACTTCTTGGTTTGAGAATCAATAGGTTTTGAGGGCATTGGATAATTATCAATAGGATTTTTAGTTTTCTTTCTCGATGAGAAACAGGGGTATCAACAAGTTTCTTGGTCTTTTTCTCAGGCAGAGAGATAGTTTGAGTAGGACGGTTTGGATTATTTGGAGTTTGAGGCTTGGATGGAGTGAGAGTACCTAAATCAATTGATTTCTTGCTGGTCTTGATTGTTAGATGAGGGTTTGAAAATTGATAGATGAATTCATCCTATGTCTTCCCATGTTTTGTCAACTCGGTTATGACAAGAAATTTGACGAGGTTGTGGTGGAATAGACTATTATGAGGATTGGATACATTCTTTCATACTTGGGAAGACATTTTCTCAAGACTCTTCAAGAAGTAAAAAGGAAAATTCAAGGGCTTGTTAAATTGGAAGTGAGCGAATAGACGAAAATGGAAATATTTGAAAACAAAGTATCTACCTTCACAAGTGATAATCTTGGTAATGATGATCAGGGGGTTAATCAACCCATATTTAATCCATTCTTTGGAGTACCCATTAGCTCTAGAAAAATTATGAAACTCAGGGTTGAAAACTCTGTTGTAGCTTGGTCGTGTAAATTGGTGGTGCTTGAACCAGCGATATCCAACACGTGGCAGCTTCATGGCTGAGGAAATTGAATCCTCATAGACCAAGAAGGCCAGATACCCCACGAGTGCCATTCTCCCATCGAACCCGAGGGATAATTTCAATGAAAGGCCATCATCATGGCCCTGCTAATAGGACAAGAATAGACCCCACCCTACACAAAGGAATATCTCCATACACTCTGTGAATTCAGGGATGGACAGGAGGTCGACATAGGAGGAAGTCTCGTATTGTTTGGGCATGGTTGTAACACAGAGGAGGAGCAGAGGAGAGGAATTAGGAATAGGAGAGAAATTGGATAGAGGATGAGTGCAATTGGGTAGAGGATGAGCACAACACAGTGAGCATGCATGAATGAAATATAAATTGTAAGTAACTCTCTGATTTTTAATGCGCTCAAGGTGGAAACATTTTGGCGAATTCAATCGACACAATTTCCATGTGTGACAATGACTGCGCCGATTTTGAATTTGAAGGGTGTATTTTAGAGGAAATTGTAATCATGAGAGAATTAGATCAATGTCCAAGTCTTCGACTTGGACATTTGATCATAAAAATTCATTTAGATATTGTACAATTTAATTATCAAATTCCATTTAATCCATCTCATATTACTAACGAACAGGTAGGTCAATTCAAATGATCAATATTTACCTGCAATCGTGGTCAATTACAGTGTGTGTGCACCTCATCCAATCCTTCATATGGAACATCATCCAATCATCAACATGCCACCCCATATGGTCTTCCAAATGGAACTCGATATGGCACTCCATATGGTACTCCTGTGAAAAATGGAATTTGTTTGTTTTGTAATGGATGTTTTATCCATAGCACTCAACTTAAGCACTTCTAACAGTCATGGTGAACAGGAGTAGAGACTTGATAAGAGTGTTCCACTATTAATTTATCGGTCATCTTGCTTGCACATTATAACAATATGTTCCTCTATATAAAGAGATGTTGCACAAGTCTGTAATGAACAATTGGTAAAAAACTAGTTAAGCAATCTATTGAAGAAATGTACAACAGGTTTATAACACACAATGAATTGAGCATTTCAAATAAAAAAATAACTGTTGATATAATAGCTCATATCATGAAAACAATATACATAAATTCTTACAAAGATTCTATTTCTTCTTATCATGGATTATAGATAGAGAGTATTGTCATTTTTCATCTCATGAAACCCCTCCCCACTCCTAAGTATTGTGACACCTCACAATAAAAAATATAGGAAACGAGTCAATTCTCCCAACAGCCAAAGATTTACAGCTCGTTAAGTGTAGATATAAATTCCACATATCGGTCTAATGAGATGGTTAGAATATGGCCCCACCTATAGGATAGAACATCCTACATATAGTTAAGAAGAGGTAGGCGAGAGAGTTTTAAGATAGTCTTTAAAGTTAGCTCCCAATGAAAGATATATGGAGTTCATTAACCTTATATTAACCATACATACTTCTTGTCAACTTTGTATACAATTAATTCCATACATCAGGACAAGTTTAAGATTTAGGAATTTCTTATTATATTTTTTGTCAGATTATCATCCTCGCTAGGTAGAATGCCCCACTGCCAGCAAGCATGTTTAGTACTCTGATGGTTTTACCTAGTCATACCACAGGCCAGTACCCGTTTCCAGTAGACCTGTTCAGTATCCCAATGGGTTAGCCTCTTACACCCTCAAATACTGGCCCACCATATTTTAATATTTTAATATAAATATTGCTCTGTGCAAGAAGATGGGGGGACAACTCTAAAAAAAAACTTTAGTTTTTCTCCTTTTTTTTTAGATTGGGATGGTATTTATGTTAGAGAATGACTCTCCTTTATGTATTCCTTATAATTGTCCTGATGTAAGGGGTACTTAAGAGGACATGGCCTATCTAAAGATATGGTATAATCAAACATTTTTAGTTTGTATTGGATGGTACCATTGGGAAAGAACATAAAGGTATCTTTAGGCTCAACTCACTTTCTTCATTTTTAAGTTATTGTGATGTTTACATGGCTAAACATTAATCATACCTCCTTGTTACTCTTTAATAAAGATACTTTACTCACTTACTCAAGGTTCTTGGGGAAACTATACGAGTAACCTCTAAGTTTGATGATCAAGGTATCACTTCATTATATCCTATAGTGGTGAAGGTTTAAGAGAAACTTACATTAAATATTCCTTGAGAAAAGGAATATGGAAATCTTTGCAAAAATATGTCTAATTACCGCAAGTCAATACTCAATTGATACTTAGTAGACAGTAAGGATTAAATATAGAAATATTTTTGAACGAAAATACTTCCCTTTATGTCTCCTTGAAATTGTCTACTCCTGGTGATATAAATACCTGTATAAATCTCTAAAATTGTCTATCAAAATACTTCAAATTATTTACATATGTACAATCGAAGAATTCAAAAAATATTTCAAGAACAAGGGGAAACTTCCCCATCTACTAAGGCCAATGCCTTGTTAGTTGACATGACCTGTATAAAATCTTCTTTGTAAGTGGGTCCATGATAAAGTTTGAGTCGATGTCCATTTACTACGAAGGAGACTTGTCCATCGTCAAATTTTTTTATCTTCACAACCCCATTGTCATACACGGTGACTACCTCATAAGGACCCAACCAAAAAGTGGTAAGTTTTACTTTGAAAATTTTAAATTGGGAGTTAAACAAAAACGCCCAATCACTAGGTTGGAAGTGTTTCTTCTTAATAAACTTGTCATGCCACTTGCTCCCTTGGTTTTTAATTAATATTGACCATTGGATAACATCTTGCCTAATCTCATCCAACTCGTTTGATTGTAGGGATTGTTTTTTTTGAGCCTCATCTAAGTTTAATCCCAATTCTGCGGCAATACGGAAGGTCCTTACTTGGAATTCTATTGGTAGAAGTACTTGTTTCCCATACATTATCTCATAAGGGGTATGCCCAGTGGTGTTTCTCTAGGTGGTCCAATATGCCCACAAAGCCTCTAGAAGCCTATCAGCCCAATACCGATGATGTAATTGAACAATCTTGGTTAAGATAGCTTCTAGAATCTTTTTTGTGGACTCTACCTGGCCATTATCTTGTGGGTGATATGGAGAAGACTTGCCATGTTTGATTCCATATTTCTCAGTCAATTCTCTCATCAGCTTGGAAGTGAATTGAGTGCCTTGGTCTGTAACAATTTCATGAGGAACACAAAAAAGGATAAAGATGTCTTCATAAATGAATTCGACAACAGATTTTTCGGTATCCCTAAATAGGGATTTTGCTTCTACCCACTTGGTGACATAATCTATACAAACCAAAATACAATTTTTCTTACGATACATGGGTGAAATTGGTCCTACAAAGTCAAGGGCCCATTTCTCGAAAGGTTATATCATAACCTGGGAACGCAAGGGAATTTCATCAGCTGACATGGGTCTCCCTATCCTTTGAAATCTATCACAACTCCTCACATACTTGGGAACATCCTTAAAAATGCTAGGCCAATAGTAACCTGAATGTAACACCTTATATGTTGTAGGTTTGTCAAAACAATGGCCACCACATGGTCCATCATGTCAAATACATAGGATTTTGGGTATCTTCTTCTCAGACACATCTACGAATAATCAAGTCTGGACCAGTACAAAAAAGGTCATGTCCAACCAAATAGTAGTTGTCAGATTGCGTGATAATTCTACTCTTTTCATGAGGTGACAAATGAGATGGTAACTTCCTAGTATCCAAATAATTTTCCATATCTACAAACCATGGGGTATCTATAGAGAGGGAAAGAAGGTGCTCATATGGGAAACTATCATCATCCTTATGTTTTATGCATGAAAGAAAATCAACTACCAAATTCTCCTTTTCAGGTCATTCAAGGATGGTGATTGAACACTTGCAATAACTAGAGCCACCTAGTCACTCGAGCATTGGTAATGGTTTTATTCATGAGAAATATAATGGAAGAGTGAGATGTATGTACAATTAATTCATAACATGTGTTTTAGTGGAAAAACTTATTGATAGCATGGACCAGTTACAAGAATTCCTTTTTGGTAACTGTATAGTTTAACTCAGTAGGGGACAAGTTCTTGTTCACAAAATAAATGGCATAGGACTATTGGTCTTCTTTCTGTCCTAATAATCCTCCTATTGGAGTATCAGAGGCATAAGTGGATATGTGAAATGGAAGAGCCCAATTATGCCCCCTAATAACTGGTGCCATAGATAAATTAGCTTTCAAAGTTTGAAAGGCTATTTGACACTGCTTAGTCCAAAGAAAATCAACATATTTTATTAACAATACAAACATGGGTTCAACAATCTTTGTGAAATTTTTAATAAATTGTCGGTATTATCTGGCATGTCCAAGAAAGCTTGTCACCTCTTTTTGAGTCTTGGGGGGTGGAAGTTTGACGATGAACGACATTAATCCCTTCAGATGAAATGTGATGTCCTAAGACCACTCCAATAAACAATATTTTACATTTTTCATGACTTAAGGACAAGTTCATTTCTTGGCATATGATAAGGAATTTTTCTAAATTATCTAAGGATTCCTGGTAAGTATTGTCATATACTGTAAATTCATCCATGTACACCTCCACACAATCATGAACAAGATCAGAAAATATCCCTAGTACTTCTCTTTGAAATGTGGCAAGAGCATTACACAACCCAAAGGTTAAGACCCTATAGGCATAGGTTCCCCAAGGACAAGTGAAGGTAGTCTTTTCCTGATCCTCGGGTGCTATGAGAATTTGATTGTACTCACTATATCCATCTAAAAAGGAGAAGTATTTATTTCCAAACAGGGTGTCCAAGACTTGGTCAATGAAAGGAAGAGGAAAATAATCCTTCAGAGTGGCCTTGTTAAGCTCCCGAAAATCGACACAAATTATCCATTTCTCGGTTACTTTATTTGGAACCACTACAAGTAGGGATACCCATTTACTGTCGAATATGGGGTAAATAAATCTGACATTCAATAAATTTTGGATATCCTCTTTTACTATATCCTTAAGTGTTGGGTTCATCCTTCTCTCTAGTTTCCTAAGAAGTGTTACTCCCCCCTGGGTATATATGTGATGAATGCATGTGTCAAGGTGTATACCCTTCATGTCAGTGTATTCCTAGGCAAATTCCCCTGATTGTTCTTTAAGGACATTTACTAAATGATTTTGTTGGTCTGCATCTAGTCCGGAATTTATATGTATAAATTTTCCGTGGACTAATCTTGTAGGGAATGGTATAAGATGTGGTAGACTCGTCTATATCGAAGATAAAATATGTTGAAGACAAAATAGTTGGGTCCAATTTTTCTTGAAATTCTTCCCCAAATATGTACTCAAATTGAGGAAAATATTGTGGAAAATCAACACACGTGATAACATAAATAAACCGATTTAGCACATTTTTTGTTGTCTTTTCTTGAAGTGCCCATGAATGATCGCTTGGAAACATGGTTTCTTCCCAGTTCTCATTCTCGTATGGACATTAAATCCACCATATATTCTCCATGATAGGTTGGTTCGGTGGATATATGGTGAGATTTTGTATAGAAAGTCCATTTGAGATGGTCATTTCTCCTTATCTACAACCAATAAATGCATTGGTTGTGGCCAACCAAGGTCTTCCCAAAATAACGGGATTCCCTTTGGTAGGATCCTTGTAATGAATGACAAGAAAGTTCATTGGGTACTCCCATGAGGATAATGTAACTATGAAATCATCCAATATTCCTTCAGGTATAACCTTTGTCTTAATTTCTAATTCCAAAATTGTTGTGGTAGGTATAAGAAGAGGTTTTAATTGTAATTCCTCCAAGGTAGTAATATTCATAACATTGATGGTTGCCCCTAGGTCCATGACTGTTTTTCCAATGGAAACCTCATTAATGGTTATGGTCACTATGGGGTTCCTTGGGTTCCCATATGTTGCAACCCTATGCTGCTCCGATATATACTCAGAGAGTTATCCTATCACATGTACTATTTGAGGATCCTTTTGCTTCATTCCTATATTCTTAATACACAATTCTTTGACTGCCTTACTGTAAATTGAAATTTCCTTGATGGATTGTAGAAAGGGAATTTTGACATAGATATTCTTCAATTCATTCAAGATGTCAAATTTTGGTCGAGTGGAAGGTTCCTCGATCACTAATCTCTTTGGATAAGGAGGGGCCTTCATAATTTGTGAAGGCTCATTTTGGGGAATATTGGGTTCTTGGTCCTTAGGAATGATAACATCTTCCCACCTAGTGTCATTTGTGGGTTGTTTGGGGGTTTCCTTGTGTTCTTCTTCTTAGATGACTATTGAAGGCCTCTACCTATCCAAAAAATTTCGCGACCTTAGTTGAATCTCTTGTAATGGAACAAGAGAAATAACATACATCAGAAAGGCTTGCCTCTCAACATTGTGAAGAGGTTGAGTGGTTTTGTTATTATTATTAGGAACTGGTTGTGTCAGTAGTAATGTCGGTCTTGGGGATCTTTCATTCTAGTATTGTTGTGGATTTTGTGGAATAAAAGGTAAAGGTGGGGGAACAAAACCTGGTAGAAGCTATGGTGTGTTCAGTGGAAACTGAGGGTAAGGATGGGTGGGCATAGGGATAGGTGGAGCATAAGGGTTCCCTTGGTTATGCCCTCCTCTCCCTCCTTGAATCCAAGGATGGTGATACTTTGTAGACCATCTTTTCCAACTTGATGAGTTCTACTGTTGTAGTTGTTGATAATAGGGTGGATCTTGAGGCTGTAGATCCGGGTATGTAGGTTGATTCCTAGGCTACCATGGCTTCCTAGGTGCATAAGAGGACTCCCTCAGATCCCCCATTATATATATGGCTAATAACCCGAGCACAATGACGGGAAATTTTCAGTTGAGTGGTCCTTAGTGCAAAATCCACAAACTGAAATATTATCTAATGGGCATTCCCTTGAGGAATGCTTCCTTCTGCATATTGGGGAAAATATGCTCATTGCTGCATTTTCTTCCTTCTTCTTTTTAATATTTAGGTTGTCCAACTGAGAATCTATTGTGCTTAAGATATATGTTTTTAAGTTCTATAATAGGTTCTCTATCTCTACCCTTGCGATACCACCTGAACTAACTATTTTTAGGTTTCTACTATAAGGATCTCAAACAATCTTCCCTGTTTTAGCTCTACCCCTTGAGTAGTTCCTACACATTTCACAGATTTTAGTAAATGGATTATGGGATATGTAACCTGATGCCATCAAGTTAATTATCTATAAGTATTACTTTGAAATTCCTTTAACGAAAAGATCCCTGACTGAATCATCAATAAGGTCATGGTACTTCAATTTTCGTGAGATATAAGCAAAGCATTCCATATAATCCTTGAGATTCTCCTCCTCTAATTTGTATATTTTAAAAATATCATTATGAGAATCCTTGGACTTGCAATAGAATTGGTATTTCTTAAGAAATATATATTTCATGCCTTCCCAAGACCTAATACTAGACTCTCCCAACCCCATGAACCATCTTAGTGCAAAGTCCTTGAGGGTGGCATGAAATGTTTTTAGTTTTTGCACATCTTGTAAGTAATTGTAGCTTCTACACAAGATGTAGAACTCAAATAGGAGGGTATCTGGGTCTTCACTGATTTTACCATAAACGGTGGGAAGTGTTGAGAGTGGAATGATTTTCATATTGACATTTTGTGTGGTGTCCAAAATTGGAAACCTGAAGGTGGTTTCGGTTTGGTTTCCAACTTCTTCTCCCTCCTCGTGTCTTACATGTTTGTGACCCTCCTGATCATGCATACTAATTTGGTTTCCAAAAAGAAAGTACCTCAATGGTTTTATCCTTGAAGATAGCAAGGTATCCCAAGTTTCTTTTCTAAGAAAGGTATCCCTTTGATAGTAAGGTCTTCCTACTGCTTGTATGTCTGTGACTCTACTCGAGTCGGTTGAAACTATTGGTGCCAAAGTTTTTGTTTCAACTTGAGAAACAATTATAATGGATGAACTACCAAATGAAGTATTCACTTGTTCAGTTTCATTGATGTCAAAAAAGTTAGGATCTCCTGATGGTGGTGAAAAAACAAAGGTTGTGTTGGTTGGATCTAAAGAAGGCTCAAGCAGTCTTGCCTCTTGCCCCATTATTATTGATGCTTCAATTTTTTGTGCTATAGTGCTCCTTGTTTTGGTCTCTTCAAATACTTCTTTATCTCTTTGGGTTGAGCTAACCCCTACTTTGTTGTATCTATCTATGGAGTTTATGAGTGGAGTGTTCCTTTCCCCAAAAAGGTTAGAAGGAACCTTTGTCGAAAAGTTTGGTTTGGTTTTAATGTATCTTCCCTTTGGTTCCCTAGGTTTGTTCATATAAGAAAATAAAAAGAAAAACTACCATTGGGTTTGGGGGAACCTACTATGATAGATGCACAGGTTCTTACCTCTCATACTAAAGTTCCCCCGCCATCAAACTAATGCTAAGGTTAAGAAATGATCAATCTCCTAACTATTTCCTACCTTAAGACAACTCCCCAACAACGACGCCAAAAATGATGGGTGTTGTATATGCACTAAATCCCTCAATTAAATTTTCAACCCAAGGAAAGTAAACTTATATTTGTAGCACTGCATGTGCCAAGGAGGAAAAGCTATAGGAAGTATTTTCTATCTAAGGGGATGGTCTGTCTAAGGATTAATCTACTTAAGCAATGACTCTTTCACTTTTATCAATTAGCAAATCCTATTAATGAACTCGAACTATTTACCCTAAGAAACTTCAAGCAATGGATGGATGGATTATTCCTAAAGTACCAAATCAAATCCTACTTTGAACAAGTTAATCTATTCAACCTAATAAACAACAACAAGTAAATTACTTTTGACCTTTTATCTTTAAGAAAATAAGCAAACAAACAACTAATCTATCAAAACTATTCAACAAGTAAAATAAATAGTATTCTTAAAACAAAACTAATAATCATTTCTATTTTGCAAGAGAGAAATCTTAACCTACTAAATCAAAAAGCATCATGACTGTATTCAGATACTAATTAATCAAAACAATTCTTAATTTGCAAACAAGAAACGATAATTCAAATATGATGATTATGTCTTTGGTGCTTAATAACATCATGATGGCATATGACTATTAATTATGACTGAAGAGGGATTAATTCAATGTTGACTTCTATAGAGAAATGGAAAGTGTGAATTAAGAAATCTAACGAAAGATTTTCCATTATAGAAGAAACATTAAATATCCTGAAAATCCACATGATCTCTAAATTTCATGCATCAATCCTCGATGATTTAAAAGTATTCTTATACTAATTCGAGCACACGCTTATTATAACTTAGGCAAGTTTACAAAACTACAAACTTATGACTAAAAATATTAACTCAAAATCAATCTTCTAATTAAATTTGCAAATCAAATCTAAAACTGAGATTTTGTAATCAAACTAGGTTAATCCTACCTTTAAAACCCAAATTTCAAACAAGAATACTTGTACAAACATAATCTCAAAATCTACTTCTATCCTACCATACTAAAACAAGATTAATAAACCAATTAAATCTATGAAAACATAACTTGAATTGAGAGTTAAATCTAGCTTAACTATAACTACTAAAACTTGCAATTATGTATCTGTTAGATCCCAAAATGAATCAGTCAATATGGTTTCATTTTGTGGTTGATAGCCTGGTTATTGGTAGTTTTCTCCAATTTGTTTTAAGTTCTTCTAGTGGCAAAACTTAGGTTTTTAATTCATATTTTAGAAATAAGATGATCCATAAAGGTCTTTTCTTTAAAATTTCATGAAAAGGCTTTCAACAGCTAACACGTGTTTCAAAGTTGATGATTAGCTGGTGAAAGCGGCGATTTTCAACAATTAAGGAGCATTCCCCCACAGACTGTTAGCTGGTGAAAGCGCGGAATACGTGTGTTTTCTCCACATTTTAAAAAATCAAAAGATGACATGCTCAACACACGTCATGTAATCACTATAAGGCGCTGGTGAAAGCAGATAATGATGAAGATTAGGTTTTGCACGTCTAAATCGGATTTCAAAGCGGATCGTGTTCAGAAATGCATGCTTCACGAGATAATGGTGCTAGAGATGGTGAATTCAAATCCATCATCATAGGTAAAGGAGTGGTACAACTCGACTGGTGACATCAAATCGATGCATCATATCTTCAAAACGCATCATCCACAGGCATATGATATGTTTTCATTTTTGAAAGACAACGTTGAGCGTTTTCACCAGCGCCAAACCTCGGCTCAAGCAGTAGATTATAGTGTTTTTGTGTGCAAAAATATCTGGGTTTTGAATTTCAGATGGCAAGGAGATGAAGTGGTTCGTTATTAAGGAAATAATTAGACAGCCTGTCCTTTCTACAGGTGCATCCAGAGGTGCAAAAACACTTCTCAGATGTAGGCTGCATGGGATATGTTGAGAAATTACAGAATGGTTGCCACCAAACCACAGCTGAAGTGTTTGCTAAATCATACGATGGGAATAAAGCCTGTGTTGGGTCTTTCGAAATCATCGTGGATGAAGCCTCCATTGCTGTAGTGACCAGTTTACCTAGATCAGGCCAGAGTTGGTTCAAAACAACAAAAACCAAGAACCTAAATTTCAGAGCATATCTTAAGGAACAATTCAGAAATGATGCATGGAAGAAAAGCATGCCAGTTTCTCATTTGGAGGATGAGTGGCAGGATTTGTTCAAGGGAATCCAACTCTACATAACCTCAGAAGGCAGGTATGACACGCTGATGCTATACCATTTCAATCTCTTAGACCATTTTACAGGGAAAACTCTCCTAAACATACCTTTCTTCTTGCACAAAAGTTTAACTAAAGTCTATAAAAATATTAGAGTTGAACCTCTAAGTATGAAGAACACTCTTTGTCATTTTGGCCTAATCAAATTGATAATCCTAGAGGAGATAAAACTAAGAGGAAGGACTTGGCAACATTTTCTTTTTTGGGAAGGATTTGAAACCCAAACGCATCGCATGAATGAGTAGAAGAGGGCTAGAAAAAGGAAACTAACCCCTCAAAGCAACTTGAGGGAAAGGAGAACTCTTCCAGGACCACCAAAAGATAGGATCTCTGGTATAAGGTGTCACAGGTCAAAGAAAAAATTAGATTTTGAAACTAATACATAGCAACATACAGAAAAGAAAACAAACATCTTAAATCTACCATACACAGATTCAGAGCCAGAGCAAGAAGATGAAATCCCTGCCATTAAAAGCCCTGAACACTCCATGGAATTTCCACATGATTATGAGACTTTTACTCACACTGATGAAGGTGAAACATCAAAGAGCACAAAGTCAAAGAAAACACAGAAAATCAAGCAACATAAAGAAGTGATTGCTCAACAGGAGGTTTTAGAAAGAGTAATTAAGGAGAGATACAAAACTCTGTTTGATAATTTCGCAGAAACAAATGTTGCATTTGAAAAAATGGCTCGTGAAAGTGTCAAGGACAAAAAGAGAAAGAATAATATCACCAAAGACTATAATAGTCTATGGTGGTTAGCAAAATGCCTTAAGAGGAAGATTAGAAAATTGAAGCAAAAATAGAAGTCACACCCAGATCTGCAAGTGCTAGCCCAAGTTGCTGTGAATATGCAAGGAGATAAAGTAGAGACGCGCTGAGTTTTGATAGAACAACAATTTTGGAGGTGAAAGTTCCTTTTTGGGCCAAAGAAGAGCTTTCACCATCGCAAAGGGTAAATTTACAACCAGTTAGTTGGTGAAAGGCAGAGCTTTCACTAGATAACCAACGAATCATAAGGCAAGTTAGCTGGGCTATTTTCAAAGGATTTAAAGAGGTTCCAGAGCATTAGAGGGTTAACTACTTAGTCATAAAATACTCAGCTGCAGAGATTCGTGGGGATTTTGAAAATCACATGCTAAATTGGTCTCCTAAGGTTTCGACTATAAGTAATTGAAGAAAGCCAACTACCAAGACAGGTGCCTTTACCATTTTTCATGACAACAGATTCCAGAAGCTGCTGAAGTAAAAATGTCAAATTTTGATATAGAAGACAATTTGAATGCTAGCCTAGCTACTATTCTTTGTTATCGATTGTATTAGTTAATTTGATTTGCTATTTTTAGATACAGATCCAAGTTTTCAAGATCTTAAAAACTTATTGTAAAAGGCTATAAATGCCTATCTTTTCTAAGAGACAAGGGTTCAAACTGGGATATATTTTTGTGCTACTGTATAGACTCCTATCATATAATAAAATTGCAGTCTCCTTTCGTTTTCAATATCAGAAATATCCATGCTTCCTTTTTTGTACTTTATTTCAGTCTATCTTAGCTTATAAAGACCGTTATCTCTTTATTGAGCTCATAGATTTGAAATGAAGGATTTATTTCTATCTTGTATTAAGCCCTATACCCAACTGTATTTGGCAATCAAGATTAGTGTTCTTCATCTCCTCCTTTGAATATACTTGATTTGATTATTGTTTCTTGAAAGCACTGTTTCTTTTGAATGTATGATGAGTTGTCTATTACATTAATCATTGAGGATCCCATTGTTCCAAGCATACCCAAACATTATTTTTAAGTTACCAAGCATCCTTAGTCTACAAACCTAAGGAGTTTCTTCGAGTGATAGCAAATTGGCGCCGTTACCAGGGAGACGAAATTTAAGTTCTGCTTTCCTGGGATATGACACAGAGCTGATCTTTGATGATAGACAAATATTAGACATTTTAGTTGGTTGTAATTATCTATCTGGCGACTCCACAAGTTCATCCTGTCTCCTAAGAGGATCAGTACTAGGGAGAATCCTCAAGAATCACCTATCACACCAGTGTCTGTAATGCCCCATATTTTGACCTTAGGTAGTTAGAACATTGTTGTTTAACTAATCTTGATAATTCAGAGTTTAGCATTTGTTTGGAGTCAGTTAGACTTTGTTAGACATTGAGATGTGTACCTCTAGGCCTATTTGTATGTTACATGATATATGCTCATGAAAAAGATAGTTATTTGATTTGTTAAACATGAAAATTAAAATGGGCAATTTCGGTACATGAATACCAATTCAAGTTTATTTTGTGAATGTATAATAGATGCAATGCATGATGTAAGTAGGAAAACATTTCTTAATTGGGCGTCAATGCAAATATGGATTCTTAT
>JZKD02S0568914.1:82844-104291 GCA_000966675.3 Picea glauca | reverse complement strand
TACTTATGTTTTAAGTTCTTAAATATTAAAGTTAGCCTACTACTTATTTCATCATGTTATTAGATTTATCATTGAGCAAATGTAGAATAATTGTGTAAATGAAAATGGAATTATGATAAAATGAAGTTGTTATTGTGTATGTATTTAAATAAATGATTATTTGCTTAGCATCTTGTACTTGGGTGCTACAGTGTCCAATCTAGAACTAATTCTTAGGAAGGGAAAGACAATTCAGGGTCAAGCTTCAAAATCAGATATAGAAGGTAATCCTCTTTTTAGTTCTGGAAAATCTACTACAAAAAAATTTGAATTCTTTTCAAAGAGTACTGATGAAAAGACAGCGGTGAACACTGTTGAAGAAAAAATTTATTTGTATCAACAAGAAAATAGCAATGATGATAAATTGATAGATTCAAATTTGATTGAAAAAGCATCCAAGATTTTAGAAAGAAATTACAGTTCTTCTTCTCTTGAGTCATTTCATTCACAGCAACAAGAAGATCATTTAAACATTTATACTAGCCTCCTTGTTGTTGAACATCTTCTCCAAGAGCTATCTGCTAAAGGTGAAGAAAACATAGCTGGACAACTTGCAAATTTTTACAGAGCCTCATATCATACCTCTTTCCCATTAGAATATTCACCTCCTTCACATTCCTCCAATGTTGAAGACTTGAAAAAGAAACCATCACCTTTCTCACCCTTGATAGTTATGGTTGCACCACCTCCTTTGACGAAGATGCAACAAATCCTAGCTACTAGGTATGCACCACTTATATGGCCAAACCCAGTATTAGCCATGCCAACGGGAGACTATCAGAATTATATGCCCAAATTCACAAATGAAGGCGATGTGTCTGCTGAAGAACATATTGAGGCTTTCTACAGTTATGCTGAAAACCTCAATATTGAAGAGGAAGATGTTTGGACACGAGTCTTTGTCCAAAGATTAGATGGCCATGCTAGGAAATGGTTCAAAGAACTCCCTGCTGGTTCCATAGCTGGAATCGAGCAATTGGATGAGACCTTTTTGAAACATTGGGGTGATAGAAAATATTTTTTATACTACATCATAGAATTCGGAAATCTAAGGAAACAAAATAGTGAGACAGTCTCTGATTTCACTAAAAGATTTAATCGGATGTACAGTAAAATACCAATAGAGATAAAACCTTCAGATGCTTCTGCCAAGATCACCTATTCTGATGTTTTTGACTCAGATTTATGTTTATTGTTGAGAGAAAGGAGGTCACCGACATTATCTCTCATGCAAGATGTTGCCCTTGAGGTGGAATCAAATATTTTAGCCTCTCAAAAGCAAAAAGGAAATTCTGATAGGAGAAGGCCAAGGAATGAAGCTTCTTCTTCATCAAATGCTGACCCAAAGTTTGATAAAATGGATAAGATGCTAGAGTCTCTAACCTTTGAGATATGTAAGCTCAAGATTGAAAATAAGAAGCCTGTGAAGGGAAGAGGCACCTATGATTATGCAAGCAGGAACCCAAATCAAAATCCCAACAACTTCAGAAGAAATAATCAGCGAACACAGATTTTGCAAAGAGAAAAGAATCCTACTGAAGATCAGAGAATAAAGGCCCCTCTTCAGAATGTTGTGATGGATGAAGAGGAAGGTGATTATCAAGAAGATGCAGAAGATAATATGCATTGTGTTGGAGAAGAGACAAGGAAATCTTATCTGACACAACACGACTATGAAGAAGCATTGATAATTGAACAGATAGAGGATAATCCTATTGGTGATGGAATTTTCACAATAGAAGATAAGAATAGATATAATCTTCGATCTAAATCTGATAATGCCCAACAGAATGCACCAGCCTCTCCCGAAAAGAGCACAGCCCCTGTTAAGCAAAAAGATCATACATCAGAGAGTCAACAAACAAATCCCTCAAAAGTGAAAGCATAAGCTCCTCCCAAGAAGACTACTGCCCCTGTCAAGCATCAAACTCCAGAAAGTCAGGCCCCTGTTGAACAACAAAGAAATAAGAAAGCTCCTTCGAATGAGATAAAAGTCTCTAATAAAGCTTCTGATAAAGTCCCATATTCCTTCAATTTTGATGCTGAAATACAAAAAATTAAAAGTCCTATTCGTCTAGTCGAGTTAATGAAAAATGAAATGTTCAAAAAGGATATCCTCAAAACTTTAGATCCCAAATCTATATTCTATTCTGCTGATATTCTCAACATATATGATGAAAATCCAACCATTACTCCGGCCAAAATGATAGAATACAGAGATGAAAGTTGTCCTCCCTTTTACATCTCTCTAAATATTCATGAGAAAACATTGCATAAGTGTTCGCTGGACTCCGGTGCTTCTCACAATTTGATGCCAAAGGCGGTCATGGATGAGCTTGGGCTAGAGATCACCAAGTCTTATCATGATCTTTTCTCTTTTGACTCTCGAAAAGTCAAATGTGTTGGAATGATCAAGGATTTGGCTGTAACCTTAACCCAAGAATCCATGAAGACTATGGTTATGGATATAGTAGTGGCAGACATACCACCTAAATTTGGATGTCTGTTATCAAGATCGTGGATGAAGAGGCGAGGTGGCACTCTTCAAATGGATCTCTCCTATGCTAATATCCCCGTTTTTGGAGGGGTGAACAGAAGGTTATATAGGGAATCACAGTTGGCATATGTAATCAGTGATGAACAAAATCCATCCAATCATCCTATCTATTCTATCGACACAGGTATGGGATCTTGTATTTTTCAAATTGATGATTCATTACCAGATGCATTGTTGCTCAGTAAGCCCGCAGTTCAGCCCACAGAAGTAGTAGAGGATGATCTTTGGACCATGTTCTTTGATGGTGCTTGTACCAAAGAATCAACATGAGAAGGGGTGGTATTGATTTCCCCTTCTAAGAAAACTTCTCATTTGTCCTTTAAACTTGATTTTAAAGTGACTAATAATATTGCTGAGTATGAGGCACTTCTTCTGGGGCTAAATGCAGCCAAAGAGATGGAGATTAAAATATTGCAGTTATTCAAAGATGAAGATTTGATCATTCAGCAGGTGAATAAGTCCTTTCAAGAAAAACATGTCAGGCTAAAAGCATATAGAGATGAAGTTTTGAGGGCAATTCATACTTTTTCAGATTTTAAAATTTCATATGTACCCAGAGAAATGAATGAATTAGTTGATTCATTAGCTGTGTCGACTTGTGCTTTCATACCCCCTCTGCCTCATAAATTGAATTACGAAATTCAAGTCAAATATAGGCCATCCCTCCTTGATAACGTAAAATTTTGGAAGGTTTTCAAAGACGATGCTGAGCTCACAAGATTTCTTGCAGTGATTGATGAGTTTGCAGATTTGCAAATTGATCAGGAGAACGAACATAATGTTGAAATTGAAAATCCAAAATTCAGAAGCAAAATCGTAGCACATGAAATAGTCCAGCTGTCTACCAACAGAATTCCTAAGGGTTTGGTCACTTTGGAAAGGCTTTTTGATAATAATGATGTGGGTGTCAAATTGGAAAACGGGGAAAAAGATTCAGAAGTTTTGCAATACAATGTAGCCAGTGAACAAGATCCTAAATATGTCAACTTAGCTTCACATTTGACTGAAAAACAAAAGGCTGATTATGGAGAATTTCTAAAGGAGTTTGTTGAGATCTTTTCTTGGAAATATGATGACTTGAAGACTTTTGACATAGAGGTAATTCAGCATAAGATCCCCTTAAACAAAGATACCAAGCCATTTAGGCAGAAATTTAGATCCTTTAATCCTTTGTTGTTGCCTACAATGGAAAGGGAAATCAAAAAGCTATTGGATGCCCGCATCATCATACCTCTCAGATATTCAGAATGGATTGCAAATATCGTACCAGTCAGGAAGAAGAATGGAGAGATCAGAGTCTGCGTCGACTTCAGAAATTTGAATAAGTTCTCTAGGAAGGACAACTACCCTCTACCCAAAATGGAACATATTTTGCAGAAGGTGTCTGAATCAAAGGTGATGTCTTTTATTGATGGGTTTTCTGGATACAACCAGATTGTTGTCCATCCGGCCGATGAAGAAAAGAATGCTTTTACTACTCCATGGGGTACATTTATGTACGAAAATATGCCCTTTGGATTGATGAATGTAGGAGCGACATTCCAAAGGGCGATGGACATTGCTTTCATTGGAGAGAAAGATAAATTTGTCCTGATATATCTTGACGATATCATTGTTTTTTCAAGCAGCCATGAACTTCATTTGTAGCACTTAAAAATGACATTTCTAAAATGTCGAAGGTATGGCATTTCTCTTAATCCAAAAAAATCAAATTTTGCACTTAAGGAAGGGAAATTACTTAGACATATTTTTTTAGCTGATGGGGTGAAAATTGACCCAAAAAGAGTAGAAGCAATTAAAAATCTGTCTCTTCCTAGATCAAAGAAGGACATTCAGTCTTTCCTTGGGACTATAAACTTTATCAGGAGGTTTATAGTAAACTTTGTAGAACTCACAAAGAATATTACTGCTATGTTAATAAAGGACTCCGAAGTAAAATGGACTGAAGAAGCCAAACACTCATTCAATACTATCAAGGAACCCATTACAACAACCCCTGTTTTGATCAGCCCTGACTTCGCCAAGGTATTTTAAATTTTTTCATTTGCTTCAAGAGATACAATTGCAACAGTACTCTTGCAGAAAAATGCCAATGATAAGGAGCAACCGGTTTCTTTCTTCAGTAAGGTCTTGAGGGACGCAGAGTTAAAGTATGAATTATTGGAGAAACAAGCATATGCACTTACCAAGTCATTGAAAGCTTTCAGAGTTTACATCCTTCAAGCCAAGGTAATAGCTTTTGTACCCTCCATTTCAGTTAAAGATGTGATTATACAACCCAACATAGATGGAAAAAGGAGTAAGTGGATAGCAAATTTGATTGAATTTGATGTTGAAATTAAACCAACAAAACTTGTGAAGGGTCAGGGTCTTGCCAAACTTCTAGCAGAAGAAAATTGTAAGCTGCTCGAAATAAATTCGGTAAGTATTAATGTAGATAATGTTGATTCTTTAGAGGATAAATAAGGTGAGGAAATGAAGGTCTCATTTCACCTAGATAATTGCAAATGGTATAGTCACATTGTTCATTTTCTGCAAACTTTATCAGTCCCTTCAGATTTGACGAAAACACAAGGAAGGGATTTAAAGCTCAAAGCCATGAATTTCAGCATCAATGGCAACTTATTGTTCTGGAAAAATCCAATAGGTTTATTGTTGAGGTGCATAAACCAAGAAGAAGCAGCTAAGGTCATGATTGAATTCCATAATAGTGAATGTGGAGGACATCACTATTGGAAAACCACTACACATAAAATTTTAAGATCTGGTTATTACTGGCCATCCTTATTTTCAGATGTGTGTGAATTTGTGAGAACATGCGACAAGTGCCAAAGATTTGAAGGCAAACAACAACTGAAGTCTCTTCCCCTTAAACCTATAATGGTCACAGGTCCTTTCCAACAATGGGGCCTGGATTTCACAGGTGAGATTCGCCCGCCTTCTAGTAGTCAGCACAGGTGGATCATTGTTGCCATTGATTATTTTACAAAGTGGATTGAGGATATTCCTACCCGAAACGCATATCATACTGTCATCATAAATTTTCTGCAAGAAAACATATTTGCCAGATTTGGCTGCCCTAAGAGAATAGTCATTGATAACGCTACTGCATTCAAAGATAAGCTCTTGGTAAAATTATGTGAAGAGCTAGGAATTCAACTAGTACATTCCACTGCTTACTATCCTCAAGGAAATGTCTTAGCTGAGTCATCAAACAAGAGTTTAGTCATAATTATAAAGAATTTGCTTGAACAAAATACCAGAGGCTGGGATTCCAAGATGAAATTTTTTTTGTGCGCTGACAGGGTTGCATGTAAAAAATCAATTGGTACATCTCCTTTCAAGTTGGTATATGGTACTGAAGCCATATTTTTTGTTCAACTTGCGCTATCGGTCGCAAATTTTTTACAAGAAACTGATTCTGAACCAAGTGATTTGACTCAGAGAATTCATAATTTGGTAGAGTTACAACAAGATAGAGAGCATCTTTTGGAAAGGACAGAATTACACCAAGGAAAAATGAAGGAGATCTTCGACAAGAAAGTCAAATCAAATATCTTCAAAACAGGAGAACTAGTCTTAAAGTGGGATGCAGCAAGGCAAGAGAAGGGGAAACACGACAAATTTGATGCTCTCTAGACAGGTCCTTTCATCATAACAATGATTCAGCAAAACAACACCTTTGTTCTCCAAAATCTTGCAGGCGAGGAAGTAGCAGGTGGCCCTTTCAACGGGCGCTTTCTAAAGACCTATTTTTCATGAGGCTTTTTTTAAAAGCCCTGTTCTACTTGTACATATTCTTTTGAGTTTTGTTTTCTTTGTTTCTATCACTTGAATAACTCTGTGCTCAATGGTACTAAGCAAAACTATTTTTCAAAATTTTTAAATTGTAATAAAGGATATTGAGTCTAGCTAGGTTCTTGGTCACCTCACAGGGAGGTGTCCATCCCAGTTGGAGCCAAATGTTAGCTCCCAAAATGAATCAGTCACTATGGTTTCATTTTGTGGTTGATAGCCTAGTTATTGGTAGTTTTCTCCAATTTGTTTTAAGTTCTTCTAGTGGCAAAAATTAGGTTTTTAATTCATATTTTAGAAATAAGATGATCCATAAAGGTATTTTCTATAAAATTTCATGAAAAGGCTTTCAACAGCTAATGTGTGTTTCAAAGTTGATGATTAGCTGGTGAAAGCGGCGATTTTCAAAAGTTAAGGAGCATTCCCCCACAGACGGTTAGCTGGTGAAAGCGCGAAATATGTGTGTTTTCTCCACATTTAAAAAAATCAAAAGATGACATGCTCAGCACACATCATGTAATCATTATAAGGCGCTGGTGAAAGTAGATAATGATGAAGATTCGGTTTTCCACGTCTAAATCGGATTTCAAAGAGGATCATCTTCAGAAATGCATGCTTCACGAGATAATGGCATTGGAGATAAGGAATTCAAATCCATCATCACAGGTAAAGGAGTGGTACAACTCGGTTGGTGACATCAAATTGACACATCATATCTTCAACACGCATCATCCACAGGCATATGATATGTTTTCGTTTTTGAAAGACAACGCCGAGCGTTTTCACCAACGCTAAACCTTGGCTCAAGCAGCAAATTACAGTGTTTTCATGTGCAAAATTGTCTGGGTTTTGAATTGTAGATGGAAAGGAGATGAAGTGGTTCATTATTAAGGAAATAATTGGACAGTCTTTCCTTTCTACAGGTGCATCCAGAGGTCCAAAAACACTTCTCAGATGCAGGATGCATGGGATATGTTGAGAAATTACAGAACTGTTGTCACCAAACCACAGTTGAAGTGTTTTCTAAATCATACAATGGGAATAAATCCTATGTCGGGTCTTTAGAGATCATCGTGGATGAAGCCACCATTGCTGCAGCGACTAGTTTACCTAGATTAGGCCAGAGTTGGTTCAAAACAACAGCAACCAAGAACCTAAATTTCAGAGCATATCTTAAGGAAGAATTAAGAAATGATGCATGGAAGAAAAGCATGCCAGTTTCTCATTTGGAGGATGAGTGGCAGGATTTGTTCAAGGGCATCCAACTCTACATAACCTTAAAAGGCAGGTATGACAAGATGATGCTATACCTTTTCAAGCTCTTAGACCATTTTACAGGGAAAACTCTCCTAAACTTACCTTTATTCTTGCACAAAAGTTTAACTAAAGTCTGTAAAAATATTAGAGCTGAACCTCTAAGTATGAAGAACACTCTTTGTCATTTTGGCCTAATCAAATTGATAATCCTGGAGGAGCTAAAACTAAGAGGAAGTACTTGGCAACATTTTCTTTTTTGGGAAGGATTTGAAACCCAAACTTAGCCCATGAATGAGCAGAAGACGGCTAGAAAAAGGAAACTAACCCCTCAAAGCAGGTCGAGAAAGAGGAGAACTCTTCCAGGACCACCAGAAAATAGGATCTCTGGTATAAGGTCTCACAGGTCAAAGGAAAAATTAGATTTTGAAACTACTACAGAGTAGCCTACAGAAAAGAAAACAAACATCTTAAATCTACCATACACAGATTCAGAGCTAGAACGAGAAAATGAAATCCCTTCCATTAAAAGCCCTGAACACTCCATCGAATTTTCACCTGATTGTGAGACTTGTACTCACATTGATGAAGGTGAAAAATCAAAGAGCACAAAGTCAAAGAAAACACAGAAAATCAAACAACTTAAAGAAGTGATTGCTCAACAGGAGGTTTTAGAGAGAGTAATTAAGGAGAGATACAAAACTCTGTCTAATAATTTCGCAGAAACAAATGCTACATTTGAAAAGCTGGCTCGTGAAAGTTTCAAGGACAAGAAGAGAAAGAAGAATATCACCAAAGACTATAATATTCTATGGTGGTTAGCAAAACGACTTAAGAGGAAGATTAGAAAATTGAAGAAAAAACATAAGTCGCACCCAGATATGCAAGTGCTATCCCAGGTTTCTATGAATGTGCAAGGAGATAAAGCAGAGACACGTTGAGTTTTGATAGAACAACAATTTTGGAGGTGAAAGTTCCTTTTTGGGCAAAAGCAGAGCTTTCACCAGTGCAAAGGGTAAATTTACAATCAGTTAGCTGGTGAAAGGAAGAGCTTTCACCAGCTAACCAGCGAATCATAAGGCAAGTTAGCTGGTGAAAGCACAAAAAATATTTTTGAAAGCTAAAGATGGAGCAGGGCCTTTTTTCAAAGGATTTAAAGAGGTTCTAGAGCATTAAAGGATTAACTACTTAGTCAGAAAATACTCAGTTGCAAAGATTCGTGGGGATTTTGAAAATCACATGCTAAATTGGTCTCCTAAGGTTTCAACTATGAGTAATTGAAGAAATCCAACTACCAAGATAGGTGCCTTTACCATTTTTCATGACAACAGATTCCAGAAGCTGATGAAGTACAGATGTCAAATTTTGATATAGAAGACAGTTCGAATGCTAGCCTAGCTACTAGTCTTTGTTATCGATTGTATTAGTTAATTTGATTTGTTATTTTTAGATACAGATCCAAGTTTTCAGGATCTTAAAAACTGATTGTAAAAGTCTATAAATGCCTATATTTTCTAAGAGACAAGGGTTCAAACTGGGATATATTTTTGTGCTACTGTATAGACTCCTATGATATAATAAAATTGCAGTCTCCTTTCATTTTCAATATCAGAAATATCCATGCTTCCTTTTTTGTACTTTATTTCAGTTTATCTTATCTTATAAAGACTGTTATCTCTTTATTGAGATCATAGATTTGAAATGAAGGATTTTCTTTCTATCTTGTATTAATCCCTACACCCAGTTATATTTGGCAATCAAGATTAGTGTTCTTCATCCCCTCCTTTGAAATTACTTGATCTAATTATTGTTTCCTGAAAGCACTGTTTCTTTTGAATGTATGATGAGTTGTCTATTACATTAATCATTGAGGATCCCATTGTTCCAAGAATACCCACACATTAATTTTAAGTTACCAATCATCCTTAGTCTACAACCCTAAGGATTTTCTTGGAGTGATAACAGTATCCATCAAAGCTTGTACAAGAAACTATGTCTAAACTAATCCTTTGTTTTAAACACTACTCTGTTTTAATCTGCAAAAATCAATTTAAAATATTAACACATCATCTAAATCAGTAGATTTCAAGACAAATTGTAGGAAATAAAAGACACAACATAACAAATATTTATCTCTTATAAGAAACCTACAAAAGAGGAATTAGACAATTAAATTATGAACAACAAACACAATATTTAAAAACTACAAGATACATATAACAGAGAAACGAAGTGAATTATAACTAAGAAAATAAAACACATGATCTATATATATGAAAAATCACCTAGACCACTGGTGGCCCCTCCAATATGATGCAGGAGCATTGCTCACTCATCAAGCGAGCCAGCGCATGGAGCAGGGAAAGACAGCTGGACAGCGCCAGCACATATATTTTTGGAAGTACTTTGGAAGTTGTAGCGTCGCTCTTTTATGAATCCATTCATAAAGAAGCGCACTTGTATTGTAAATAGACAGTGAGCCTTTAATCTCTCGTCCTAAGTAGATAGGAAGGCATTTATTAGATTTAATGTTGTTAGATAGGAATTTATTGTAGATTTGATAGCTTCAGATTTCGAGAGGGAAAACGGAATATAGGCACCCTCCTTTGTACATTGTAACATTATTCTAGATGATCAAGCATTCAGAAGAGAAGAGAAGAGCAGAGAACTGGTGAAGAACACCCATGTACAGATTGAATTAATAGAAGGAAGTCTTGGATTCACTTTCATGGTTTGTGTTATTTCTCTATGTTGATATTATGCTCATGGATGTTTGCTTTCTGTCATGCATTTGCTTTGATATGTTGTGCATGTGATTTCAGAGGTTTACTGAAGTCTGTGAGAAAGGGGAGAATGAGTTTCAATTGTTTCTCTGTCTGAGCCAAGAGATTCCTGCATAGAGTGCAGTGGAATTCATCCGCATAGAGTGCGTTGATGAGGCCAGATAGTTGAACTCTTATTCTCATCTGCCCGGAGCTGAATTGGGTTATTAGAGTCGTGCATGGGAAGTTCAGGCCAAGGGTGGAGTCTCAGTATCCAGTCTGAGAAAAGGAAGGCAGGGATTATTGTTGTCGGAAGTGCACAGAGTCCAGAAGATCCAACACTTAGAGAGTGATTGGACGCCGAGTGCAAGGAGTGCGCCAACCTTCAATTGAAGGAGTGGGAGAAATTAAGCTCAGGAGGGATAGTTCCTTTTGTGAATGCTGTGGGAACAGACCCAGGAGGGGCTCAAATAGAAATGGAGCTTTGGAGCAGGAGAAATCCTCAAGGAGGAGAATCGATGGTTAGGGATCGCTGTGGATAATCGCGAAGTCCCGCAGACCGTCAGATCTGGGAGAAGTAGCAAGGGATTTAACCCTTGAGCATAGGAAGAACCCATAGCCATCGCAAATCGACATATCGGGGTTTGTGAATGCAAGAGTTTTGAACTCGTTGAAATCGTGATTGCCGATTTCCCGAATCAATGAGAGCCGTCGATCAGAGCAGCGACACGTGGCGTGAGATCCCTAGAAATCGAGGTTCGGCATTCGGGGTTTTCCAATACAAAAGTATCGTGACCTTTGAAATCATGATCCTGAGATCTCCGATTGCATGAGAGAAGGAAGTGACGTGGCAGTGTGGGACCACGAGATTTAGTGGAGGACAGGTGTCATCGAAGTTCAGGGTTCAGAGTTTTGAGTTGCATGTGAACTGTGTTCCCGAGTTTCGCGATAACGCGAAACCCAATTTCTCGAAAAGAGAGGGGAGTTCATGGCAGGAGTTACTGTGGGTAGTGAAGACTCCCGAGAGGGAGTTGGAAGAGCCCTTGACTCTTCGGGCCTGTGTGAAAGAAGGTCCTGGTGAGAGCAGGTTGGACCGTGAGGGTCACGACCTTTGCGTCAAGTGGTATCAGAGCGGGTACATCTCTGTTTTCGGTAGCAGAGACAGAAGTACACCATGCCGCCTAGAAGAGAAAGGCAGTCACCTGATCGAGAAGACAAGAACGCCCGAAGAAGGGGTAGACCAGCAGGAAACCCGGAAATGGAGCGCCAGATGAGAGATCTTCGAGCAAGGCTTGAGGAGATGGAGACAATGCAGAGACGTGGATTCGACACTGGAGAGTTCAGTGATTCTGAGGTGGAAGAGGAATTTGGACATGATGAAGGAGAGGTCACAGTAGAGGATGCTTCGACTGAGCGATTGATCCGAGCTATCGCCAGGATGAGCTCCAAGACCAAAATGGACATTCCCGTCTATGAGGGGAGTCTAAATGCAGAGGAGTTGCTGGATTGGATCCGAGCACTCGACACTTACTTCGATTATGAGGATATCGAAGAGGACAAAAAGGTAAGGCATGATGTTACTAAGTTGAAAGTACATGCATCCTTATGGTGGGATGAGTTGCAGGAGGATAGGCGCTGCAAAAGAAAACAAAAAATTAAAAGCTGGGATCGGATGATCGCTAAGATGAAAGCAAAATTCATCCCGAGGGATTACCAGATCACTCTGTTCAGGCGAATGCAGAACCTGAGACAGAAATTGATGATGGTGAAGGAGTACACCGAGGAGTTTTATAGACTCAATATTCGAGCTGGTCATTGAGAGAGCGATGATGAAAAGGTGGCAAGATACCTGAATGGTTTAAGGTATGACATTCAAGATGAGTTAAGCATGCTGACCATCAGGACGGTGGAATATGCTTACCAGATGGCTCTGAAAGCCGAGGAGAAGCTGAGCCGCAAGAAGGGACAGCGAGGGTGAGGCAGGAGTCAGCCCAGAGGCAAGGCAGTTGCCCAAGAAAGAACTCAGAAGCCCAAGGAGGAATGGAAGAAGCCTCGGGATAAGGTTGAAAGAGGTGGAACCTCACAACAGAGGCAGCAATATGCTGAGTCAAGGAGGCAACATACAAAGCAGGGTGGCGGATATGTTGACGCCAACGCTATTCCTCATACCCGACGTAGAGGAAGAGGCCATGGAGGAATCATCACATGTTTTACATGTGGGAAGGACGAACACAAAGCTGTTGATTATCCGGATAGGAAAATGGACAAAGGAGAAACTCACATCACTGAGGCGCAGAGGCGTGATGCTGAGACAGAAGATGCAGACAGCGAAAGGTCGCTTGGGATGCATAAAATCCTTTTGACACCTGAGAAAGAGGTGGAAAGCACAGTGCAGAGGAGCAGACTGTTCAGAACGACTTGCAGAGCCAAGGATAGGAAATGCAAGGTCATAGTTGACAGTGGGAGCACTGATAATCTCGTTTCAACCGAGATGGTGGAAAAGCTGGAGCTGAAGATGACTAAGCACTCGAGTCCATATAAAGTTTCATGGTTACAAAAATGACACCGGGTAAGTGTTACGAAACAATGCTTAGTTAATTTTAGGATAGGGAATTACCATGATGAGATTCTTTGTGATGTTATTCCCATGGATGTATGTCATATATTGCTGGGTAGACCATGGCAGTATGACCGAAATGTTGTTCATGATGGGAGGATGAACACATACACCTTGGAGAAGGATGGGAGGTTACACAGATTGCTTCTGATAAAGGATAAAGAAGTGAAGCCGGAAGTAAACAACACCATACTTCTCATGAGTGGGAAGGAGCTTCTCACAGAGATGGAGAAGAATGAAGATCCACAATTCTTTGTTGTCAGAAAGCTGAGAATTGTCCTGACAAGCAAAAGAGTGTACGACTTTCCAGAAGAGATTCAGGAACTGCTGGGAGAGTTCGTTGAAATCATCGTGGATGAACTACCTCGTTCGTTTCCACTGATGCGGAGTGTGAGTCATCACATTGATCTCATACCTGGAGCAAGTTTACCAAATAAGGTCGCGTATAGATTGACACCTCAGGAGAACGAGGAAGTCAAAAGGCAGGTTCAGGATCTGCTGGACAAAGGAGAAGTTTATAAGTCAACAGGAGAAGTTGAACCAAAAGCATGCAAAATGGGTAGAGTATATGCAAAATTTCACATTTGTGATAAAACACATTTCAGGAAATGCTAACAAAGTGGCTGACGCTTTGAGCAGGAAATGTTTACTGTTGCAAGAGTTTAGGGTCAAAACCTTGGGTTTTGAAAATCTCAAAGATATGTATGCAAAGGATGCAGATTTCAGAGAGGCATACGAAGCAGCCGAGAGCCCAGTTCTCAGGGATCGAAGTCCTTGGATAGATTTCATGATCCAGGAGGGATTGTTGTTTAGAGGCAATCAACTATGTATTCTGAATTTCTCCATGAGGGAGAATTTGGTGAAGGAAAAGCATAGTGGCGGTTTAGCAGGTCATTTTGGACATGACAAAACATTCGCGAAGCTGGGAAAATCGTATTATTTGTCGGGCATGCGAGAATATGTTAAACGGTTTGTTGACCAATGCAGGATTTGTCAACATTCAAAGGGATGAAAGCAAAATGTCGGGTTATATCAGCCATTGCCCATACCAGAGAGACCATGGGAGGCGATTAGTATGGATTTTGTTCTGGGATTACCGAGGACACAGTGAGGATTTGATTCCATCTTCATGCTGGTAGACATATTCTCGAATATGGAACATTTTATTCCGTGTCATAAGACCAGCGATGCGATGCACATCGCAAACTTGTTTTTCAAAGAGGTTGTTAGATTGCATGGGTTGCTGAGAAGCATAGTCTCGGACAGGGATACTAAATTCATAGGTCATTTTTGGAGGACGCTATGGAAGAAGCTGGGGACTAATCTGGCATTTAGTTCATCTTATCATCCGCAGACGGATGGGTAGAAAGAAGTAGTCAACAGAAGTCTGGGAGATCTGTTGAGAAGCCTAGTGATGGAGAATCACAGCAGTTGGGACCAAATATTACCACAGGCAGAATTTGCGTACAATGATTCGGTGAATCAGAGTACAGGCAAAATCCCATTCCATATTTTGTATGGAACACAGCCGAGGGGAGTTTTTGAGCTCAGGGAGTCAGGACAGGCTGAAACTAGCAGCGCAAGCGATGAAGAATTCGCTGAAGCGATGGAGGAACTTCACACAAAGGTGAAGCAACTATTGATGGATGCAAATCAGGAGTATAAGCGCAGAGCCGATCAGCGGAAGAGACAACTTCAGTTTGAAGTTGGTGATATCGTTCTAGCGCACTTGAGGAAGGAAAGGTTCCCAAGGGGAACATATAACAAGATCAAGATGCAGAAAATCGAGCCATGCAAAGTTTTGAAGAAATTCAGGGAGAACGCATATGAGCTTGAATTGTCGGATGGCATCTCTCCGATTTTTAATGTTTCGGATTTATACCCATACAGGGCTGATGAAGCAGAAGATGAAATTGAGGAACCAGTGATCAAGTGGCAGAAACAACTACCAGCAGCAGAAAATCCGCAGATGGACTGCATACTGGACAAGCGAGTAGGCAGGAAGACCAGGCGGAAGTAGTATTTTGAGTACCTGGTGAAGTGGAAGAATCACCCAGTGGAGGATGCCAGCTGGGAAACAGAGTCAGTTATACAGAAGCATGGGCAGACCATGCAGGAGCTCATGGAAAGGAGCCCATGAAATATTTCGAGCCGAGGAGTATGATGCAGGAGCATCGCTCACTCATCAAGTGAGCCAGCGCGTGGAGCAGGGAAAGACAACTGGACAGTGCCAGCACATATATTTTTGGAAGTGCTTTGGAAGTTGTAGCGCCTCTCTTTTATGAAGCCATTCATAAAGAAGAGCACTTGTATTGTAAATAGACCGTGAGCCTTTAAGCTCTCGTCCTAAGTAGATAGGAAGGCATTTATTAGATTTAATGTTGTTAGATAGGAATTTATTGTAGATTTGATAGCTTTAGATTTCGAGAGGGAAAACGGAATATAGGCACCCTCCTTTGTACATTGTAACATTATTCTGGATGATCAAGCATTCAGAAGAGAAGATCAAAGTAGAGAACTGGAAAAGAACACCCATGTACAGATTGAATTAATAGAAGGAAGTCTTGGATTCACTTTCATGGTTTGTGTTGTTTCTCTGTGTTGATATTATGCTCATGGATGTTTGCTTTCTGTCATGCATTTTCTTTGATATGTTGTGCATGTGATTTCAGAGGTTTACTGAAGTCTGTGATAAAGGGGAGAATGAGTTTCAATTGTTTCTCTTTCTGAGCCAGGAGATTCCTGCATAGAGTGCAGTGGAATTCATCCGCATAGAGTGCGTTGATGAGGCTAGATAGTTGAACTCTTATTCTCATCTGCCCGGAGCTGAATTGGGTTATTAGAGCCATGCAGGGGAAGTGCAGGCCAAGGGTGGAGTCTCAGTAGCCAGTCTGAGAAAAGGAAGGCAGGGATTATCGTTGCCGGAAGTGCACAGAGTCCAGAAGATCCAACACTTAGAGAGTGATTGGACGCCGAGCGCAAGGAGTGCGCCAACCTTCAGTTGAAGGAGTGGGAGAAATTAAAATCAGGAGGGATAGTTACTTTTGTGAATGCTGTGGGAACAGACCCAGGAGGGGCTCGAACAGAAACGGAGCTTTGGAGCAGGAGAAATCCTCAAGGAGGAGAATCGATGGCTAGGGATCGCTGTGGATAATCACGAAGTCCCGCAGACCGTCAGATCTGGGAGAAGTAGCAAGGGATTTAACCCTCGAGCGCAGGAAGAATCCATAGCCATCGCAAATTGGCATATCGGGATTTGCGAATACAAGAGTTTTGAACTCCTTGAAATCGCGATTGTCGATTTCTCGAATCAACGGGAGCCGTCGATCAGAGCAGGGACAGGTGGCACGAGATCCCTAGAAATCGGGGTTCGACATTCGGGGTTTTCCAATACACAAGTATCGTGACCTTTGAAATCGTGATCCCGAGATCTCCGATCACACGAGAGAAGGAAGTGATGTGGCAGTGTGGGACCATGAGATTTAGTGGAGGACAGGTGTCATCGGAGTTCGGGGTTCGGAGTTTTGAGTTGCATGTGAATTGTGTTCCCGAGTTTCACGATACCGCGAAACCTGATTTCCCGACAAGCGAGGGGAGGTCGTGGAAGGAGTTACTGTGGGTAGTGAAGACTCCCGAGAGGGAGTTGGAAGAGCCCTTGACTCTTCGGGCCTGTGTGAAAGAAGGTCCTGGTGAGAGCGGGTTGGACCGTGAGGGTCACGATGTTTGCGTCACAATAGGTCATGGCTACTCTTCAACAACAAAACGTAGGCTCAAATCAACATGATTCTATCATTAAGTTAAAAAATACACAGTATGAACATAAATTTGCAGATATGTCTCAATCACAAAATGAAACGTCTTCTTAAAATTTAGTCTTATGGTCTGGCCACTACTGGTGGTATTTATAGAAAATTACAGTTCGAGAGGTGGACCACTAGAAGGGTCGACCTCCTCTTAAAATGGAAACTTCCATTAAATGCGCTCTAACAACTTTGGCTTCTAGAAACTGGGTGATCCAGTCAACGATTAACATAACCACCTAATTTGATATGTCATGAGATATGTAGGTGGAGGCACAAAAACCCAAGTTGTCAATTCGCCCATCACAGGCCGCCAATGTGCCAACCACCAACTCGCTTGTGCTCCAAGTGATGGATCGCCTCTCGGATGGAGTGTCAGATCGTGTATCGGAGAGGGTGCTAGACGAAGTGTCAGATGAGCTACTGGATGGAGGATCAGACTGTAACATCCCTCTCTGGGGCACTGTGAAAAATTATTCTTTGAGGACACTTGCTCGCAAGTGATCCGGACTATTATGATATTAAAACATTTGTCCTTGATTATGATGCGTTATGATAGATGACATGATGTTTTGCTGCATTGACATAGACAGGTTCTATTGACTCGGTTTTACTGAGTGTGTAGGGTTTTGGACCTTGAGGATGCAGAGGCATCGAAGGAACCCCTTGGACTCCAGATCGATTCAGGGATTGTGCTATTGGGGTTTGATTGTTTTAATTTGATTTTAGTACATTTGATTAGATGATATGATGTGGACATGTTCTGACAAGATTGTTGATGATGCAGGCTGACGATAGCTTGCCGACCAGACTCACATATGGAGTAAACAGGCCACACATGACTACCAGATAGGTTGAGGGAGAGGTGTGGATAGTAGCTATGCCACAACCTACTAACACTCCCACCGTGGCTCGAATTGTAGGTTAACGATTACCTAGTTCGAGAGGACCCACGATGATTCTAAAGGGCGCGCAATAAGGAGGGGGCCTTATTTCTTAGAAGCCCTTAGTCTCGCACAAGTTCACCTGACAGAGTGTTGACTCCAAGGGTTATTCATGTCTACCAATCAGTCAAGAGGCAAGTGGCATCCTTGGAGCACGTGGTGCATCCTGAAGGGCACGTCGCGCAAAAGAAACACAAGAGGCGAGTGGCACCCTTGGAGCACATAGTGCATCTTGAAGGGAACGTCGTGCAAAAGAAACACTAGAGGCGAGTGACACCCTTGGAGCACGTAGTGCATCCTGAAGGGCATGTCACGTTGATGATGTTAAGGGAACGAACCTAGATGGCCCTAAGACTAATATCTCATTAATAAATTTTAAAACAACTTCCCTAATTAAAATGTCGCCAAGTTTAGAATCTAAGTCCTAAGTCTAAAACTGGCTAGGGGTAAAATTTTGTCTACCCTTGAGAAAACATCCCTAAAAAAGTTAAAGTAGTAAAATTTAAAATATAAACCCTTTAAGTAATAATTTTTGTCTTCATAAATTTTGGGGGTAAATAAAGAGAGTAAGTAATTAACTAAAAGATGTGGATATAAAATATAAAGAAGAATTTAATTATTTTTAATTTTTGATAGTCTAAAAAGATGTTGAATTAATAATAAAAGGGAAAAAGGGGGTTAAATTGCAACTATCATTTTTAGCTCTAATAAAAAGGGGAAAGAGGGAAATTATAACATTTAGGAAACTAGGGAATGGAGGTAAATTAAAAAGGGAAAGATGGGAACTTATGGTAAAAAGTGAGGTCAACTTAGTAAAGAATCTGCAATTAAGAACCTGCTAAATTGAACTAAATTAGCAACTTCATTTTAGGGAAAGTATTTAAAACCTGTAAGGGAATCTAGGGACACCTAGGAATAAAAATAGGAGTAACTCTAGGTGGGTGAGGGAAATAAAACTTTTTAATAAATTAAAGAAAATAGTTAATGGAGAAACGTGGGGGATGGATGACACTTGTACGAAGGAGAGTTTTTAGAAGATTTTTATTAAAACTTAAATTTAATGAAATTAGGGAAAGAATGGAAGTTCTAAAATTCTATAAAAGAGAGAGAGGAGAAGGAAGAAGGGGATCGACTATTAGCGTAACGTTACGTTGTCGGATTAGTGACTTAACTGATTTACTTGTGGGGAGTTGGGATTTCCCAGCTTGGATAGGAGTGGTAGCTTGGCCTTGCGAGGTGATATGGGAGCTAGACGTACCATTTGGATAGTGTGTGGCCCCTTTGCAGCTTGGGGGGCTAAGGGGGAAGCAGAGTACCCCTAGCATTGGCTGGGAGGTACCGGTGAGGTCTCAACGGTCGACAAGCGGGAGAAGCACGGAGCGCATGGACGTCATTCGAGTCGAGCGATAAGGCAATGGTACACTTGTTATTTTTACAGTAGAATGCATTATGAACTTATTATTGATCTCTATGTTGATTGTAAATGGATGAATATTTCCTGGAGCCTTGCTCGTTTGAATGATTGCCTAAAATTATTGTGGTCAACGTTCTGGTTTGGGTTTTATTGTTCCTCAGTTGGGATCTTTATGCTTCTGCATTACTCTTCGTGCTACATTTTCTGGATTGGTATTTCCGCATTTAAATTATTGCTGCATAAATTTTACAGTCTTTGATAATCACTATTATAGTTAATGCATTGTTGTATATACATTGATGCGTTTTAGTGGCGAATCCGTTCTCTCTCTCTCTCTCTCTCTCTCTCTATATATATATATATATATATATATATATTACCTTTGTTTTTAATAGAGGAAGAAAATTTTTCGAATTCATTAGATAAAGGATGTAATGGCCACCCAAATATTCTTTCCTTGCTCTGATGTCCAGCGTTAATAAATATAACTTTTATATTTATTTTCTAGAATGATATCTATGCTAGCAATAGATTTTAGAGGGTCAATAACCCTTCTCAATTCAATTCTATGAGATGTTTGGCTTCGGTATCTTTTACCGAACCTGTTCCTGTGCTTGCAGTTCTAGTAGTTGACCTGTCCTTATGTATCTTGATACTGGTTTCACCCTCGGGCCCATTGCTGGCCGTTATTGTTTCCAGCAGCTTCATGAGCCTCTCTTTTATTCTTCCACTTCTAGGTCCAGCAACGTAAGCTTTTGTGCATTTAGAAAGATCAGTCTAGCATTTTTGAAAATGATTTTTATATATATGTAACTTATTCCTTACAATTCTGGCAATTTTGTTTCCATAAATGGTTACAGTAAAACTGTATCTAGAAATTGGTTGGGTAAATTGGTTACTGAAATTTAGTTTTTGGCAATCTCATCCTGCGTTCTTTTTTACCTCTATCGCTGACTGTGTAGCTACAACAACGTTCGTTTACCATTTTGGGGTGTAATGTAATGGTTGACGGTGTGGCTTGGGATTAGAGATGGAATGGGTTCTGCCAACTTAGTCTCCATCCTTGGGCGTGAATGCCATTAGCTCAACCTATGTTTCATTTTTTTCATTGTACTGCTGAATTTATTATGACTCCTGCGTTACGATTTTCCAATTTTATCATGGATGAAATTTAGTTATGATCCCTGCCTGTTAGATATCGTGTGCCGACGCTCCATTCTTGATAGTTGACATTTATGGGAGTCAATATTAATAGTAGCACTCTGCACTACCCTTGATTGTCGTGCCTTGCACAGATGTTTTGTCTCCCTTAGGTTTCCTATCATTTCTGGAATACTTGAGTAATAGATGCGCGGCTATTTTTACTTCAGTTTACTACTTACTAATGGGTGTTGGAACGACAGTTGTACTTAAATTTTAGCTAGCGTTCCTACCGATTGTTATTGTAACTACTATGGTAGTTAATTGGGTAACGATTTTATTCATTCTAAAAATTCTACTGGAGTTGAATATTGTTATACTCTCTTTTATAATGTAAATTTTATTAGTATACAAATTTAAAAAAAAATACCTTTCAATTTAATTCAATTTTAGTGTTTTACAATTTAATTAACTTTACTGTTTTACAAATTGTTTTACTTTTTATGTGAATTTTATGGTTCTACAATTTACAATTCATAATTAAGGTGATTATGTAATTATTAAAAGTATTTATAGACTTCAATATGAATTATGGGTATTTCTATCACATCTCTTGAGATTGTTTGTAATACAGTTCTTTCCAATCAATTTTATAGTTTGATAGGTCACATAACAGTCAAATTTGGATCTATAACTCCTTATAGATCAACAATCATTTGTAAATATTAGTGATCTAATAAATCTAGCAATTCTATCTTATAATTGGGATAAAAAGAATTTGTCTAAATATAAATTTTAGCGGGTTTGGTCTTCATGTAATTTGTGTATTGTTTTAATAATTGTTTAGTGGGTATCATCTTAATATATATTGAGTATTGTCCCCAAGGTGTAGGGCAGTCGGTGACAGAGTGTGTTGTTAAGCCACTCCGTGATGTTAAAGTCACTGGTTCGAAACCTGCGGGGACAAAAAATCAAACCATGTTAAGGGTTGGTGTGGCTCAGGCCGGGTGCGATCCCCGGGTGATTTTGACGGCTTAGATGCCCCTGAGTCCCGGTTTCTCAAGCCACATGTTAATCGCAGGTCCTGCACAAATTAACAAACAAATATATATATATATATATATA
>JZKD02S0568914.1:71015-82801 GCA_000966675.3 Picea glauca | reverse complement strand
ATTGAGTATTGTCTTAACATAATTTGGATATCACCTATTATGACTTGAATATTGTTTTAACATAATTGAGTATCGTTTTAATACAAATTGATTATCGCTCTAATACAAAGTGGATATTGTTAACACAATTGGGGTATTGTTTAAATATAATGGGGATTTTTGTTAATTTAAATTCTAGTGGTGATTGTTAAAATCTTAGAAGGTATTGTTTTACTAGAGATGTTTGAAAAAGAAATTGTCTTAATGTAAATTAGTTCACCCCTTCGTCTTTCGACTTCTTTCTTAAGTGATATGGTTCTGGGATGTTGACAAAGTCGTCCCATTTTGCGCTACCCATTGAGGGTGTTGGTGTTTATTATAAGTAAGGGTTACAATTGGTTATGTAAACTTGATGTGCTTGGTTTCTTATGGTAAAGGTTCTAGCTACCTATGTGTTATTGTTGAGTTGCTAGGATGATTGTCCTTAGCTTAGTAGACTTGGTCTGTTGAGTCGGGTGGGACATAGACACCTCCATGTTCCTCAGAACAAGCACCAACCCTGAGACCTTAAATGGTTAAAATCGATGGGAACCTGGGCTTGAGTGTTGCTTATGTGTCTTGGAGGTCCTAACCATTGCAGGGTAGGATGGATGGGTAGTCAGTCTTATTTTTAGTTGATTGATTGTCGTTTAATGCATACAGATACTTGATGTGCATCTTAGTTCGTCATGTTTTTTTTTCTTTGTATGCATCTTGTTTGTCGTCGGGTGGTGACGCAAAGTCAAAGGTATTTATTACCCTTGTACACACGCGCACACACAACATAAAAAAAAAGAAAAAATTGCATTTGTTATATAAGGATCGTCGTGGTAACGAGGAGGAGCATTACATAGACTGTGAATTCACCCTATTAGACACAGATCACACATTAGATCCTCATAAACATCAAATCAAACTGAATTTAAATCAAAACCATTGCAAAACATTGATTGCACATACTTATTAGAAATCCATGATGAATTGATACAAAATCCTTTGAAAACTCCTTCAAAATGGTCAATAACATATATAATACGGGTGCAAAAAGGATTCAATCATCACAACAAACATGAGGCATGATTGTTTGACTCGGGTGCATCTTTTCATATGACTCCCCACAGTGAGTGGTTCTGTGAATATGAAAGGTATGATGGAGGTAATGTTTTCGTAGGTGATGAATTAACAACCAGAATCATAGGACGAGGAAAATTCAAGTTGAGTCTTATAAATGGAAGGATTAGAACACTACCTGGTGTTCTGCACATCCCAGGATTGGCCAAAAATTTGATTTATGTAAGCAAAATGGATGATGCAGGGGTAAAAAAGGTATTTGAAAAATAAATTTGCAGGATGGTTTGAGGAGCAATGGTGTTGCTGAAGGGAGTTTGGATTGGAACTATGTATAAGATTTAATGAATCAATATTAGTGATGGGTGTAATAGTTCCATCATTCATGATATTGGATTAGAAGAAGAAAAAACTCCTATAGTCTATAGAGAAAAGGTTACGTCATGGCATCAAAGACTGGGTCACATCGGAGAGAAGGGTCCTTAGCTACTACATGGTAAAGGTATGGTTGAAGGTATGTATAATTTATCTCTGGATTTTGATTTCTGTGAACATTGTGTATATGGGAAGAAGAATCGGTTAAGATTTCCCTCTAGTGAAATGAGGGCAAAAGTAATTTTACAGATAGTCCACAGTGATGTGTTTGGACCTATGTCGGTTTCATCATTGTGAAAATCTATGTACTATGTCTCATTTATGGATGACTTCTCGATGAATAATTGGATATATTTTCTCAGGAATAAATCTGAAGTCTTTGACAAGTTTAAAGAGTTTAAGGCTCTTGTTCAGAATCAAATAGAGAAAACAATTAAGGTGTTGAGGATAGATATTGGTGGAGATTTCTGCGGTAATGAATTTGAAGAATTATGTAAGAAGTATGATATATCAAGGTAGAATACTACTCAATATACAACTAAACAAAATGGAGTTTCATAAAGGATGAACAAGATGCTAATGGAAAAATCAAGGTGTATGCGCAATGGTGTTGGGTTAGTGAAAGAATTATGGGCAAAGGCAGTGGGTACTGCATGTTACCTAGTCAACAGATCACCCTTGTCAACACTAAATGACAAGACTCCACAAGAGGTATGAACTAGTAAGAAACCTTCTCTCACACATCTCAAGTTATTTGGATGTGAGGCTTATGTTCATGTTTCAAAGGAAATATGAGTAAGCTAGATAAGAAAGATGAACAATGTATATTTGTTGGGTATAAATATGGTATTAAAGGTTATAATATTTGGAACCCAAAAACTAAGAAGGTTGTGTCTATGTGAGATGTGATATTTAGAGAAATAAAAGATGTTTTCAAATAGGATGTCCTACCAAATAAGAAAGAACCATAGAAACTAGAGTTTTATTTAAAGGATGATGAATCAGAATCTACAAAAGAACAAGAATTAGAAGAAGAAGAAGATTCTCATACTCGAGTATTGAGGAGATCGATTTGAGAAAGAAGGCAATTGGAAATGTATACTCCACCTGATTTTTGTTCAAAAATTTCTTTTTCTATTACCGATGATGATCCTAGAATTGTCAGGGAGGAAGTGGATTAAGAGGATTGAAAACTATGGAAAAAGGCCATGAATGAAGAAATGGAATACTTGTATAATAATGAGGCTTGGGATCTAGTGGAGTTGTCGAATGGAAGAAATATCATTGGAATAAAATGGGTATTTAAAAATAAGTTTAATGTAGAAGGAAAAGTGGAGGAACACAAAGATCAATTAGTAGAAAAGGGTTATTCCTAGGTTGAGAAAATTTATTTTGGTGAGATTTTTTCTCATGTTTCCATGTTAAAATATATTATATTTTTCTTATTTGTTGTTGTTTCATTTGATTTTGAAGTAGAATATATGGATGTGAAGACAACATTGCTACATGGGGATCTAGAAGAAGAAATCTATATGAAGCACATAAGGTTTTTTTTTGAATGGAAAGGAGTTGGTATGCACGCTGAAAAATTCTTTGTATGGTTTAAAAAAATAACCAAGGACATGGTATCAAAATTTTGATACTTACATGCTAGAACTTGGCTTCAAAAGAAGCCAAGATGATCACTATATGTATTTTAAAATAATTGGTGATGAATTGATTTATTTGTTCATGTTTGTGGATGACATGTTACTGATAGGAAACCACCAGGAGGTTATCCGGGATGTGAAAACTCGATTGTCCTCTAAATTTGACATGAAGGATCTCAGTACTGAAAATCACATTTTGGGCATGGAAATTAAAAGAGATTGGGAAAAGAGGAATGTAACATCCTGCTCTGGCGCACTTACAAAACTTATTCTTTGAGGACACTTGCTCGCAAGTGATCTGGACTTTTCTGATATTAATACATTTATGCTTGATTCTGATGTGTTCTAATAGACGACATGATGTTTTACTACTTGTTATATACAGGTGCTATTGACTCAGTTTATTTGAGTGTGCAGGGTTTGTGACCTGGAGGATGCAGAGGCATCGCCGAAACCCTTGGACTCCGGATTGAGTCAGGGAGTGTGATATTTGAGTTGATTTATTTACCATGATATTTATTGATTTGATGATATGTTGTTGATGTGTTCTGACATGATGGTGGATGATGCAGGCTGATGATAGCTTTCCGACCAGACTCACATATGGAGTAAAGGGGCCACACATGATTTCCAGAGAAGTTGAGGGAGAGGTGTGGACAACAGCCCTACCACAGCCTGCTAGCACTCCCGTCGTGGCTCGAACTGTAGGTTAACGATTACCTAGTTCGAGAGTACCTACGATGTCGTGAGGGAAGACTCCGACAGTCGCTCACGATGATTCTAAAGGGCGCGCAATAAGGCGGGGGCCTTATTCCTTAGAGCCCTTAGTCTCCCAAAAGTTCACCTGGTGGAGTGTTGACTCCAAGGGTTATAGATGTCTACCAATCCGACAAGTCAGCGAGTGACACCCTTGGAGCACGTGGTGCATCCTGAAGGGCACGTCGCTCAAAGAAATACAAGTCAGCGAGTGTCACCCTTGGAGCATGTGGTGCATCCTGAAGGGCACGTCGCGCAACAAAAGAAAACGAGGCGAGTGGCACCCTTGGAGCACGTAGTGCGTCCTGAAGGGCACGTCGCATTGATGATAATGATGAGACAACCTAGATGACCCTAAGACCTTAACACCTGATAAAATTCTTAAAACGACTCCCCTAATAAATTGTCGTCCAGTTCAACCTAAACCTAAATTTAAAACATCTCAAAGATAAAATTCTGATAAGCCCTAAGAAAAGATCCTACAAAAATAAACATAAAGGGCATAAACTAAAACCCTCCTATGTGTTAGTTAAAGTCTTCTTAAACTAAGGGGGGGTAAAGTAATGAGGGGGATAAATTAATTGAAACCCAGAGTTTTTAAATTTTAAAGAAGAATTAAAATTATTAAAGTGTGGGACTATAAAAATTTAGGATTTTAAAAATATATTGAAAAGACTATTAAGCGCATTTATCATTTTGGGTTTAACAAAAAAAAATAATAATAATTAAAAGAGAGAGATAAAAAAWAAATAKAAATAAGGAAACTTGTAATAAAGGAAACTTAATAATGGAAAGTAGGAGACATAGGGTAAAAAGYGAAAAGGAATCAGYMTTTAAGGAGTTACTAAAAATCAGAAACTTCATTTTAGGAAAGTCATTAAAAGCATGAGAGGGGATCTAGGAACCCTAGGAGTAATTTTAGGAGCGACTATAGGGGGAGTGAGGGAAATGAGTCTTTTATTTAAATTAAAGAAATTGATTTGGAGAAACATGGGGGATGAGTGGCACTTGGACGGTAGAGAATGTTCAGTGGTTTGTCATTAAAAATTTAATTAATAATGATTTTGGAAAGTAGGTGGGTCTCAAATTTCTATAAAAGAAGGGGAAAAGAAGGAAGAAGGGGGAATGGTTCGCGTAACATTACGCTGCCAGATTGTGGCTTGACAGATTGCTTGTGAGGAGTTGGGTTTATCTCAGTTGTATTGGAGTGGTAGCTCCACCTTGGAGGCAAGCTGAGAATCTAGTCTTATCTCTGGATCTTGTGTGGCCCCTTTGCGGCTCGGGGGGCTAAGGGGGAAGTAGAGTACCCCTAGCGATTGGCTGGGAGGTACCGGTGATCTTTCTGCGGTCGACGAGCAGGAGTGGCATGGAGCGCGGGAAGAGGCATGGAGCATGGGACGTCATCCGAGGCAAGCGAAAGGCAACGGTATGATTTTTACTTCCAGTAGAGTAGAATGCATGGTAATGGCTAGAGAATCTAATTAGCGTTATTATTATGAACCGTGTAATTGCTTCCTTTTTATTTCATCAATCTGGACTGTGTAAGTTTTATTGTTGCGTGGGACTATGTAAATATTTAGATTAATAACCTTCAGAGTTCCTGCACCCAGCGTTAAAATGTTGTCTGAAAACGAAAATTAAAACCCCTGCACCTTCAGTTTAAATTCATAGTTGAAACGGGAGTTCGAATCCCTGCATCTTCAGTTGATTTTTTTTTATCAAACAAATCATAGAATCCCTGCACTACTTGTGTTAATTTTTTTTATATAAGCGGAATATAAATCCCTGCATCTTCAGTGGTAAATCATTGAACCGGTCGAATCCCTTGAAGATGAGCTATCGATGGTCATACGCGCTCATTGGGATGAAGGCACTGTTTGTTATGTTCTGTTGGGTCGCTATGTTCTTTTTATATATCAAAAATTATCTCGCCTTCAGTTATTTTTTTTCCAGCAAGCCTGTTCCAGTTGATGCATCCTTGTTAATGGTCTTACTCCGCCATGGGTTGATCCTTTCATCCCCGCGTTTTCATTTTTGGGCTCTGAGTCTCCATTCTATCTCTGCATTTTTAATTGATATATTTGGGCATTTTGAACTGCGCTTAAATGCTTATATGGTCTGCGTCTTACTGAAAATATTCTGGGTGTTTGATCTGCGTGTTAAAAGTTTAATGGTCTTCGTTTTAAATTTTAATTTGCAAACCCAGACTGGTTTTCTTTTTATCTCAGATTTTCGTGTTAACGAATGCCTGTGCGACGTCCATCCTTGACTTGCGTGCCTTCTGTCAGGATTTTCTCTATGAAATATTTATTTTTTCTCAGCGTTTTGTTGGTGGTTACAGCTTGTTCATGAATCGTTTTGTTTTATTTGGTTTTCTTTCTGCCACACAACTGATTGCATATATTTCGGGAGTTAGCGCATGCACTGGGCTCGTGTTGATTTAAGTGTTAAATTGCGCTTGACATGTGGACTCAGAATAGGGCATTGTGATATGGCTGAGTGTTAGTTAACACATGTTCGCTCACACCTCTCCTTTTTGTAATATGCGTTAAATTGCATTGAATGTCGTTTATATTGAAACGTTGATGGTGTTGTTAACTAGCAATGTCGATAGTTGTTAATCGAAATGCCAAGGTTGATGTTTAAATCGCTAAATCATATTTGTAAGGTCACGGTAAGGTATGGTATGAAGTTCTGTTGCAGATATTAATATCAAATCTCTGTTGCACGATTGGTATATATTTACTGCATTATTGGTTGTTTTATTAATGCACGATTGGTATTGAAAAAAAAAGGTAAGTTTCTTGCATTAAATTAATATCAAATCTCTGTTGCACGATTGGTATATATTTACTGCATTATTGGTTGTCTTTTAATGCACGATTGGTATTGTAAAAAAAAGGTAAGTTTCTTACATGAAATTAATATCAAATCTCTGTTGCGCGATTGGTATATATTTACTGCATTATTGGTTGTCTTTTAATGCACGATTGGTATTGAAAAAAAAAAGGTAAGTTTCTTGCATGAAATTAATATCAAATCTTTGTTGCACGATTGGTATATATGTACTGCATTATTGGTTGTCTTTTAATGCACATTTGGTATTGTAAAAAAGGTAATTTTCTTGCATGAAATTAATATTAAATTTCTGTTGCATGACGGGTATACATTTACTGCATTATTAGTTGTCTTTTAATGCATGATTGCTATTGAAAAAAAAGGGTAAGTTTCTTGCGTGAAATTAATATTAAATTTCTGTTGCATGACTCGTGTACATTTACTGCATTATTGGTTGTCTTTTAATGAACGATTGGTATTGTTAAAAAGTAAGTTTCTTGCATGAAATTAATATTTAATTTCTGTTGCACGACTGGTATATAATTTACTGCATTATTGGTATGTCTTTTATTGCATGATTGACATTGTTAAAATAGTAATTTTCTGTTGCATAATTGGTATGTACCCTATTGATTCTCTAATTAGAAAAATTATTTTAACAAAGGTAATGTTGGCTATGTTCTAGGGTAAGGTTAGTGCAACTTGAAGTTCATGCAATGCTATGCGTCAGATAACAGAAAATGTAACCTTGATATTCTATGCAATATGAAGTTAATGCAATACTTTTTTTTAGATAACCGAATGTAGTTCGATATCCTTTTGCAAGAATATTAGAAAATAATATGTAATGAACACTTAAGGTTAGTACAAAGAAATGGAAGTTGAGGTAATGGGATATTGACTAGGTAATGTGGTTACAGTAATACGTAAAGGAATGCAACTGAACAATTATTTGTAATTTTGTAATTGTAATAGATTATTGGGATATGCAAGGGTATTGTTCTCGCCACATAAATAAACTGCAAGGTTAGAGTTCGAAAGGTATGACCATTATTTTTACTTCAATATTATTGTAATTAGAAATGAAATGATATGGCTATCTTATTGTAAGATTAGTGTAATCTATCGATATTGATAAGACATATGTGGGGCAATAACCTTGACTTGTGTACAATAAATCACTCCACGTTAGCAACTTAGGGTGGTTGTTCATTTAAACAAGGTTGAACTCGGGTGTTTGTTGTCGGAGTCCTTCTTGTCGTGCACCTTCCGTAAAGGACGTAGTCGTCCTTCTTGGTTATGTTGTACCTAATAGTATTCAGTTGGTTGCTTGGTCGGTGGTGTCGAGCGGGATATAGACACCTCCATGCAACCTTAGTATATATGTATGTGTGTGTGATATTCTGTGTAAGGAATCCAGTGGCGTATCAAGAGTCTCGGGCTGTTTAAAGGCACAATTTCCACTCTTGCAACACGCTCTAAGCCGTATCAGTAGTCCCGACTGTTTAAAGGCACAGTTTCCACTACTGCGACTCCCTAAAAGATTTATTAGTTTATGCCTGAGCAGTCGGCCAGGAGCCTGTCTAATCTTCTTTCAAGAAGACATAAGACTAAAAGACCTGCTTTTCTGTGTAGAAATAGTAAATTCTACTGTTGGATTCTTCCCTTTGTGACTGTACTATACTTAACACCGGGTGTCGTTTCCTTCTTACAGTTGCTAGTTGTATGCCTTATGTCTAGGGTCATTTATTGCTTGTTTCCACTGTGTTATTTCGGTGTCGTCTTGCTTGTGTCTCGTTCTAGGTCGGGTTACTAGTTTCTGCCTGAGCAGTCGGCCAGGAGCCTGTCTAATCTTCTTTCGAGAAGACATAAGACTAAACGCCCTGCTTTCCTGTGCAGAAATAGTAACCCTAACACCATGGTTTCTTCCCTCTTTGTTCTTACTGTGCACTCCCAGTACGTCTTAATGTTGTGTTGTGCGCCTTATGCCTGTGGTCGTACATTGTCGCAGTTACTCATTGTGTGCCTTCAGTCTTCTTGTGCTGAACTTCATGTTTGCGTCTTGTTGGTTGTCGAGTGGTGTCGTACAGTTAAGTGTGTTGTTACTTCTCCACGCGTGCACACACCTTGAAAAAAAATAAAAATTTGCACCTGTTTTCAGAGTTGTTGTCGTAACGAGGAGGTCGTTACATATGGTATCAGAGCGGGTTCGACCGACGACTTGGGATTCTCTATGACTTCCATTGACATGATTATGTTTGAATATTCTGTTGTTGATTGAGATGATTGTGTGTGTGCAGGTAATCATGGTTAGAGGATGCCGCAGAGGCAGACGATGGGGTGCTAGGGGAGGAGGCATGACGCCTCCAGCAGCATCCACGCCTAAGGGGTCTAACCCCCAGGGAGGCGAGCAGGTCCTTGGACATGAGAAGATCGTAGTTGTCGATGTTGTGGGGATGATGAGATCTTTCCAGCGCATGTCCGAGGCACTGATCAGCAGATTGGATAGAGATGAGGCCAGGGCACCGACACCTGCTGAGGTTCTACCTTGCGCACCGACCGTTACAGGTAGCATTCACCGTGAACTCGAGAAGGTAAAATTTCCTGAGTTCTTTGGTGCCCCGGACGACGCAGCCGCTGAGGCATGGTTGGAGAATATGGTGATGTGCTTTGCACTTCGCGATTATACCTCCAACATGAAGGTCCTCATGGTGGTCTTTCAACTAAAGGGGAGCGCTCCTCTATGGTGGAAGATGCTCCTGCCGCAGCTAAACATGGTCGTTGAAGACGTGTCATGGGAACTGTTCAAGGAACAGTTCCGAGAGAGGTATCTTTCTGAGGAATTCATTGAGCATCAGCTCAATGAGTTCAATGCCTTACGACAGGGAGGTCGTACAGTGCCCGAGTACGAGGCACGTTTTATGGAGATGCTCCCATATGCTCCGCACCTGAAAACTGAGAAGCTCAAGGTCAACAGGTTCGTGTTTGGCCTTAATGGAAGCCTGCGTGTGGAGGTTAGGATCTTGATGCCTCAAACCTTGCACGATGTTATCGAAAAGGCCCTCATAGCAGAGGAGGAGCTTATCAGTGGGGATCAGACCAGGACTCCAGCGAGACCTACAGGGAAGGGTTCATCTAGTACACTGCAGCAGCAGACACCAGCGAGACACACGCCGGGGTATCGTGGCTTCCAGAGGGGATCCACTTTTTCTACACCACGACGACCATTGCCTCAGTAGCAGACACCTTACCGAGGACCACAGAAGCAGTAGTAGCATCGCCTGCAGCAGCAGCAGTTTAGGCCTATTCAGCAGAACAGACCAGGTTTCCAGGCCAGTTGGTCGTCAACTTCTACTTCGGGTACCAAGACTACTGGGCCGAAGAAGGGGTGTTGGACATGTGGGGAGCCACACTACCAGCGCGGTTGTCCTGTGGAGAGGACCAGGGCATCCAGATCAGCTAGACCCACTATAGTGGGAGATATGGGCAAGGCCCATCGGATTCATGCAGCGGTGAATAACCGCCAGGCAGAGCACCAGTCGACTGTGCTCGAGATGACAGGTATTGTCGCTGACCAAACCCTTAGTATTTTGATAGACCCAGGAGCTACTGAGAGTTTCATTTCTGGTGCAGCGCTAAAAAGGATTAAGGTCAAGGCAGTCGAACAGGATGAGTTTAGCTTCGTGGAGATGGCTTCGGGAGTAAAACAAAAAGTTGGAGGAAAGGTTACGGGCTGTGCCCTTAACCTGGGAGAGTTTGTCATGAGGGTCAACTTGTACGTCACAATATTAGGGTCTTATGACGTCGTGATCGACATGGATTGGTTGGAATCGCATGAGGCGATACTCAACTGTAAGAGGAAATGGTTGAGCTTGGTCGATGATGAAGGACAGAGACATGTGATAGTAGGATGGAACCAGGGAGTATCCCTGAGGTTCGTCTCTTCCTTGTAGTTACGGAAGAGTATGCGTAAGGGGTGAAAGCTTTATGCGATCCTTGGGCTAAACGAAAAGGGAGTAGCAGAAGGTCTAGAACACCTTCCGGTGGTGAAGGAGTTTGTGGACGTATTTCCAGAGGAGTTTCATGGGATGCCGCCAGAGAGAAAATTGGAGTTTACTATAGACCTGAAACCGGGGACCGAAATGATAGCAAGAACTCCTTATCGAATGTCGACCCCGGAGTTGCAAGAGTTAAAAATGAAACTAAAGGAGTTGTTGGACCTGGGACTGATACACCCTAGTGTGTCACCGTGGAGTGCACCAGTTATTTTCATTCGGAAGAAGGACGGATCGTGGAGGCTTTGCATTGACTACCGTCAACTGAACAAGGCTACGATCAAGAATCAATATCCCTTACCAAGAATTGATGATCTATTCGATCAAATGAAGGGGGCGATGGTATTCTCCAAGATCAATTTGCGATCAGGGTATCACCAGTTACAGATCAAGGAGGATGACGACCGCTTTTAAGACGATATTTGGACATTATGAGTTTATGGTTTTACCTTTTGGACTGACAAACGCCCCAGGGGTATTCATGAGTTTGATGAACGGGGTGTTCCGCGAGTACTTGGACAAGTTCGTCCAAGTATTCATTGACGATATTCTGATGTACTCGTGGACGATGGAGGATCATGACGAGCACTTGTGCTTGGTACTACAATGTTTACAAGAACACAAATTATATGGGAAGTTGTCCAAATGCTCTTTTTATCAATCGAGGATTCACTACTTAGGGCATGTCATCTCCGGCGAAGGTATTGTCGTGGATCCAGCCAAGGTTGAGGCTATTATGGAATGGCATGCGCCGACTAACGTCATAGAAGTGCGTAGCTTTGTGGGTTTAGCAGGATACTATCGACGGTTTGTCGAGGGATTTTTGAATATAGCAGGTCCGATCACGGAGTTGCAGAAGAAAAACAAGAAGTTTGTTTGGACTGAGAAATGCGCGGAAGCATTGCAAAGGCTTAAGGAGTTGTTGACAACAACACCAATACTAAAGGTCCCTGACATGGACGTAGACTTCTTGGTATGCACTGACGCATCCAAAGAAGGTTTAGGTGGAGTCTTGATGCAAGACGGA
>JZKD02S0568914.1:48979-68505 GCA_000966675.3 Picea glauca | reverse complement strand
AATTAAAAGAGAGAGATAAAAAAAAAATAGAAATAAGGAAACTTGTATCAAAGGAAACTTAATAATGGAAAGTAGGAGACATAGGGTAAAAAGAAAAAAGAAATCAGCATTTAAGGAGTTACTAAAAATTAGGAACTTCATTTTAGGAAAGTCATTAAAAGCATGAGAGGAGATCTAGGAACCCTAGGAGTAATTTTAGGAGCGACTATAGGGGGAGTGAGGGAAATGAGTCTTTTATTTAAATTAAAGAAATTGATTTGGAGAAACATGGGGGATGAGTGACACTTGGACGACAGAGAATGTTTAGTGGTTTGTCATTAAAAATTTAATTAATAATGATTTAGGAAAGTAGGTGGGTCTCAAATTTCTATAAAAGAAGGGGAAAAGAAGGAAGAAGGGGGAACGGTTAGCGTAACGTTACGCTGCCGGATTGTGGCTTGACAGATTTCTTGTGAGGAGTTGGGTTTATCTCAGCTGTATTGGAGTGGTAGCTCTGCCTCTGGATCTTATCTCTGGATCTTGTGTGGCCCCTTTGCAGCTCGGGGGGCTAAGGGGGAAGCAGAGTACCCCTAGCGATTGGATGGGAGGTACCGGTGAGCTTTCTGCGGTCGGTGAGCAGGAGTGTCACGGAACGCGGGAAGTGGAACGAAGCATGGGACGTCATCCGAGGCAAGCGAAAGGCAACGGTATGATTTTTACTTCTAGTAGAATAGAATGCATGGTAATGGCTAGCGAATCTAATTAGCATTATTATTCGGAACCGTGTAATTGCTTCCTTTTTATTTCATCAATCTGGACTGTGTAAGTTTTATTTTTGTGCGGGACTGTGTAAATATTTAATTGAATAACCTTCAGAGTTCCTGCACCCAGCGTTAAAATGTTGTCTGAAAACGAAAATTAAAACCCCTGCACCTTCAGTTTAAATTCGTGGTTGAAACGGGAGTTCGAATCCCTGCATCTTCTGTTGATTTTTTTTTAGCAAAGAAATCATAGAATCCCAACACTACTTGTGTTAATTTTTTTTATATAAGAGGAATATAAATACCTTCATCTTCAGTGGTAAATCTTTGAACCGGTCGAATCCCTTGAAGATGAGCTATCGCTGGTCATACGCGCTCATTGGGACGGAGGCGTTGTTTGTTACGTTCTGTTGGGTCGCTATGTTCTTTTTATATATCAAAACTTATCTCGCCTTCAGTTATTTTTTTTCCAGTAAGCCTGTTCTGGTTGATGCATCCTTGTTAATGGTCTTACTCCGCCACGGGCTGATCCTTTCATCCCCGCGTTTTCATTTTTGGGCTCTGAATCTCCGTTCTATCTCTGCGTTTTTAATTGATATATTTGGGCGTTTTGAACTGCGTTTAAATACTTATATGGTATGCATCTTAATGAAAATATTATGGGCGTTTGATCTGCGTGTTAAAGGTTTAATGGTCTGCGTTTTAAATTTTAATTTGCAAACCAGGACTGCTTTTCTTTTTATCTCGGATTTTCGTGTTAACGAATGCGTGCGTGACATCCATCCTTGACCTGCATGACTTCTGTCAGGATTTTCTCTACGAAATATTTATTTTTCCTCAGCGTTTTGTTGGTGGTTACAGCCTATTCATGAATCGTTCTGTTTTATTTGGTTTTCTTTCTGCCACACAACTGATTGCATATATTTTGGGAGTTAGTGCATGCACTGGGCTCGTATTGATTTAGGTGTTAAATTGCGCTTGACATGTGGACTCAGAATAGTGCATTGTGATATGGCTGAGTGTTAGTTAACACCTATTCGCTCACACCACTCCCTTGTGTAATATGCATTAAATTGCATTGAATGTCATTTAAATTGAAACGTTGATGGTGTTGTTAACTAGCAATGCCGATAGTTGTTAATCGAAATGCCAAGGTTGATGTTTAAATCGCTAAATCATATTTGTAAGGTCACGGTAAGGTATGGTATGAAGTTCTGTTGCAGATATTAATATCAAATCTCTGTTGCATGATTGGTATATATTTACTGCATTATTGGTTGTTTTATTAATGCACGATTGGTATTGAAAAAAAAAGGTAAGTTTCTTGCATGAAATTAATATCAAATCTCTGTTGCACGATTGGTATATATTTACTGCATTATTGGTTGTCTTTTAATGCACGATTGGTATTGTAAAAAAAAGGTAAGTTTCTTGCATGAAATTAATATCAAATCTCTGTTGCATGATTGGTATATATTTACTGCATTATTGGTTGTCTTTTAATGCACGATTGGTATTGAAAAAAAAAAAGGTAAGTTTCTTGCATGAAATTAATATCAAATCTCTGTCGCACGATTGGTATATATGTACTGCATTATTGGTTGTCTTTTAATGCACGTTTGGTATTGTAAAAAAGGTAAGTTTCTTGCATGAAATTAATATTAAATTTCTGTTGCATGACGGGTATACATTTACTGCATTATTGGTTGTCTTTTAATGCACGATTGCTATTGAAAAAAAAGGGTAAGTTTCTTGCGTGAAATTAATATTAAATTTCTGTTGCATGACTAGTATACATTTACTGCATTATTGGTTGTCTTTTAATGCATGATTGGTATTGTTAAAAAGTAAGTTTCTTGCATGAAATTAATATTTAATTTCAGTTGCACGACTGGTATATAATTTACTGCATTATTGGTATGTCTTTTATTGCATGATTGGCATTGTTAAAATAGTAATTTTCTGTTGCATAATTGGTATGTAGCCTATTTATTCTCTAATTAGCAAAATTATTTTAACAAAGGTAATGTTGGCTATGTTCTAGGGTAAGGTTAGTGCAACTTGAAGTTCATGCAATGCTATGCGTCAGATAACAGAAAATGTAACCTTCATATTCTATGCAATATGAAGTTAATGCAATACTTTTTGTTAGATAACCGAATGTAGTTCGATATCCCTTTGCAAGAATATTAGAAAATAATATGTAATGAACAGTTAAGGTTAGTACAAAGAAATGGACGTTGAGGTAATGGATGTATTGACTAGGTAATGTGGTTACGGTAATACGTAAAGGAATGCAACTGAACAATTATTTGTAATTTTGTAATTGTAATAGGTTATTGGGATATGCAAGCGTATTGTTCTTGCCACATAAATAAACTGTAAGGTTAGAGTTTGAAATGTGTGACCATTATTTTTACTTCAATATTATTGTAATTAGAAATGAAATGATATGGTTATCTTATTGTAAGGTTAGTGTAATCTATCGATATTGATAAGACATATGTGGGGCAATAACCTTGACTTGTGTACAATAAATCACTCCGCGTTAGCAACTTAGGGTGGTTGTTCATTTAAACAAGGTTGAACTCAGGTGTTTGTTGTCGGAGTCCTTCTTGTCGTGCGCCTTCCATAAAGGACGTAGTCTTCCTTCTTGGTTATGTTGTACCTGATATTATTCAGTTGGTTGCTTGGTCGGTCGTGTCGGGCGGGATATAGACACCTCCATGCAACCTTAGTATATATGTCTGTGTGTGTGATATTCTGTGTAACGAATCCAGTGTCGTATCAAGAGTCTCGGGTTGTTTAAAGGCACAGTTTCCACTCTTGCGACATGCTCTGAGCCGTATCAGTAGTCTCGGGTTGTTTAAAGGCACAGTTTCCACTACTGCGACTCCCTAAAAGATTTATTAGTTTCTTCCTGAGCAGTCGGCCAGGAGCCTGTCTAATCTTCTTTCGAGAAGACATAAGACTAAAAGCCCTTCTTTTTTGTGCAGAAATAGTAAAATCTACTGTTGGATTCTTCCCTTTGTGACTGTACTATACTTAACACCGGGTGCCATTTCCTGCTTACAGCTGCTAGTTGTACACCTTATGTCTAGGGGTGTTTATTGCTTGTTGTCACTGTGTTATGTCGGTGTCGTCTTGTTGTGTTCGTCTTGCTTGCATCTCGTTCTAGGTCAGGTTACTAGTTTCTTCCTAAGCAGTCGGCCAGGAGCCTGTCTAATCTTCTTTCAAGAAGACATAAGACTAAACGCCCTTCTTTCCTATGCACAAATAGTAACCCTAACACCATGGTTTCTTCCCTCTGTGTTCTTACTGTGCACTCCCAGTACGTCTTAATGTTTTGTTGTGCGCCTTATGCCTGTGGTCGTACATTGTCGCAGTTACTCGTTGTGTGCCTTCAGTCTTCTTGCGCTGAACTTCATGGTTGTGTCTTGTTGGTTGTCGAGTGGCGTCATACAGTTAAGTGTGTTGTTACTTCTCCACGCGCGCACACACCTTGAAAAAAAAATAAAAAATTGCACCTGTTTTCAGAGTTGTTGTCGTAACGAGGAGGTCGTTACAAGGAAACTATGGTTAAATCAGAGAAAATGTGTCGAGACGATATTGCATAGGTTTAATATGTAGGAATGTAAAAAGGTCAAGCTCCCTATTCCAGTTGGTGTAAATTTATTTGCAGATCAGTGCCCCAAGACACAGGAAAAGGAGGAGGACATGTCTCATGTTCTATATGTGAGTGCAGTTGCCAGATTGATGTATGAAATTGTTTGTACTAGATCGAAAATTTCACATGCAGTGGGAGTTTTGAGTAGGTATATATCAAAACCAAAGAAAGATCATTGGACAAAATTAAAAAGGGTTTTCAGGTATTTGCAAGGCACTGATAGTTAGGGATTGTGCTACCAAGGAAGACTAGGATTAGATAGAGTGTTGGACATTTATGGCTTTGTGGATGTAGACTGGACTAGATATTTTGATCACAAAAGATCTACAAGTAGGTATGTGTTTAACTTGTTTGGAGGAGAAATTGGTTGGATGATAAAAATACAGTTTGTAGTGGCACTTTCAACTAAATAATTTGAATATATGGCAGCCACTCATGCAAGCAAGGAAGAAGTATGGTTACAATCATTTTGTTAAGGTATTGGGTTGGAAGAACATTTTGTAAGGATAGATTGTGATAGTCAAAGTGCAATTTTTCTAGTGAAGAACTCAACTTATCATTCAAATACAAAGAATATTGATGTTCAATATCACTTTGTGAGGGATATGGTTGAAGAAAAAAAGGTGTTTCTAATGAAGGTGGACACTTTGAATTTTTTTTCATATTCATTAACAAAATATGTGATCATTGAGAAGTTATCTTGGTGTAGAGGACCTATGGGAATTGTTTCCTTGGATTGTTGACTATGTAATCATGTAACCGCTTGTATGCCAAAAAACAACAAGTGGGAGAATCTTGGGTATGTATTATATTATTTTCCTTGGAAAACATGTCACCTTTTTTCCTTGATTTTCATTTCCATTGTTGAGTGGTTTTTCGACACATGGTTTTTTCTAATGGTTTTCTATTTCCGGTTAAGGAAATGGAGTTGTTGACTAATCCAGGTCATTGGATTAAGGTTTTGGATGTCGTTGGCTCCTATATGAATATTTTATTGTAAAGAATGTATGAAGTGGATGAATATAGAATATGTTGGTTTTCCCGGTTTGGGTTTCCATGGGAAAAATATCTTTGTAATGTGTGTATTTGTCATTGTATATTTTTTGTTCTTTTATTAAAAATATGCTTGCAGTAAATAATTGTACAAGGTTAAAATCTACATGTGCAAGGATGAGTCATGAACCATGGCTTTCATTTCACATACCTATATTTATTTAAATTAATAATACGATGTGGGAACAAGAATCTGATCATATAATGTAAGTGATAATACATAGGGAAGGAGCATGGAATTTATCCTTTATGAATATATAGGTTTTACATGGTAAGAGTTCAACGACTAATTATGGACATGATAAACATAATTTGTAAGGAAGGATTGGTATGGTAATCATGAAGTTTATTTAATAAATAAAATGGAGAGTTTTATCCTATGATACAAGTAATATTAAATGATTAAATATAAAATTCCTATCATGTATATATGGTCAAGAATGAACAATAAAGGATATTACGAGTTGAAGAAAAATAACATAAATTAAAATACTTGAATTGAGAGAAGCCTCTGTCAAATATTTTAGCATAAAAGTTGAAACATGGCATAAGATGATAGTAAGTCTCTAACCTGGTATGCTAGAACCATAACCATTGGATGTAATAACAAAAAAATGATGGCGAGGATAATTTTTACAAAATCTCACAACAAAATGTCTAAGAATAATTGAATAGAACATGGCATTACGCTATTAAAAAATATATTGGATTGAGGTGATGTTAGATTTTACGTAGATAAAAGAGCTTTGATACCACTTGTAAGGTACCATAAATATTATAATGAGAAGAAAACAAATATAACAAAAATACCAGTGGAGCAACAAAATAATAAGAATAACAATACCAAGAATAATAACTTTATTGAATGAAAGCAATGTTCACTTGCCTCTTTGAGGGGGAAACCTCTAGAAGAGTGGAGATCTATTAAAATAATTCTCAAGACAATATTTCACATACATTCTACTCCTATTTATAGTAAGTATATATTCTAAAGAACATTCTAGCAGAATATATTTTTGAAAGCTTTTATTAAGTCTTCTTACAATACACTTGTTCACATTAGTAAATAGGCCATTTTAACTATTTTTGACCTTTATTACATGGAAAATATATTATTCTACCTATGTAAAGGGTTAGGGAGGTTAGGTATCTAAAAGTCTATATGTGTTCTCAGAATATGTACCCAAAATAATCACCATTTTCTTGAACTTCGTGGTGTACTCTTACACAATCTTCCCTTGTCCCTTCCTAAAGTGATGATAATGAATCCCCTGGTACTCTACATACCCAATAGGGAAGAACTGGGAATTGATGAGGGTTTTAGACACCTCCCACTTAGTTATTGGTGCAGAACCCTCCAAACTAAGTGTATCCATGTTGATTTCTCTCTATGTTAGTGCACGATCCTCTAGTTTTAGTTGAGAAAATGAAATATTCTACTCTTCATCAATATTGTGGACATTGAAATACACTTTTAACTCTTGAAACCAATGTTTAAAATTAAAAAAATTAATCTCACCTTTAAAGGGTTCTATATCCACTTTTAGTTCCATTTTAAATATAACTTTTCAGGGAGTGATGGCACTAGAACTTGGTTTCTCTTTCTCGAGATAGTTTTTTGACTCCTTTTCCATGTCTTCAGTATCCCCTAGTTTCCCATCTAATCCAAATTATGAGTTAGAGCCACCAACCTCCCCAAAATGTCCAAACTTGTTTTCTAGAGAAACCATAAGAAGGGTTGTGTTGAGAGATATATCAATGACTTGTTCTTTGAACATCAAAAACATATATTTTTTTGCATCCTGAGGGTTGTTATGATTGGAATCGTACACCACAAAAACCACAAATAAAACTATTACGATATCGATATAATATATAATATATACCCACCTATTCCAAATTCCAACTGGCTCACCTTGATAGTTTTCAGTTCATCATGTTTCTCTGTAATGGGGACATTTCTTTGTAATTGTAGGGTTTACAATTCTGGGGCTATCCTAAATCCATACACATCATCCATGTGGATATTGGTGGCTGCCCACTTATTCCAACTGGTTGATTTTGGAAATTTTCATGTCAATACATCTTTTTGTACTTCCAGGGCTCTTTTTGGGCCCTAAACAATTTTTTCTTGGATTTACACAGTCAAACTATAAATAGAGTTAGAGTTTGACGACACAATGCGTAGTTATCAAAAATAATTTTCCAACGGATTATCACACGCCTAAAACGAAGATCATATGAAAATGTTACAACCCCAAGAAGTTGATGTACTAACTTATCCCAATGGGTCCCACATGAATTTTGGTGTTTCCTCTCCTAGGGTTAGGTTTTTGGATATCTAGGATTTTTTTCATTCATGTTTATGATAAAAAGGCCTTTAGAGCCTCATTGTACTCATTTTCTGGTGAATGAGCATAGCCTTCACATCTCCTCTCAGAGATAAAGCTACAACCATTATAGCGATTCTTGCACTCTATATTTTTACAGTCTCAATACATTTGTTTCATTAATAGAAATAATGTATTGTTGTATCTCTCTGTTTTCTGGAAATATCTATGTGTATTTCACTGTAATATACCTCCTTTCATTTTGTTCTGAAAATAATCTAGATTAGTGGTATCAGAGTAGGATGCTCTTGATCATTTTTTAGTGCATGTCCCCCACAAGGTCCGAATATAGAAAGTTGGGTCTTGATCTTGTCTCTCTTGAGAAAAATTGTTGCTGCATGCCCAAGAAGCCCTCTATGGAAGAAAAAAATAAAAACGATGAAGAAAAAGATTATATTAACCTGTTGCTTGAGAAAGATCTTGCCCGATAGAGGGACGAAATGATGGAGAATTTTTCCCACATTCTTCAATGAATGTTGATAGTAACAAGAACATATTAATCAAGAGACAAATTTGGAGGAACCTCTCCCTTTAAGGTACAAGTTAATTTTGATATCCCCATATTTGAAGGTCAAATAGATGTAAATTCCATATAAAAATGGTTAAATTTGCTAGAAGGTTATTTCTTTTTTCACAATTTTTTCGATAGGGAAAATATCACCTTCGAACTCCTAAAGGTTCTCCCCCATGTCAAACATTGGTTGGAAACTTGCGGGGAGAAAATTTCTACAAAAGAATCTGGAATATATGGGGTCGATCCCACTTGGTATTTTTTTGTGGATGCATTCAAGGAACAATACTACCCTATTGATAACTACGAAGGCTATTACATGAGATGGACCACACTATGGCAAGAGAAGAGCCAGACAAAGCCATAGTTCAAAAATACTTTCGATACCTTGCACAACAAGTTGGGTATTGAAGACTCTGAGTGACATTTGGTTCTTAAATACCATGGGGATCTTCATATGTATATCCAAACCAAAATGGATTTCCTAAACATCTCATAATTGAGAGTTGTCTATCGATATGTTGTCAAAATAGAGAAGAAATTTAGGCACCAAAACCAATGGGAGTTTGGGTCTACCAATCTATAACAACCAAAGAATGGTCAATACGAAACTAACCAACATACTCTCGAAACCATTCCAAGAAACATAAAAAGAAGTGTAAAGGAAACACAAAGAATGACACCGGTAAGTGGTGTGACTTCCACAAAAGTCCCTGACACAACACTGATGAATGTTTCTCGAAATAGTCCCAAGGTCAAAGACAAGGAGTTGAACCATGATTCAAAATTTGATCAAGAAAATATTGAAAATATAAATTTCATCAACGTACACCCCACTGCTATTGTCGCGACCACAACAATTCAATCAAAAGAACCAATAGATCCTGAAGGGGGCAAGTGCCTCTTCCATTCACATATATGAGTGAAGGGGACCTCGTTACATTTCATTGTTGATAGTGGAAGCCAAAAGAACCTCATCTCAGTTGTGATCGTCAAACATTTGGGGATGTTGACAACAAAACACCCACAACCATACAACATTAGATGGATTCACCAAGGACGAGATATTTATGTCAATCAACAATGTCTCCTATCCTATGGCATCCATCCCTTCAAGGATGAGGTAGTGTGTGATGTTTCCCCTCTTGATGTCTATGATGTTATTTTGGTCTAGCCATATATGTGGAAACATCATGTTGTTTATGAGTGTCGACCTCGTAGTGTCATTATTATTCCGGACGGTCAAATCTAGAGGATACCAAAGGTAGTTCTGACTACTGTTCCACCAAAAACGTGTTGCAAGGTAATCTCTCATACTGCAAAATTCATCCTCTTCACAATTTTTTCAAAGGATGCATATAAGGCCACTACAACCATTGCAACCTCAATACCTTATATTTAGTAGAAGAATATTGCTAAAGAGAAAGAAGATATTGTTTCTTCACCTATGATGGTGCCTACACAATACCCCGTCAAGCCGAGAGACAACAAGTTGGTGGAACAGATTCAACCTTAACAACAATAGGTTCGTCACAAACTTCCATATATCACACAATGAAACTTCTCCAACAAGGCACACGACTCACTAAGATTTAGATTCAAAAAATACTTTCTCCTCTTCCTTGGGAACTAAACACAATGGATAGTATTTCTTCCTAATGGGGGAGGATTGATCTAAGTGGATATTGGTGGTCACCCACCTGTTCCAAATTACAGCTCGCTCGCCTTGACAGTTTTCAATTCAACACGTTTCTCTGTAATGGGGACATTTCTTTGTAATTGTAGGGTCTTCACTTCCAGGACTATCTTGAAGCCCAACATAGAATCCAGGTGAATATTGTTGGTCGCCCACCTATTCTAACTAACTTATTTTGGAATTTTTCAAGTCAGTACATCTTTTTGTACTTCTAGGGCCGTTTTGGGTCCCTAAACAATTTTTTATTGCCTTTTCATAGTCAAACTATAGACATAGTTAGATTTTGTTGGAATAATTCATATTTCTCAAAAATACCTTTCCAACGGGCTATCAAACACCTAAAATGAAGATTGTATGCAAACGTTATGACCCCGAGAAGTTGATGTACTAACTTACACCAGTGAGGCCCACATGACTTTTGGTGTTTCATCTCCTAGGTTTAGGTTTGTGGATGTATAGGGTTTTTGCATTCATGTCTATTAAAAAAAAGGCCTTTAGAGCCTCATTATACTCATCTTCTAGCGAATGAGCATAACCATCACATCTCCTCTCAGAGATAAAGTTGTCACCATTCTAGCAAGTCTTGCACTCTGTATTTTTACAGTCTATGTACATTTATTTCATTAATAGAAATCATGTATTGATGGATCTCTCTATTTCTGGCAATATTTATGTGTGTTTCACTATAATATATCTTCTTTCATTTTTTTCTGAAAATAATCGAGGTCAACATTCCTCAAACCTCAATTAATGTTAAGGTTTTGTAACTTCTAGAATATTCTTGAAATTCCACATGTAAATATCCCCACATGTGTGATTAATGGGGATAATGTATCATCCACTGCATACCATGTTGGTTAATAAGGTAGTTCAACTCATGGGATTCATTACTTCCACATGCAAACTCCGAGTGAGGTGATTTTCACACCATTGGAAAGTTCTTGGTGTGTAGTACAACATCAAGGGGTTGATAGATATGGTGACAAATATTTGACCCTAAAAAGCATCATTTAATGCCTCAAAATTGATTTGGAAGGTTTTGAACCCCAAATATCTAAGTTGAGACCTACCACTAAAATGGGCCCCGTAAGTCAATTTCTCCAAATTTTCTAGTCAAAATGTATCAAGATAGATGAAAATTTATATTATGATACATTCTATATCAATTATATATATCATTTTGAAGTACTAAGAGCATGGATTATTGGTGAGTGATCAATTATAGAAGAACAATATGAAAAGATAGTTGTGACCATTGGGAGTTTTTATAGAAATGACCCTTTCTTGGCTCACAAGAAGCTCTGTGTTTCTCTTCCTCTCAATAATTTCGTAGTGATTCAAGTTGATATATATCATTGTACTTATTGAGTCCATGATCCATCCCACCAATGATATGATGATTCAAGTGATCTTGGATCTAGCATGGAGCTACAACATTAAGGGAATATGATGAATGTTGTAGCGAAGTTGTGAGATTTATCATGAGAACTCATAGTGGTGAAATTTTTTATGATGACCATGAAGTGTGAGTTCCATGGTCCTATATAGAGTCTTGAATCCATGTGTAGGAATGAATATAAATGGATGTGTGAGAATGAAGTTTTATTTTTAGGTCAAAGGGGTATTTACCGTATGTGGTTTATGGTGGCACATGGTTTTAGTCTATGCTATTATTGTGACAAATCCTATTTAAAGGCTTGAAATACTCCATTGTAAAATGAATCAAGTGGCTAGTGTTGGCTTGATTAGGCTAGCTTAGCTAGAGGGACCAAGGTTATTGAATGTAACAACCCGCTCTGGTGCACTGAGAGAACTTATTCTTCGAGGACACTTGCTTGCAAGTGATCCAGATTATTATGCTATCAAAACTTTTGATTTTGATTATGAGGCATTATGGGTTGATGACATGTTGTTTTACTGCATTGATATAGACAGGTGTTATTGACTTGGTTTACTAAGTATGCAGTATTTTGGACCTCAAGGATGCAGAGGCATCGATGAAACCCCTTGGACTCTGAATCAAGTTAGGGATTGTAGCATTGGGTTTGATTGTTTTTACTATGATATTAGCGCATCTGATTAGATGATATGATATGGATATATTCTGACATGATTTGTTGATGATGCAAGCTGACGATACCTTGCCGACCAGACTCACATGTGGAGTAAAGGGGTCACGCATGACTACCAGAGATGTTGAGGGAGAGGTGTGGACAGAAGCCCTACCACATCCTACTAGCACTCCGGCCGTAGCTTGAATTGTAGGTTAATGTCTACATAGTTCGAGAGGGCACACGATGCCATGAGGGAAGACTTCGACACTCACTCATGATGATTCTAAGGGGTGCGTAATAAGGCAGGGTCCTTATTCCTTAGAGGCCCTTAGTCTCCCACAAGTTCACCTGGCAGAGTATTGACTCTAGGGGTTTTTTATGTCTACCAAGTTAGTCAAAAGGCAAGTGGCACCCTTGGAGCACATGGTGCATCCTGAAGGGCACGTCGCACAAGAAAAATGGAATGAGGCGAGTGGCACCCTTGGAGCACGTAGTGCATCCTGAAGGGCACGTCACACAAGGGAACATATGAGGCGAGTGGCACCCTTGGAGCACCTAGTGCGTCTTGAAGGGCATGTTGCATTGTTTTGATAAATGAATGAACCTAGACGACTTTAGGATGAACAATGTCTAGTGGTAAAGTTTTGTCTAAAATAAAAAAAATAATGATAATAATAATAATAATAAAAATAAAAACAACTTATATAAGAATTATGATCTTCTTTAAATCTTGTAACACGAAGGGAGTAAGAAATTTAATTTATTCATAAAAAAACAATCTGTTGAAATAAAATTTAAAAAAAGGGATTAACTGTTTTATTATTTTGATAATTTAAATTATATTAATTAAATGATAAAAGGGAAAAAGGGTTAAATTCCACACATGCCTTTTTTAGTTCTAAGTAAAAAGGGGAAAGAGGGAAAATCTAAAAATTTAGGAAACTAGGAAAAGAGGTAAACATAAAAAGGGGAACATAAGGGAAAAAGCGGAAAGTCAAACTTAGAAAAAGTATCTACCATTTAATAGCTTTCTAATTTAAACTGAACTAACAATTTAATAATAGGGAAAGCCATTAAAGCCTGTAAGAGAATTTGGGGACACCTAGGAGTGATTCTAGGAGTAACTCTAGGTGGGTGAGGGAAATAAAGATAATTAATTAATTAAAGAATTTAGTTTATGAAGGAATGTAGGGGATTGGGGGACACTTGTATGGAGAGGAATTTTTAGAAATTTATTTTTAAAACTTTAATCAAATGAGATTTTGGGAAACAAAGGAAGTTCGAAACTCTATATAAGGAAGGAAGGAGAAGGATGAAGGATCATCTTTTGTTTGAGTAACGTTACGCTGCAGAAATATCCACTTGACTGACTTAACTTGTGGGAGTTGGGATACCCATCTCGGAGAGGAGTGGTAGCTCGGCCTTGTGAGGCAAGTTGGGAGCTATTGAAAATCTCTGGATAGTGAGTGTGTGGCCCCTTTGCGGCTCTGTGGGATAATGGGGAAGAAGCATACCCCTAACATTGGCTGAGAGGTACTAGTGAAGTCTCTCCGGTCGGCAAGTAGGAGTTTCTCGGAGTGCGTGGGATGTCATTCAGAGTGGATGATCATGCAACGGTACACTCTCTTCATTTTTGTATGGTGTAATATATTAGGACTTATTCTTGGATCTACTTATTTAATGGAGAAGTAAACTGATGGTTTTTTTAAATTGATGACTGAAACTTTTATTAGTCTAGCTCGATGATAGGTTGACTCCCATGGCTTCTTTTCCCTGTACATATTGACCACCTTGCTGTGTTGATTGTGACCTTGAGGTTGTTTAGATTTTGTCCCTAGCTTACTAGTCCTCACCTGAGCAGTCGACCAGGAGCCTAATCTACGGTCGTCGCCTTAGCGTTAAAAGACCTATGGATCCCAATGCCCTGCTTTTCTGTGTGAGGATGGTGAGTGAAGGATGTCCCTGTCAGCCGTCTACCTCAGTTGTTGTCTTGGCTGAAGGTTTTTCTTGTGCCCTGATGCATTTATTAACCCTACAGAATTTGATTGTTGGTAGAGTTTTTCTATAAACTCAACATGTTTATATCTAGTTGTTATCTCGTTTTTACCTCATTTTTATATCTCGTTGGACATTTCTGCATATTACATTCTTGAATGCATTACATTGTTGGTTATTAGCTCTGCGTTTTAAAATGTTGAAGGCATTTTCTTTGCTGAAATATGTCTCTGCGTTTTCATTTTAATTGATTGTGATTCATTACATTGACGGCATTGGGGACTGCGTTCTGTAATTCTTTTTACCTGTGCGATTTTTAAGTGAGTGATTTATTTCAGGAATATTTTACTCCAGCGATTTTTACCCGAGATATTCATGGTTAATACCTATGTTTTCTTTTTCTTTTCCAGACGGAGATAATGACCCTGTGTTACCTCATCGTTTTTTGGATAGCATTTTAAACAATGGGATTTTACATTTACACCTTCCTTGCTCTACACTCAGAAATTTTGGCTTGTAAATTTTTCTGCAAACTATCGTGTCTCTTGGGAAAATTTAAATAGCGAAATATACACTTTAGTTATTACATTTTTAGGTTGAGATTAAACACTCCCAGAGCGCATGCTTCTTTCTACTCCGGAACCACCACGATTTTTATCTACTGGAATTTTATTCTACTATGTTGAGGGTGGGGCGTGGTTGCAGTGGATAGGGATGTATTTATTGTGCTTGGTCCCATTTTTGTTTTGGCGTGAATGGTCTAGAAATTTTTATGGATGACAGTGAAATCCGCCCCTCTTTAAAAATGCAATTCACAACTCTTATTACCGAGCGAAATTTTCCTTGTAAGGCTTCTTTCAATACCCTTTCTGCATGGAAATTCTGAACCTTTAAGACTGCACTACCATGAAATTTTGATGACTGTGTTTAAGACATGTATTTACTACCTTTGGGACAACGATTGACCCTTTTTTGGGGAGTGATTGAATATGAGTCCTAGACAGCTCACCCTGGGTAGCATTTTGTTAAAGACCATGATCTTTCTTTAAGAAGATGACTGCTTTATTCCACAATTTATGCTCTACATTTTTACTATTTCCTGTGTCAATACGAGCTACCTTCCTGCATTTTTGTTTTCGTGTGCCTGCGTATTGGGTTGTGAAATACATGTTGGGTTAGTGCATGCGTGAACGGTGGAGAATTTCACTGGATGCATGTTATGCTCAATTCCTAAAATGGCTATCATATTAATGTAAGTGAGTAGTGCCCTCATTGTTGTGTAGCGACTTCATGAGGATCTCACCGTAAGTATTTATCATCGACGGTAGAGTTGACAGTAAATCTGGATGGGACGCCAACGTTAATAGTGCCCCTAGTTAGTGGATAGCCCTTCGTGTGATGTGTTTATCTTAGTCTACCTTATATTAATTGCATCCACCGTGTGACTAGACTGCTTTACCTAATTTGGTTACCTGCCTTGTACAACTAACCAACAACCTGGAAATCACCCTTCTTTAAAGACCTTGTCTTGTCCCAACAAATTTCTTTAATTTTATTGATAGCTTGTCATTTTTAGTTCAGTCAATACAGCTAGACGACATGTTGAGATTAAATTGTTCATAAGTGCTTAATGGTAAAATTCTACATTAATATAGTTAATGTTGTTATTTAATGTTAATGGCTAGTAGATCGAGATTTGGATTAATTTAGAATTAGATGCCATGTTGAAATTAATTTGTGCATCAATGTTTAATAGTAGCATTCTACATTATTTTAGTTAATGTTTTATTTAATGTCAATGGCTAGAAGATTGAGATTGGATTAATTTAGAATTGCCCAAATGGATTGTAATAGTGATTAAAATTTGATTGTTGAGTAATGACTAAATTGCAAATTCTAGACTTGCTAATTTGATCTATAATTGAGGATACATTGTATTTATCATTTATAGATCTAGTATCAGTTACTTAGACGTGTTAAATTTATTGTAATTAACGTTAATTTAGAGGGTGCATTAACGACTAATTGTAATTTAGATGTGCCCCTATTGAATGGTAACCAATGTTAAAAAGGATCGTATATACTGACCATTTAGCCTTGATTAATGAATGGGTTGTTGATGAAATCATTTTTAGCTTGCGCCTTCCGTTGAGGGTGTTGTTGTTTATTATAATTAATGATTGTCCTTAGATTAGTGGGCCTGGTCTGCTTGTGTCAGGCGAGATGTAGACACCTCCTTGTTCCTCAGAACAATCGCCAACCTTGAGACCTTAAATGGTCAAAATCGATGGGAACATGGGCTTGAGCATTGCTTATGTGTCATGGAGGTCCTAACCATTGCAGGGTAGGATGTGCAGGTACTCATTCTTATTCTTCATCGGTTGAATGTCGTACATTTCTTCGAGGTGCTTGATGTTCTTTTATGTTAGGTCTCTATGTTGTTGTTGCATGAGTTGCATGCATTTTGTTCATCATCGTGTTGCGATGTTGAGTATAATGTCATTATTACCTTCCTACACACAAAAATAAAATTAAAAAAATTAACTTGATATGTGAGGCTTGTTGTCGTAACGAAATGGGAGGTTCGTTACATTGAAGATATATCTTTGAAAGTTTATTTTCCTAGTAAAGGGTTTGTAGGGTAAATTAATGGTGTTTATTTTTCACATTTTTTTTTTGTTTAGTATTTTTTATTTTTATCACAATGTTTTATTTCCAATATGAAATTCTATAGATCTAAATTTTATCAAAAAGTACATGTTGGTATATTTCTAGAGAAGCTTAGTATGTGAAAGAATATCTACTTGAAAAAATCTCTTTCAAATACTACATCAGAGAAGACTTGGATCCTTGCCATACCATCAAAGTTCCCCTCTATTATGAAAATAGTAAACTTCAAAACTAATCATGTGTGTAAGTTTTAAACCTTTCAAGCAAAAGAAGGCATATATATTCTTAATAAAAATAGAAATAACAATAATGGGACAAACAAAATACACATAAATTTACCTTAAAAAACTACCAAACCTTATATCTACAACTCTATCTTATTCATTATATTAACTTCACCATTCAAAATACAATATATATGTATTTCATGGCATCCAAAACCATTAATATGAATTAGATTACAACCCTAATCCCTTAACTAGGATTATATTACAATGGGCCAAAAACCACAAAACAAGCCAAAAGGTGGACCAGAAACAACCCAAAAATTTCGATCAAGGGCTCATAAATGTATTAGTACTATTTTACAAGTTAGTGAATTCCACATTTTTCCACCAAAAGCAATTATCACATCTACACTACTACATAAAGATAGTTCCCTAATATCACTACACTCTCCTGATTAACTTCTTCAATGTATTATAAGAAACAACCACAAATAATCATGCATTAAATCAAGTTAATCATAAGGATTTACTTCCTCCCTCATATACGCTCACCCATTCATACATTCTGATTCACATCTAGAACATCACCTCGTACTTTGGATGGTTCCATTCATCATGTCATAGATACTCCACTACAAGAAGTATAAGAGTCACCCGTCATGGTGTCACTACAACAAGTATCAAAAGTTCACATCATAGCTCTAGTGAAGTGCAAGAACAACTCCAACCATCTCCCCAACTTTCAAAATCAAGATCTATAGCCTCATTAGCCTATACAGGCTCTATAACATAGATGTCTCATCCAAATGGTATTAAGAATCTGGTTTGATACACTAACCTGTGTACCCTAGGAATCTCGAAAGGTTGACCTAAACTTCCTCCTATAGCTTCGATTAGACTTTTAACCCTAGGCATTGAAAGTATGTCATTACAACTCCACATAAAAGTATAAATCTATCCCTCTTCTTAGACTTTATATATCAAAGGAGGTAAAAGATACACTGACATAGTATTGATGATTGAGTTTGTCCCCAAACAATAAGGTATTTCATATGCATAGATCTCTCCTTTGTGATTATGATATTTCACAAGATCTATAATAAATTATCCTTCGAAGATCATGGACTAACTCTCGTGACCAACTATACATCACAACTTGAAATTTGAAATTAAAAATTAGTTATAAACATAACTTCACCATTTCATCTAAAAACCATATGATAACTACCATCATAAAAACATAACATTATTGTGATCTCATGAATATCAAAAACTTTATCATGACATAGCATAAGAAACATAACCAAAAAGTTATCGTGAAATAATCATATAATAGTAAATCATAACAACACATAAAACATAATAATTGGAATGCACATGAGCATATATAAAAATGAGAATACATATATCACATCTAATGTCATATTAAAAACCCATCTAGAAATATTAATTTAATATCATATTAATTCATACTAAGTTCAATAGTATTATATATTATAACAAATATGAAACATTAAAAAAATAAAAATGATCACAACAAAAATCTTGAATAAAAGAAAAAAACGATTTTAACCAAAATTGATTAAGAGACAATTACTAAACTATTCTTTATCAAATGCACGAATCTATCTATGTAAATGAGTCTTTTGGTAATTTTTCAAAATTGAAATGCAACGGCAAGGACCGCATTTAAGAAAAAGTGGAAACCAATCACAACTGAATCTAATAAAAAATCGATATAATGTAATGACGTGGATACCCTAAAAGCTTCTTATTTGATGGGAAAGTGAAAGATCCATGGAAAATGATATGTACAATTTGAAGTTTTTTCAATATATAATTGTTGGCCCACAAATTATACATATTCAATTAGACATCGAGTTTATAAATCTGATATTCATATTAAATTTGGTTAAAAAAAAATGAAACAAGATTATTAGTTAAAAGTGTATTATTGTCTTCACACAATTTCGACTTTTAATAAGGTAATCATATAAATATTTATGTTCTAAACAATATCTATTAATATCTATTATTCGAGACAAATTTATTTAATTATTATTATTTGCTTTACTCTTATATATTTCTTTGCAGTTTTGAATGGAAATAATATCTCTCTGCGGTTTGAACGAGAATAATATTTCTCTATGGCTTTGAACGAAAATAATATTTCTAGGGTGTTTTGAAGAAATACTACTTCTCTGTGGTTTTGAAATTAATATTTCTCCAAGAATTATTTTTGGCTTCTTCAAAGGGTTGAGCATTTGGACATCTGAAATGAGGTGAGTCACTTTTTACTTTGATTCGATTTTAATTTTACGTAAATTCATTTAAATATATTTTATTTGTTTATTTATTTTAAGTTTTAGAAGTAAAATTTTATTTGAGAGATAAAGTCAATAGATAATAATAATTGTTACATCTTTTTTCTCTTCTTTTCAATATGAGCACTCCACCACCTATTCCAAAAACTCATCCTAACAAGGGGAAGCCCCCCAAAATCACCCTAGAGATCCTTTATGA